>CM032333.1:3252560-3603130 GCA_019022515.1 Quercus aquifolioides
TAGTGGGGGATGGAGAGGTAAGAGAGAGAGAGAGCATATTATTTTACTGTAGCTCCAGCATTTGTAATCTAAGTCCATCAATGAAAATCACCTCCTCGGACGAGACATTCACCTCTGTCCGAGCACGTATTAGTTCAAATCTTCCTATCACCAGTGCCGTTTAATACTGTTATTTTTCATTATTAGCCTAGCTCTTTCACCCACTCTCTACAAATTTATTGTTTTGGGTTCAGTGGGCTCCAAATCCATATCTCCTTGGGCTTGGGCTGCAGAAACTGACCCTACAATTGGCGCCGTCTGTGGGGAGAGCTTGTGCAAGAGTGAAAACAACAGTTGACAATGGCAAAACTGACCCTGTGGAGCATGTGAGTCATTTTAACCAGAGGATGGCTGTCTACTCCAGAGATGAAGCTCTGATGTGCAAGGTTTTCCCTTCCAGTCTTGGGCCCGTTGCTATGAGATGGTTTGATGGTTTGAAGGCGGGCTCCATCAACTCCTTCAAAGAGCTCACTCAGGCGTTCGGCTCCCGTATCGTTACGTGCCGAAGAGTGGCCAGGCCTCTCTCTTCCCTGCTATCCTTGTCCATGCAGGAAGGCGAGTCCTTGAAGGCATATTCAGACAGATATTGGGAGATGTTCAATGAGGTGGAGGGCAACAACGATGCAATGGCCCTCAGCACGTTCAAGCTCGGCCTCCCTACTGACCACGGTTTGAGGGGATCCCTATCTGGCAAACCAGTCACAAACGTGCGACAACTGATGGACCGCATAGAGAAGTATAAGAGGGTTGAAGAAGATCAGCAGCAGGGCAAGGGAAAGGATAAGATTATCCCTCAGGAGAGGAGAGATTCGCGGTCGGACCGGTACAATTACAATAAACCGCGGAGGGATTTTGCCGGACAGTCAGGATCGATGAATCCTCAATCGGTCAACACCGTGTTCAAAGAGCCAGTGCATCAGGTCCTGGAAAAAATTAAGAATGAACCATTCTTCAGGTGGCCGAACAAGATGGTAGGAAACCCCGAGAGACGCAACCACAATCTCTACTGCCAGTACCATCAAGACCATGGGCATACAACGGAAGATTGTAGGAGTCTGTGGGATCACCTGGACCAGTTGGTTCGCGATGGTAAACTGAAACATCTTCTGCACCCCTCCAGCGGCCGAGGGCAGACAGGCTCGGGGCCACGCAGGGACGACCCCTCAAAGCCACCGCTTGGGACTATAAACGTCGTCTTCGCTGCGCCGGGGAGAACAGGGTCCTGGCCTTTGAAAGTTATGTCAGTAGGCCGACCACCCGCAGGGGAGTCAAGCCGAGGACCGAAGAGAGCTAGGTCTGGTGCCCCGCTGGTTATGGGATTCTCGGACGAGGACATGATCGGCACCATCCAACCCCATGATGATGCACTAGTCATCACCCTCAGAATAGGAGGGTACGATGTAAAGAGGGTGATGGTGGACCAGGGCAGTGCCGTGGAGATAATGTACCCGGACCTCTACAAGGGGCTAGGCCTAAAACCCCAGGATCTGACGCCGTACGATTCCCCCCTATTCACCTTTGAGGGAAGGCCTGTCATCCCGAAAGGCCGGATACGCTTACCTGTGCAGTCCGGCTCCGAGGTGGTGGAGCTGGATTTTATCGTCGTGGACGCATATTCGCCCTACACGGCACTCGTAGGCAGACCTTGGATTCACGCACTTGGGGCTGTCCCCTCTAATTTGCACCAGAAGGTCAAATATCCATCAGGGGGACAGATACATGAAATCCGAGGAGACCAATCCGTTGCTAGACAGTGCCTGGTAGCCGCCATTCAGCATGAGGCCCCAGCCGAATCCTCGGACGTAGCTGGGAGGGATTTATAGCAACTACAGTCTCGGGGAGTGCCTTCTGAAGCATCGGATGAAAGCACTCGGTGTGAGGATCTGACGAAAGTCATCATTGGAGATGATCCTGACAGGTTCTTTCAAGTCGGATCTCAGCTGCCTCTTCAAGAGAAGGAGGAGCTGATAGAGTTCCTCAAGCAAAATCTCGACGTGTTTGCCTGGAGTGCTTACGAGGCCCCAGGGGTGGACCCGGAGTTCATATGCCATCATTTGAAGGTGAATCCACTGGTCACCCCCAAGCAGCAACCTATTCGGCACCCATCCAAGGAGCATGCCGACGCAGTGAGGGACGAGGTGGCGAAACTCAAAGCAGCTGGGGCTATCAAAGAGGTTTTTTATCCCGAATGGCTAGCGAATACCGTGGTGGTAAGGAAGAAGAGTGGGAAGTGGCGAGTATGCGTGGACTTCACGGATCTGAATAGGGCATGCCCCAAAGACCCGTTCCCTATGCCGAAGATCGATCAGCTGGTTGACGCCACTGTCGGCCACCCTTGGATGAGCTTCCTGGACGCCTTCCAAGGCTACCACCAGATACCATTAGCCCTGGAGGACCAGAAGAAAACTGCTTTTGTCACCCCTATTGGCAACTACCACTATAAAGTGATGCCGTTCGGCCTGAAGAACGCGGGAGCTACCTACCAGAGGATGATGACGAGGATGTTCGAGCCACAGTTGGGCAAGAACATCGAGATTTACATAGATGACATGGTGGTGAAGAGCAAAGTTATAGCCGAGCATGTGAAAGACCTTGAAAGTACCTTTGAGGTTCTACGGAAACACAAGCTACGACTAAATGCCTCTAAGTGCTCGTTTGGGGTAGGGTCCGGCAAGTTCTTGGGATACATGGTCACCCACAGAGGAATTGAGGTCAACCCCGACCAGATAAAGGCCATCAACAACCTCCGAGCTCCTCGGAATCCCAAGGAAGTTCAAAAACTGACTGGAATGACTGCTGCCCTCAATCGGTTCATCTCTAGATCAGCAGACAGGTGTCGGCCCTTTTTCTCTCTACTCAACAAATGGAAGGGATTCGAATGGACTGAGGAATGTGCTTTGGCGTTCCAGCAACTCAAGGATTATCTGTCTCGGCCACCAATCATGTCCAGTCCTGAGCCAGACGAGGTACTGTTCGCCTACATCGCTGTAGCTCCCTATGCGGTGAGCCTGGTGTTGATACGGTCAGACTCTGGTGTACAAAGGTCCGTCTATTACGTAAGCAAGTCGCTGCATGAGGCTGAGATCCGTTACTTGCCACTGGAGAAGGCTATCTTAGCAGTAGTGCTTGGCACGCGGAAGCTACCTCACTACTTCCAAGCCCACATGGTGATCGTTCTCACACAACTCCCACTCAAGGCTATACTCCGAAGTGCCGATTACACTGGTCGGATTGCTAAGTGGGGAACAATCTTAGGGGCTTTTGATATAAGATATATGCCCCGCACGTCGGTCAAGGGACAGGTCCTCGCAGATTTGGTGGCTGAGTTCACGGAGCCCCAGCTAGAAGAGGTGAAGCCCACGTCGGGCATGGATGAAAAATCAGTTGGCTTGGTCTCTCAACAGAATCCCTCTCATTGGGAAGTGTATGTCGATGGCGCGGCAAACCAAAGAGGCTCTGGAGTTGGGCTGGTATTGATATCCCCCGAGAAAATCATCATCGAGAAATCGTTGAGGCTGGACTTCTCGGCAACGAATAATGAAGCAGAGTATGAGGCCCTACTGATGGGGATGACTATGGTCCGTAGAATGGGTGGGAAGTCCGTGGAGTTGTTCTCGGACTCAAGATTGGTAGTAGGTCAAGTACAAGGCGAGCTCGAGGCAAAGGACGAAAGAATGCAGGGATACTTGGGTCGTGTTAAACATCTGCAATCAGAGTTCGAATTTTTCAGTTTACTGCACATCCCCAGGAGTGGCAACTCACATGCTGACTCCTTGGCCACGCTAGCCACCTCTTCGGCACAGGACCTGCCGAGGGTCATCATTGTCGAAGACCTGCACAGGCCTACAGAGACGAAGTCAGGGGGAGTCCAGGTTCACCAGATCAGGGCCGGGCCGTGCTGGATGGACCCCTTAATCAAATTTATCAAAGAAGATATATTGCCTGAAGAGAAGGGAGAAGCCGATAAAGTTCGGAGGAAGGCGACTAAGTTCTGGTTGTCCGAAGACCAGAAGCTATACAAACGCTCCTATTCGAGACCATATTTGTTATGCGTGCATCCCGAGGCGACTGAGACACTGCTAGAAGAGTTGCACGAAGGAATCTGTGGGAGCCACACCGGAGGCAGGTCCTTGGCTCACCGAGCCCTCACCCAAGGCTATTGGTGGCCTAACATGCAGAAGGAGGCACACGAATACGTCAAAAAGTGCGATTAATGTCAGCGCTTCGCTCCAAACATTCACCAGCCAGGGGGAAACCTCAATCCACTATCTAGCCCATGGCCCTTTGCCCAGTGGGGCTTGGATATTGTGGGACCCTTCCCCAAAGCTGCAGGAAACAAGAAGTACCTCCTGGTCGGAACAGACTATTTCACCAAGTGGGTTGAAGCCGAGCCACTAGCCAATATCAGAGACGTTGATGTGCAAAAGTTCGTGTGGAAGAACATTGTCACACGGTTTGGAGTTCCTCACACCCTCATCTCGGACAACGGTTTGCAGTTCGACAGCAAGGCATTCAGGAATTACTGCAGCGAGCTGGGAATTACGAACAGATACTCCACTCCAGCCTATCCCCAGGGTAATGGCCAAGCGGAAGCTTCCAACAAGGTCATACTGAACGGCTTAAAGAAGAGGCTAGATGATGCAAAGGGCAGATGGGTAGAAGAGTTGCCACATGTGCTTTGGGCTTACAGAACTACGCCCCGCAGGTCCACTGGAGAGACCCCCTTCTCGATGACCTATGGGGCTGAAGCTGTCATTCCTCTGGAAACAGGGTTCCCAACACTAAGAACTAGCTCATTCAATCCAGCCGACAACAATGAGCAGCTACAGAAGAGCTTAGACTTGATTGAGGAAAGAAGGGAGAATGCAATGGTTCGGCTGGCACACTACCAACAAAAGCTCAGACAAGGCTACGACGCTAACGTGAAGCTGAGGCCTTTAGAGCCCGGTGATCTGGTGCTGAGGAAAGTTGTGGGCACCGCGAAGAACCCAGCTTGGGGAAAATTAGGACCCAATTGGGAAGGACCATATCGCATCACTTCAGGCGCTGGTATTGGAGCATATTTCTTAGAAGACTTGGATAGTCATGTAATCCCTCGCCCTTGGAATGTAAATAACCTCAAGAGGTACTTCTATTAATCAAGTCTTTTCTTCAATTGATATACCAATTCGCTGCGTAAAGTTTTCTCTCAAGTGTTTAAACTTAAATCCAATCATGCCTGTAGTCCTCGGACCAGATGATTAGGGTTAGTTAACACTCATTCGCCACCAGCTTAGGTGTTTAAACTTAAATCCAATCATGCCTGTAGTCCTCGGACCAGATGATTAGGGTTAGTTAACACCGTTAGCTCAAGTGTTTAAACTTAAATCCAATCATGCCTGTAGTCCTCGGACCAGATGATTTGGGTTAGTTAGCACTCAGTTACGGTTCTATAGTGTTTAAACTTAAATCCAATCATGCCTGTAGTCCTCAGTGTTTAAACTTAAATCCAATCATGCCTGTAGTCCTCGGACCAGATGATTTGGGTTAGTTAGCACTCAGTTACGGTTCTATAGTGTTTAAACTTAAATCCAGTCATGCCTGTAGTCCTCGGACCAGATGACTAGGGTTAGTTAACACCGATGCGGTTCGTGTTTAAACTTAAATCCAGTCATGCCTGCAGTCCTCGGACCAGATGACTAGGGTTAGTTAACATGAGTACATTCGAATCCTATAATCCTTGAACCAAACGACAGGTTAGTCAATGCTCCCACGCGGCCAGTGTCACTGGGGCTTAGTGCTGAAACTCCTAATCGCGTTTAAATTGTTTCTATTTTATAAATGTTTCCCCTAGTTGTGTTTAGTTTGAAGCCGAGGACTGATAACTTATGTTTAACTTGAAAAGACATGCAAATCATCAGTAACTCATGCTAGGCCTATCCTTTTCAATGTTAATTTTGGTTACTTACACCATAAGTATGATGTATCAAGCAGATTTATTTGCATTATTTGGTTATAAGTGCAATATACAGTTGTATGTGACAGTAGTAATTAGTAAGACATGTATTTAAAACATCATAGACAAAAGAGAATTTATTCCATAAATAAAAGTATAGTTTACATTTCTTCGGATAAAACAAAAGAAAATACAGGTGCAAAAAGTGAAAGCCCTATACGTCTATTCTTTTGCTGAAGGGAGCACGGGGTCAGCAGCCTGACCTATCCGAGCAGTTGCTTTAGGGGCTCGGTCCTTGGGCTCAGAAGGAATTTTCTCTTCGCCTGACCCTTGGCCTTTCTCTTTGGCTGGTTCAGCTGGCTTATCCTTGCCGCTTGGCTGACCAGTTTCCTTGCTTGCACCGAGAGTGAGTGGAGGGGCATGGCCGACCCAAATTGGCTCCGAAGCCTCTGGAAGCTGTGGAGCAGGAGGGAGATCAGTTCCTGGGAGCTCTCGAATATCAGGATCATAGTATACACTCCCAGGCAGCCTCAGCTCCGAGTCGGCAGGGACTCCAGCTGCATCCAGGGCTTTGCCCCAACTTATGTTGCAGTAATCTCGGCTGACCGAGGCGAACTGCTCTAGAAGCTGGGACGTGGCCGTCTCTACCCCCAGCTGGTAAGCTGTCTTCTTTTCAGCCTCAGTCGCCTCCTGGGCCAACTGGGCTTTCTCCTCGGCATATCGGGCGCTGTCTTTGGCTTTTCGGAGTTCCTCCCTTAGCCCGTTTACCAGCTCCCTCTCGGTCTTCAGATTGGCCTCTGCCGCCTTTAGCAACTTACGCTGATCCTCAGCCTGCTTCTCAGCGTTCTTTATCCCAGCGTCAAGGCTTTTCTTCTGGCTGGTCATATCCGCGAGCTCCCCGGACAGACGGGTATAATCGTCTTTCAGTTGGCCCAGAGATTTCTCCGCCTCATCTCGGGATTCAGAGCGCCGCCTGGGTTTCAAGGCGATTCTTCTTGTCCCACTCCTCGGCTACGTAAATCTGCTGAGTGACCTGCATGATGGAAACTCTAAGTGTCAAAACACAGAAAAATAGGAAAGGCAAAAGTCAATGATTCAGCTAATCGGATTGAGGTTACTTACGATGGCTAAATCCCTCTTCAGGGATCGAAAGAGCTCCGGCTGATTGAAACGCCTGAAGGACTCCATGTCATGAGGGAGGAGAAGTGGTTGCTGCAGGGCCTCAGCAACGTAGCCGGCCCTCCCTCCATCATAATTCCTGAGGGAGGTCTCCCAGAGGATTGGAGCGCCCTCCAACTCCAATTTTGGAGACCAAATCCGCGGTCCCCCTCCTCCTCGGCGCACCTCTGCCACTGTGCCATCGTCTCGGCTTTCAGTAGACGGAGCCCTGCGAGTTCGGTTGTCCTGTGCCACCTTTTGCTGCTTGGCCCCCTTGGTTGGTGGCACCTGTTTTTCCTCAACCTCAGTGTGAGGTCTCTTCTTCTGCAGTTTTAGCGTGGGCTTCAAGTTGGGGTCAGGGATCTAGGTAGGCACCGGAGGAAGTGTCACCACCGTCTTAGATGTCCCAGCATCTTTCGGGTCTGACCTTTTGCCTCTCCCCTTCATCAAATTCCTCAGATCCATATCTTCGTCTGAGGAGTCTTCTAAATGAGTGGCTAACAAGTTAAGCTGGGCGCCTGACTGCTCGTAGGCCTCTTCCTCAGCGTCTGAGATCTCTACCACCTGGTTTACCCTTGAAGCCTCTCCCTCAAACTGAAATTCGTCTATCTGTTCTTCTAGCGACGAAGTAGAAGAGCCAGCCCCCTCACCTTCAATCGCTTGTCCGAGGGGAACTTGCTGGAGTGGTTGGATAAGGGGAGGTGCAGCCCGAGGAATTGGACGGGGTACAGGCTCAAGATCGTCTGGCGCCAAGAAGCCCTTCCGACCGACGTCAATACGCGCAAGGCGATAGTCTCCCTGGACGATTGCGTTACCGACCGGCTGAAAACCCTTTGACTTCGCTGTATATCCAAGAATAAGGGGAGCAGATCGTAGTTGCCCGTCCTCGCTCACGAAGATCTCCGACCTTAGAAGGTAGTTGAGGGCATTAACATTCGTTAGGCTGAGCCGAGGAGAAACTTGTCTCTTATCTGTTGCAAGTAAAAGAAAAAATGGTTAGAAGCTCAGAAATAGCGACCGAAGAGAAATCAAAGACAGTTAAAAGACGGGAGCCCTAAGCCTATGGTCAGTACGCCTAAATCTACATGTCACACCTGGCTTCCCAGGCTTGGTTGGGCAACCAGGGCCGTTGCGCCAGGCGCCCGAGACGATCACATAGTCGTCTTTCATCCCTTTGTTAGATTTGGGAAGGCAGGAAATGAGCCTGACAACATCCGACCGGGATTTTAAGTAGTACCCGGCATCTTGCTGGCTATGGCATTCGTACATATGTACCACGTCAAGCCAGGTGAGTCCCAACTCCAAATGGCGCTCAAGGTCCTCAATCGCTCCTAGGATCCTAAACATGTTGGGCGCGCATTGCCAGGGAGTAAGTCTATGGTTCCGAAGGTAGGCAGTGGTGATGGGGCCCATGGGGATTGTCATTCCCCCTTCTTTGAAGGCGATGAGGGGGATAACCACCTCTCCCGTCTCCCGGTCTGTTAGTATTTTTTCTGGGGGGCAATACCTCACGCCCACATTAGGGGGTATGCGGTACGCGGTCCTAAACGCCTCTATTTGCTCAGGGTTATCCATCATGTTCTCGAGTTTTCCCATGGTGCTTAAGTGAAACGGAGGGCCGAAGAGAAAACTAAAAGATTCGGTGGGCGACGACTTACAAGGGCTAGACCGGAGAAGCGATTGTAGGCTCGTAGGAGGACTCGTGAAGGTTCTGAGTAAGATTGGCACCGGCGACTGAGAGATTCGGACGGAGAGATGTGGACGGAGTGGCGCGTCTGTTCTTGCTGGAGCGTCTGAAGATTTGCAAAGTGAGGAAGAAATGATTTCCTCTGAAGCTTTATACGGGGTCAAGCGAAGGGTCAGGGGCACTCCCGCCCAAATCCTGAAGAAAAACCACAGCCGTTTGATCAATCAGCCACCGTTGGATGCGAAGGACGAAACGTCACCTGGTGCAGTTAATGCAGCGCCTTGGGAATAAGGAAACTGCAGCGGCATTAATGAGGCGTCTGTTCCCACGTTTACACACGTGCCAGCTCGGTTGTGCGTGTTTCCAAGCTTTTGCTCCGTGACAAGTCAAAATCCCACTTTTTCTCCTCGGGTGCGAGGGAAAAACTACAATTTTGAGGGGCTATTGTGGGGGAGAAAAGCCCAACCTGGCGCATTGGGCCCAAGGCCCTATCCGAGGACCACTGTTCTTCCGAGGAGACCAATACACCCTGTTAGAAGCCCATGTAAAAGGGAATGTCTGGAGATGAGTACGTGCACTGTCCGAGGAGATGTTCATATGTCCGAGGAGGCTGATACCCTCGGACCCGACGAGGTTTTTGTCCGACACATGTCAAGCGATCTGTTTGATAAGTGTTAAGGGAGAAAGGGAGCCTAGGACACACAAGAAGGTAACAGGAACAGAGAAATATCAAGGAGACAGACTTCAACCACCGCATTTAATGCACTGCACCTACCCTCCTGGCCGCATTTATGTGGAGAAGACCCCTGAACAGTGTATCCTCAGCTACCGCCACTCAGACAGGGCTAAAGGGGGAGTGTGATGGGACATGCACTCAAGTGGACGCACAGATGGTGAACAAGTGGACGGTGGAGATGGAGAAAAGCAGTACTATATAAGAGAGAGGGGTCTCTGATAGTAGAGGATCGAAAGATAAGAGAGAGAGAGAGCATATTATTTTACTGTAGCTCCAGCATTTGTAATCTGAGTTCATTAATGAAAATCACCTCCTCGGACGAGACATTCACCTCTGTCCGAGCACATATTAGTTCAAATCTTCCTATCACCAGTGCCGTTTAATACTGTTATTTTTCATTATTAGCCTAGCTCTTTCACCCACTCTCTACAAATTTATTGTTTTGGGTTCAGTGGGCTCCAAATCCACATCTCCTTGGGCTTGGGCTGCAGAAACTGACCCTACATATATATATATATATATATTTTTTTTTCCTTCTAGCTTCTGGTATATTCTGATCCATTAAGGGTTTTTTTTGGTGTTATTAAAGATTAATTCATTGGGGAAAAAAAAAAAAAAACCTTTCGGCAAATTTACATACCCATCAATGACCTCATAGTTTTGCTTTAAATGTTTTATTTATATAAACGTGTCTAGTACACTAGAAGACTGAATTCAATCTTTGCCATTAGAAAAGTTAGATATGATTAACCAACTCTTTGGTTTTTTTATTCTTTATTAGCAATTTAATACATCACATAATGAAAGCAAAAGAAGGGGTTTATTGTAACGGGAACAAAAGCATAATATCACACAACTTTCCCCTTACAAAAGCCGGTAACTCTTGTAAGGTGTATGAAGGCTTTATATCCGATTTTGAACTCACTCTTAAGCGATGTGGGACTACCCACGTTTCTTTTTTTGAGAAGGAATGTAAATTTTTACAACATACACACAGGGAATGGGGACAACTTTCAAAATTGGTCCTGCGATGTCTCACACTTTATTATATAATTGATATATAAGATAAATTATGCCATACTATGTTGACACTTGAATATTCACTTAAAGGCTTCATCTCATTTATATACAAATGTTTATAAATAGACTCTGACTTACATCGTTTGCCATTATTTAATCTATTAGCCAACTGTTGAAAAAAAAAAAAGTGCTAGCATTTAATTTATTGGCCCTACAGTTGCATTGAAAAAAAAAATGAAAGTCATAACAAATATAGACTATCAAATTTCATCTCCATACCAACTGCTCTTGGTCTTGATCGATGTGGGCCCTTCCTCCTCCAGTATTTTAATTGGTAATTTGTAGAAAACATTCCTGAAAGGACCTCTAAGAAACTTAGGTAGTCTTTTCATAATCTTATCAAACTCATCCTGAATATAAATAGCAGCTCGTGGACCCCATTTTCTACTATAGTTGATCCAAGGTGGCTCAACAACTGTTGTGCCCAAATACTCGGCTGACAGTAGTATATAAAAAAATCCAGTATCCAAGTACAAATCAGCCTTTTCACAATCATTCCTTAATCCAATTTCATCACTCCCATCCAAAACAAGTCCAGGCTTTGAATAAAATGCATGTCCATGCTTTGATGCATACACAGCAGCCTTGTTACGATCTTGAAACTCGATATCTGTAGCATCCACCCATGAACCCCCACTATGTTCAGACAAATAGATACTCTGTAGCTCTCCATTGAAATTGTTGACTCTCAAGGTCACATGCTCCCAATCACCAGTATGTTCACCTAGGTGATCAAATTTAATATTGAAAATTCTAAACTTTATCGTGGCAGGGCCATTAAATGGATAATACATCCATATAACTATGTCAGTGAATGTAGCACCAAACATGGGCTTTACATGCACATAAACCTTAGCTTTTGCTAAATCTCCTCTCTCAAGCTTGTCTCTAGCGTCTAAGTCAGGTGGTGCATCCAACCAATAGGCATTATCATCTGAACCACCTTGAGGAAGGTTTGAGCCGTCGGGAAAAATCGTAACAGGATTTGCCTCGTCCCCTTTCTTATATAATAGTCCCCCATTCTCAAAAAACCATTCCACTGTAGCAGGCCGGTATTTTTCATCAGGATGAAAGAACACCCATGGAGCGTAGGCATCAATTAATGGCTTAAGTTGGTCTAGAGTAGGCATAGCAGATAAATCAGATTTGGTATTCTTCAAGCAAGCTATATCAGACATAACCCCACCAACTTGGGCAACAAATGAACCCAAATGAACTCCCATTGCTTGGGTCCCTCTATTGCTAGGCCTTGTAGTATAAACATTGAAACCTTCAGCACCCCAAATCCACTTGTAATGCTCACATTGCTCGGTGAGCTCAGCTTTAACACACCTAATTTTATCTGGGGATGGCTTCTGAGTTGAGTTTGTGACAACATGGCCTAAGGCTTTGTAACCATCTGGGCATTTTGGCAACCAGATAAAACCAATTCCATCTTGATCGATTTCGAATGACAAGCTGTTCCACAGACTAATGTAATCCACCGGAGCCTTTATATTTCCATTTAGGTCATCGTAGGCTACAACACTTCGTCCACTGAAACGCTTGTTGTTGGCTTGGCTATGGTAACCTAGCACAGCGTATCCTTGTGCTATATCAACTGTTGAAGGTTCAAAGAATGTTGCTCCAAGGTTGTCTGGACCACCCGAACGAGTCCTCCATACTACATCGAACTCTGTTGCTTCAGACACTCGTAAATCTCCCAGACTCACAGATGCAGTTGCAAATCCTGTTCCTGTAGTAGCATAGGACACCATTTAATAAGAAAATTACATACGTTGCCCACGCTTATAAAAAATTACACATCTTTGATTGTTCCAACAAATTTTGAGACTAATTGTGAGTTTAACTCGCTTTTTTAATTTTAGTCCAAAAATTTTGAAGTGAGTTAACAGAATCAATATTATAATAATAATGAAAATTAACAATAACCTAATAAAGATCACATTAAGAGGTACCTGATGGCCAAATGGGTAATGAAGAGGGTAGCTGGAAAACAGTTTCAATAGGCAAGGGCGGATTTGTTTTAGGACATGGTGAAATTCTACAAATAACACGAATACAATCTCCTGCTACCAAAATAACAAATAAAGTGATAAGAAAAGAAGCAAATTTTGCTAAATTCATTGGGAATAAAAGGGCCATCTCAACTTCCTTTTTGTTGTTTCAGCAAAAATAAAAACTTCTTTTTTGTTGTTTTGAGCAACTGGGTTTCTGTGTCATGGAAGAAAGAATGGGTTTTAATAAATAATTCCAAACTTTGCCCTAATTTCACTATTGCTGTGGCCTTTTCTTTTATAGTACCTTTCGGCTATTTTTGTTTACCTTTTTTAGTACCTTTTATTCGTTTATCTATTTTAGTACTTTTTTTTCGTTTATCTATATTTTACCCTTTTAAAAAGGGTAGTACTACTAGGTCCACTATATTTTCTTAACACTACCACTTAAGATTTACCGAAAATAAGAGTCAATTTTATTTTCTTTTTTTTTGAAAAATGATCTCATTCTCCTATATTTGATTGCAATCTTAAAAAAGGCTTGAAAAACTATGCCTAATTTTCCTTATCTTGCTTAATATGTGTCAAAACAGAGTTGATATGCAAAAAAAATAGGAGGAAAACAAGCCATATTTTAGAGAATGTTGGTGACGGCATCTTTTTAGAATATCTTCCCCTAAATACTTTTATCCTTTTCGGGGAAGAATATCTTTTTAGAATATGTGTTAGAATATCTTCTCCTAAATACACACAGTCGACAACTTGTTCTCCTTTATTAGGAGAAATAGTTGCAGACTCACGCAATGTGTGGGAGTAAGTAATTATTTTATTATAATATATTATATAATCTTTTTCTCTAAAAATTTTTGAAGATAATTTTTTCTCCCTAAAATTAAGAATTTTCTATTTGATCCAATTATGTCTACTTTGATCCAATTTGGTCTACTTCAGTCTATTTTAGACTAATTGGGCCTTAAATTTATTCTTTTTGAAGGTTGCCTTTTTCAAGTTTCACTCAAAAAAAAAAAATTTCTCTTAATTTTTGGGTTGAAAGGTATGAATTTTTATTATATTTTGGCTAAACTCTTTAGTTTTGAGTTAAAAAAAAATACAAAGAATTGACATTAGATATTAGAAATATGAGCCCTAAAAATGCAATAAAAATGATAAATATTTAAAAGTCTTATTTAGTCCTCATTGGTTCTATTCTTTCCATTCTATCCTCTTTGGTCCTATTTGGTCCATTCTGTCCACTTTGGTTCTATTCGGTCTACTTTGGTCCTATTCAGTCAATTCTATCCACTTTGATTCTATTTGTTCCTATTCGGTCCACATTGGTCCTATTCATTTCATTTTTTCCATTTCAATTCTATTCAAGCATTCTATCCACATTGATTCTATTTGGTCCTATTCGGTCCACATTGGTCCTATTCAGTCCATTCTGTCCATTTCAGTTCTATTTGAGTCATTCGGGCCACTTTGGTTCTATTTGGTTCATTCTATCCACTTCAGTCCTATTCAATTCACATTGGTCTTATTCAGTCGAATTTAATCCATTATGTCCACTTTGGTCCTAATTTGTCCATTTGTTCTTATTCGGTCCACTTTAGTTCTATATGGTCCATTCGGTCCACCTTGTTCCTATTTGTTCGGTCCACTTTAGTTCTATATGGTCCATTCGGTCCACCTTGTTCTTATTTGTTCGGTCCATTCGATCTTATTCTCTCCATTCTGTCCACTTTGTTTCGTTTGGTCCAATTCGGTCCATTCGGCCATT
Organism: Quercus aquifolioides; assembly: GCA_019022515.1. NCBI lineage: Eukaryota > Viridiplantae > Streptophyta > Magnoliopsida > Fagales > Fagaceae > Quercus > Quercus aquifolioides. Next base: position 3,266,970 of record CM032333.1, read on the forward strand.
TTCGTCCACTTCAATCTACTTTTTTGCACTTACATAATGGGAAAAGACATGTTTGGGTTGAAAATACCTATTCTAAATCCAAATTTATTTCTTTTAAAAATATACTCAAACTTGTAATATCTAAAATCTTAAGCAAAGCATATATTGTTATTACATACGCTTTTGTTCAGGGGCGGAGCTAGGAATTTTGGTTTGGGGGGGCCAAGTTGTGATGCTAATATATTAGTTAAGACAAACCTCTACACACACACACACATACAAATTAATTTTCGAAGAGAATTTATCATCTTCTAAAATTTAATGAGTATATAAAAGTCATGTATTTCTTCTATTTGACATGTACAAAAATTTATCATTTTCTACATAGTTTAATTTGTTAAACCTCTTAAATAATATGATTTTAATACAATTTCTCTTTCTTTTAGGAGCACCATTGAAATGACTCAAAATTTGTTGGGGGGGGGAGGGGGCGACTTCAATTTTTACATGCTACATTTTTTAAAATGTAAATAATATACATACTATAAAATAATTTTTTAAAATTTGGGGGGGGGGGGGGGGGGGGGGGGGGCAGTGTGGCTCTGCCACTACTTTTGTTGAACCATATTAACGTAGCATTTCAGTCTACTTTGGTACGACTAATTTCAAGGGAAATTCTATCTAAATATAAAATCTATAAATATACAAATGTAATCTTTAGGGCAATTATTCATTTGTTTTAACATTGTAACTTTTAAATGAATTGAATGAGGTTGATTATACATTTTGTTAAGTTTGTTTAGACCCATGTATACTCAGATTGTTTAACTTAATTAATTAACCAAGTTGATACTTAGGTTTATTATTCAAATCTAGTTTAAACACATACAGTCATATCACTTAATATGAAAAAGTAAAGAAGACAAGCAATATGATGACCCAAAAAAACTAATGAAACCTTCCAATTTCAAGGTAAAAAAAACTTGGAGAGAATTTAACCTAAACTATCCTTAAGACAACAAATTCACTAAATAGAATGGAAGTTTTACAATAGATTTTTCCCTAAATCTAAAACTACCTCTTGTAGTACTTACTCACATGACTACATGCAGCTCCAAATCCACAAACTCTTCTATCTAAATTTGTTAGATACAAACACCCACGTTTGTGACTCTAAGATCCCACTTTAAGATTTAAGTTATCAGCAATGTATCATCTTGTTGCAGTAACTTCAGATCTACCGATTCTAATAATGTGTAGATGGAATTCTGGTAGTGACTTGGAAGGAGAAGACACAGTATCTTTTTAGATCTAAAGAGCACCTCCAAAGTCATCACAAAATGGGTCTTAGGGTTTCCTTTAAATATTATGTGAAATAGTCTTGACACCCTAATCACTTAATGAGCTTAATGAGCTGTTAGGCCGAAATTAAAATTTGTAGAAACGCATCTTGATCGGTCAAACCTGGCATGTTTCGAATTCCTGAACCTACAGCTTCCTTTTTCTTGTATTCTGACTTATAGCACCTTGAGCATTGCCTATAGACTTAGGAATCTATATATAGACAAGTTTGTGCTCACGGTTTGCTCATTGTATGTTTCGAATTCCTGAACCTACAGCTTCCTTTTTCTTGTATTCTGACTTACAGCACCTTGAGTATTGTCTAATAATACCTATAGACTTAGGAATCGATATATAGACAAGTTTGTGCTCACGGTTTGCTCATTGTTTTAAACTTTTAGAACCTAACACTTTTAAGCAAAATAATTATAATGTATGCATGTATAATTTTTATTTAAATAAATTATTCAAGTTGTTCATTTTTTAAAAACAGATTATAATGATAATCAAAACTCATATCAAACGTATGCTGAATATCTATAATTTATTCTCTAAATTTTATTATAGAGAGAAAGAGACTCCTTATGATGGGGAACTAAAAAATACAAAACCAAATGTATGAACCCAAAATAGAGATTCAAAAATCACAATGATTCATCAATATAAAGTAGAGTTGCAAAAAAAATAAAAAATCGAGAGAGAGAGAGAGAGAGAGAGAGAGAATAACCACTTTTTCAAGAGAGAATGTGAGTGAGAACAATAAGAAATTTATAGAAAATAATATGAGAAGAAAAAAAGGTAAAAATAAAAAATATAGTAATAAACACCAAATTAACCAACTTATGTTATGTAATAAAATAACATTATATTCATTTATGCTTATGTACTATCTTTATAGTGCAATATGATAACATCTATGAAATGAAAAAGAATAAAAAAGATAAGAACTTAAAAATGAAAAAATTAATCAAATCAACCCAAAGTAAAGTTCCAAATAATACAAAAATTCATTAACCTAAAGTAGAGATGCAAGAAAAAAAAAGTTAACAAAAAATGAAGAAAAAATAATTTGAGAGAGAGAAATAACATTTTGTGTGCGGGAAAACTATACATAAAATGGGAAAGAGAGTTGTAAATTTATAATAAGATGAGGGGAAAAAAAAAACCAAAAATAAAGGAAGATAAAGAAATAAAGGAAAAGTTATATTAAGGTACGTAAATAGTAGTGGGAATATGAAAAAGTAAAAGGAATGATAAAAGTTAGAGAAAATATAACGAAAAGTTAGGAAATTAATAAGAAAAAAATGAGTTAAAAATAAGTAAGAGAATGTTAAAAATTGGTTTTTACCCAAAAAAAAAAATTAAAAAATGGTGAATGATATGGTTGTTGATGTGGCTTAACAAGAACGTAATAACAATAAAAATTACACTTTAATTTTTAGATATATATAAATATATAGATTGAGGTCCGAATATTCCTCCCGCATTATAAAGGAGAATTGGTATTTGAATAGCCCCCTCATTGTTATAATTATCCACCATCAAAAGATTAGTCCCACAATGACAAACACAATCCATAGGATATAAATAATAAATAAAATGAGAAAAGTAAGTCCAAAGCATTTATAGATTAAAAAGAAATTGATAAACACTCGAAAAATTGCATTGTGAGGAAAGGATGTAATTTTGTTACATTATGCAAAATAACATGTGATTCACATACATGACACAAATTTTATATATATTGTAGATATTTGTTAACAACTTCATCTTCAGGGTGCACTTTAAAATGGATCAAATATTTAATTATTAATTGAATAATGGAATGTGCATTAAATATACACTTGTTATATATATAGTACAAGTACACAGAAATAATTGTGTGTAAATTTTATGATATATTATGAATGATATATGAAATTTTGGGTTATATGATATTGTAATGTTGTGGTCATCCCATAGACACATAAACAACTTGGTGAGGGAAAACTTCTGAAATTTTGTGCATTTTCTAAGATACGTCCAATTCAAATCATGAAATTATCTTTAGTCATTCAATTATAGAAGCAAAGACTACTTGAATCTTAATTTAGTCATGCAATTTTGAGTGCTTCTCTTGCTTGGAGAGATTAAAACATTCCAGAGTAAAATTTAATTTGTCGTCGTTGTCGTTGTTGTTGCTATTGTTTTATTGTTTTTATTCTTTACAATATTATATGTTTATAAAAAAAAAGGATAATAACACTCTTTTTGAATAGTTTGAAATGAACATTGATACTTCTATGTCAATTTAAAATATAAAAACATCTTACGTTTTTTGTTTAAAAAATCACGACATATATAGAAAATTTTAAATATTTCAAGTGAATTATTGTACTTTTGATGCATTTAAGTTAATTTATTTTTTATTATAATTTTAAGTAATCAAATGACTTTTTTTAATTACTTTGATTTAGTTTAATCTTTTTAACTTCATCTAATAATTTTTCTCCAAAAAAAAAATTCATCTAATAATGACTAAATATTGATTATTTTTATTTATGTTTTTTACTTTTTGAAAATATATTATATATACTTATGATCTTAGAATTTAAAGTGCCTTAAGGATAGCAATCTATATATATAATAATAGGTGAAATTGAGAGAAACTCAAATTAAAATTCCAAATTAGAGTTCCAATTTTGTGCAATGTGTCCTAAATTATTTATTCTTAAAGAGTTTTATTTCTTAATTTTATAATCAAATGTGAGACCACATCCTAAATATTCATCCAAGTGAGTTATTAAATACACAAACCAAAGAATCTAGAATAAATGAATGGTAAAAAAAAAAGTGCTTCACAATAATTAAAAAAATATATGGATAATTTACATTTTATACCTAATAATATCCTTACAATATTTTTTAAAGAGTTAAAAAAATATAAAAATGACTATCAATAGTCTTTAAATTATATATATATATATATATATATATATATATAAATTATATTATGCATCTTAGTGTATTCATTCATATGCATGAGGTTACAAGCTAGTTATTATAATAGATATCAACTCTAATAGCACTACGCTAAAATAAAATAAAAAATACTCTCTCTCTCTCTCTCTCTCTCTCTCTCTCTGAATATATATATATATATATATATATATATATATATATATATTATATGTTTAAGTAACTTCTTTCAATTACTTTTTTTTTTTTTGAGAATCTTCTTTCAATTACTTAAGTACGTTTTACTTATATTAATTAACATTTTTTGAATTAATTTGCTTTCAACCTTTTTATTGATCTTTCTTGACCCTTGAATTAAAATCTTGGATCTGTCACTAGTGCAAACTAAACATTTTGATAGGCACATAATAATTTGCAAGAGCGTATGTAAAGGCAAAAAAATAATATTTTTAATAGTTTAGGGAGACCAAAAATAAATTTCATGCAAACTTTAGGGATGAATTAATATTTTAGCCTTAAAAGAAATGAATTGACATAAATACTCATTTTTAAATAAGGGTTATTTTTAGCTTATTTGCCACATTTTTTTTTTGGGAGAGAGAGAGAGAGTAAATGGAATAGGAATAGAGTAAATGCAATAGGAATAGAGCTCATCTTCCATGCATCCCAAACATAAAGGTATATGGAAGAATTATTGCAAATTAATTAACAATAAGTATTAAAGTACTTGTTTGCATGTCATTTGTTAAAGATAAATTTGAGTTTATAATATTTTATGTTTTTGCCCAAAGGCCCAATTGTAGTGTAAAGCTTATCTGTACCTAATACTAAATGTGTTAGTCTCTATATAAACTCTATTAGGGTTCTCTATAATTTGTACTTCATCGTATATTAAAATTAGTCGTTAACGTGTGCAATACAAGTTAAATTAAATAAAAAATGCAATAACAATAATTGTTTCTAAATACATAAAAATGAACATTAAACTAAAATTAACTATACCATTAATTGTTTTTAGTAAAGATTACAAAAAAAAGAAGAAGTTACTATATATATATATATATATATATATATATATATTTGATAAGTACAAAAAGAAGTTAAGATATATACTACACCACCGCCGTGTACCTTTGGTGTAGTGATCGCTCTATAAGTATAAATGCATGTGAGGTGTGAAGGGCAAAAGTCGAGGTTCAAGTTTCCAGAAAAGGGTTTCACACATATATACATTTAAATTAGGATAGAGTAGAAATTTTATCTTGTATAAAAAAAAAAAAAAATATATATATATATATATATATATATATATGTACTACACCATATATATTTAACCAGTGGTAGAGCCAAGATTTTTGGTGGATTGAGGGTCTATTTGGATACCGCTTAGTGCTAAAAATCGAAAACATTGTAGCAAAATAATTTTTAAATATGTGAATAGTGCCATGAGACCCAGTTTTAAAGTTGATTTTGCCAAATTTCGTACTTGCGAGTCTCATGAACAGTGCACGGGACCTAGGGAAAAAAACTCAGATGCACAAAACATGTAACCTGCCGCTATCCAAACTCACACTGAGATTAAAAGAAAAATTTGAAAGTAAAATTAATCTGAGAAATGTCAATTAATAATAATTACATAATAAATAAATCACTATATGTTAATGTAATTGTCATACACAATTTAATATAAAATGTAAACTTTAATTTATTTTTTCATACCTAAATTAATTTACAGTATTTACTCAATAAAAATAATAATTATCAGTTCATAGTTAATAACAATTAAATCAAAAGATTAATTTAATACGCACAGCTCAAACACGTAATTTGATACATTAAAACAAATTGAGAAAATAAATCAATGTAAAAATATTATGAATATAGCAATATACCTACGAAATTGAGTAGAATTCAGCCAAATATCTTCATCTTCTGAGTAGTTTGGGGGGGGGAGGGGGATTTCCAACCCTTACTTCCGTCCTTTATTTAACTATTAATAAATGCATTACATATGCAAACTTATCACGATTAGCAATGCATGATTGGAATAAAAATTAGACCCATATAATTCAAAATGTGAAGATGCGCCAATAGGGGTTGGTTGAATGAAAATTTTGAAAGATGTCTCTCTTCACTTAAGAATCATAATCCTAATGCATTACAAAATAAAGCAAGTAGTCAGCATTAACCAAAATAATAACAAGTGAAACAAATCAAATTAAATGCATACATGTTTCATCTATGCAGTAGCATCCCCTATAAAATTAAATTTATCATGACTACCTATGTTGGGTAACTTTGAAATACAATACTCCACAATCTACCTTTAAGGTGGTATTAATAGATACAATATAGTAACAAACATATATAGTAAGATTTATAGCTTTGGTTCTATTATAAAAGGAACCCTTATAACAAACATAATAGAATTACAGATGAATAACCCATGAGCCTTTTTTCTTTTCTTTCTCAACTAAGAATAATCTCAACACAATGATTAATCCATGAGCTTGCTTGTCTAGCATTTTCTAATAAGATTTATGTTGGAAATATAATAATGAATAAACAAGTTTGGTACAACAAAAAATATCTCAAATAATTAGCAATAATGTAAATAAGCAATAACAAAATAAATATATATGTAAATTTAGGAATAATCTCACAGTACTATAGAATCACGCAAACACCATTATCCTTAAAGGTTGATTCATGCAATCCAAAGTAAAACTTGGTGCGATTGTTTATCTACTTGGCCAAACAACCTCCTAGGATTAGACTATAGCGTCGACCTTTGTGATGTACGCACTTTCACTCACAAAAGGTTTAAGAACAACTTTCTATATTCTTTCCTTAAAAAAAAATATTCTTGTATAAAAATATATGGGAGAGCAAAATAATAGAATGGATGTCGTTGATTGATCTCTCACCGACCTAATGTAAAAATTAAAAATAAAAATAAAAATAAAAATAAAAAGGTATGTAACAAATTAGGAATATAGGGACAACCGTAAACGATGTATTTATATATAGTTTTATATTTATTTATTTATTTTAGGGAATGATGATGTGTGATTGTGTGTATGTACAATATATATATATATATACATAAAAGTGTCACTCGCTTCCCCCCACCCCCACCCCCTCCCTGTATTATAAAATACAAGTTAGGCTGAGGGAACAATTATTTCATTAACAAAAACAATAAGCTAGAGAGATTATTTTGTTAAGGTGTTTTATTTTAGCATTAGAAAAGAGAGTCTGATTTAATAGTTTCAATGCAAAAGCATCAATATGGATTCCAAGTTTCCACCACAATGGCTAACGTCTTTCTTAAATTCTGAATTCTACGAGCCTTGTTCTTGTGACAAACACGGTCTCAAAGATACATTCTGTAATTTCTTCTGTAGAGACTGCGAAAAGAACAAAATATTTTACGAACGTTGCAAAAATAAGCATGATGCTGAAGGTCACAAACACAAACTTCTCCAAGTAAATTTTTTTTTTTTTTTTGTCAATAATGATGGTTACTTTCTTAATATATATATAAATATATAATATCATATTGTTGTAGTCATAAATCTAAATATTATTATTTTTTATAGGTTCACAAAGCTTCACATCATAATGCAATTCGAAGTAGCAATATAAGTGGATTGCTAGATATCTCTAATTTACACCATTACATGGTTAACCATGAAAAAATAGTTTTTCTTCAAACAAGAAATAAAACAAATGAATATCAGGCTAATGCACCTTACAAGTGTCAAGTATGTGGATATGAACTATTGAATATATCCAATTTTTATACAGATAAACAAAGGGCTTCATTCAAGTTCTGTTCAATTGCATGCAAAGTAAGAATTTTTTTTTTTTTTTTTTTAACTTTTTTTTTTTTCAGTACACTATTTGTTAATGTTTTATTTGATATGTTTGAATATAGGTTTCTCACTAGAACGATAATTTGATTATAGGTGAAAGATACGGTGATATCAAGAATAGATCCTTACTATGAAGTGCCATGTTTGACAAGTAATTGGAGTGATGAATTTCATGCAATGTCAAGAGTAGATCCTTCTTGTGAAGTGCCTTGTTTGGCAAGTAATAGGAGTGATGAAATTCATCAATCAAATCGCAAAAGAAGAAGAAAAGGGACACCCTTTAGATCTCTCTTTTAGATTTTTCATGATGATGTATTCTATATTATGTAATGTTCCCAGCGAGAATGTCTGAACTCTAAAGATTTTAACAAACGGGTTTTTTATTATGTATAAAGTTAGATAAGGGCTTATTAGATCATGATTCTTTAGCTATAAATTTGTAATGCTCTCTTGGTCTATACCAATATATACTTTGTAATTTCATATTTTTAGCAATAATTTTTTATAGATTTCTTTTCTCAAGAAAAAAAAAATTCTATTGATTTCATTCAGAAAATCATGAGATTTTTTTTTTTTTTTTTAATGAAGCATTAATCCAAAATGAAAAAAAATATATATATTTATTTACCTTTTCTAAAAAGAGATTGTTTAATTATGAGATATAGCTTTAGCAGTAATATAGTTTAGGACAAAGTTTAGCTATAAAATTGGTTGTAGCCTTAGCTACAACCTTACTCAATAAAATAAATATTACTATATATTTTGAAAATCTAACCGTTGAATTACATGTTCTTTACGCTTTTAATATACATGTCAAATTTTGTATCAATCAAATATTATTTACTATATGATCTATAAGCTTATATTTTATACATAATTTTAAATTACAAAAACTTGCAATTTAAACAATTTATTGATGACATAGCTATTGATCTTTAATCTTTTAGAAATTTTGCAAGCACGGAGGATATAAGAAGAAGATGTAATCTAACAGTGAATTTGTCAAAATTCACCTCCAATAAAAAGATATTAAGTAAGGTTGTAGCTTAAGGTTACAACCAATTTTGTAACTAAACTTTATCCTATAATTTATAAGTGTTAATTAATTCCAAAGTCACCTCAAAAAGGATTCTTTATGGGAAAAAAAACAGCTTCCCAAAATTTATCTTCCAAAATGCAAACTCAAAATAAATTACACACAGTAATTTTACACTGAATAGAAAGATTGGGCTCATTGATTTGGATTTGAGTTTAGTTGGGCCCAATAGAAGTATCTATTCATAAATCATCTTATTTTTAAGAAGTTATTTCCTGGGCCAGGCTTATAGCCTTCTCTTCCAACCCAAAAAACTAGCGCATCCATTCCCAACCTTACCCAACACTTAACATGTGGCCATGGTAATTGGTAAGTCACAATTCGTTCATAACCACGTACATGTCAAATTACTTGCAGCATGATTCGGTTGCCATATCTTTATTATATATTTATATGCTATGAAAATTATAAATGCATTTATTTCTAATTTGTATTTGTATATTCTAATAAGTATTATTGTTTTCTAAAAAAAAAAAAAAAAACACCGTTTATAATTTGAATTAATTTCTCTTTATGTAAGTATTTGAATTCATAAATATATAAAATATATATATATATATATATTTATATTGTTGAGACTGAGGTAGTTGAACAAGAACGTAAGGAAAATGGTAGAGCAAAGCAACAAATAAAGGTAAAACGACAATAGAAAGATTGAAGAAACAGAATAAAATGAAGAAGAAAAACGGCAATGTATTGTTTAATGAAGGCACGTGCAGATCATGTGAGTGAAGCAAGTCAGAATCAGTTATAGCAAGACCAGGTGTCAAGCATCCAACAGTGCAGTTGAAAATTGGTTAGATTAGGGAGTTAGTTAGTTCTGTTTTAAGCTTTCCCGCCTCTGTTAAGGGTTCGTTTGGATATAGCTGAAAACTAAAAACTGAAAAATATTGTAGCAAATAATTTTTAAATGTGTAAATAGTACCGTGGGACTCATTTTTAATGAAAAAGTTGTTGAAAAGTGAATTTTGTGGGTCCATAAACAGTAAAAGTTGGGTGGAAAAGTCACATGTTGCGGCTACTGTTCAATGAACAGTAGCCGCAACAGTAATGAACAGTAACAAAATGTGGACTGAAACGCGTGCGAAAAAAAAAAAAAAAAAAAAGGCAAAACGCAACGCAAACGCAAAACGTGCCAGCCAAACGTTCTCTTAGTGAGAGTTTGGATAGAGCTGATAGTTGCGGTGCGTTTTCTCTTTTTTTTTTTTTTTGGCCCGCTTTTGCTGACTTTGTGGGACAAAAAATACTGTTCATGACAGTGCGTGCACTGTTCACACACTGTTCATATACTGTTCATCTATTAAAAAATATTAAAAATGGGTCCCACGATACTATTCATACATTTAAAAATTATTTTGCTACAGTATTTTCAGCAACAATCAGTTTTTAGCAACTTTCAGCAACAATCAGAGCTTAATTATTTGTACACTTTTCATTCTTCAATTTTATCAATGAGAATTTTCTTTCTCTTCCAGAAGTTTAGTTCTTAGTTTCCAGAAACTTCATTCTTTCACATATTTGAATTCATGTTATACATTGAAAAACAAAGGCAGCGTTTGGAGATTTGGAAAGCAAAATAAATAATTATGAACAAAAATGCAAATTAAATTTGATAGCTTTTTTTCTTTGTCATGTTTATAGTCACGCATTAAATATATTAATTTTTTACTCTATATGTAAAATGAAAAAAAAAATAAAAATAAAAACCCAACTCTTAGCATTATTTTCTAATTGTGATATGCTTATAGTTTAAGCAAACAATACTGTCGACACAACCATTCTTACATCCAATTTTATAAGTTATTGGCATAAACAATTGTGAGTGGTTAATAAAAAGTACTGGGTTCAAATATGCAGAAAATATTCATCACTCATAGTTGTATAAATCAACGAGTTATAAAATTTGGTATGCATCAAGAATGATTCTTCGATTAGACCAAAAAAAGAAAAAAAGAAAAGAAATGTAGTACTATAGAGGACTAGTAGCTTTTAATGTAGATTGTTAACTTTTGAGTGATTACCAAAAGCCAAAAGGGATAGAATTTGGTTTTAAACATGTTTGAAACTATCTTTTCCAACCCATTACATGAGGTTTATATAAAATTATTTAAACAAGTCACATGGCTTATTAAAAGGTCATGTGACTAGAGGTCTAGACTACATATGAATGGTCTCTTTAGTTGTCACATAATAACTTTTCTTTATTGTTTTTTAAATTGATAGTATTTGCTTGAGCAATTAAATTAAGTTAGTGATTATTATATACTTGTTTATTTATTAGTTATATTTGTTGATAATAATAGACTAGAAAAATTCAGTTCAAATTGTTGGGTTTTAATTGATAATAACTTGGGATTTAGAACCTAGCCGGCAACACCGATATTCTTATTATTAAGTACCAAGTTGGGATAGGATAGAAATCCTATTCCTCTTTCAACTAGATAAATACATATATAAATTTGTGAGATTTTCTTCATGTTCTTTAAATTAAGAACATTAAGAGGAAAAAAGAGCATAATCCCAATAGAAAATATTGAGGAAGAAGCACTAGTATGCATGGCTCCCAACTTTCCATCTACTTGACTTACATCTATAATTAATATACGGTGCAACTCATTATTGGTTTTCTCTAATATTTCAATAAGATTTAATTTAATTGGTTGACATCTCAATTTATAATAGAGTCATTCAGTTCCCTCACCCTCAACACAATGTATTAAAAAATATTCAATAACTTTCCTTGTAAAAAAAAGGTAATCTTTGGTTATTTTATAGACAAAATAGAAAGACACTAAGAATAGTGTATTGATTTGATCATAGTATATATACGTGGTTTTAAATTTAAAATTGCATGATATATTGGGTCATATAAATAGACATGTTTCATGCCTACAAAAAATGCAAATATCCTTCAATTATTATTTTCTACTTTCCGGATTTTGTGTTAGTAAAGTTTTTTTTTTCCCCCCTTTTTGTTGGACATTGTTTCAATAGTTGCAAAGACAATTAAAATTTTAGTAAGAATACCATATTTCAAATCAATTGTTCTTCACATAAAAAAAAAATCAAATTTTCTCATATAAATCTTAGAAAAATGATATTAAAATTTCGTTATGCTTAAAATAATTAATATTACAAAACAAACATATTCATTCTATTAGTTATCTTTCTAATTACATAGAATAAATACTACAATGTTAGTTCCACATACATACATACATACATATATATATATATATATATATATATATATATATATCACATGTCACTGAAAGGAATCAGAAAATTTCAAGGGTTAGGATTAATTTTTAGTGAATTCACAATTATTTAAATTTTTTTTTTAATTTTTGTGTCAATTTTTGTCAAAGCAACTAAACATGAGGAATAATGGCATATTATAAATCTAATATTATTATTCCAACTAAAAATTATTTCTTAAATAAAGTTTATAAAAATAATCTTATAAATTCATTTAATATAAATAATTAATGCACAACTATAGATAATTAATATATACATTACTCTATTAGCTGATTCAGTGAATTATAATAATCTATATATATAATAATAAGTGGAACGGAGAGAAAATCAAATTAAAATTCTAAATTAGAGTTCCAATTTTGCACCATATGTCCTAAATTATTTATTATTAAAGAGTTTTATTTTTTAATTTTAGAATCAAATGTGGGATTACATCATAAATATTCATCCAAGTGAGTTATTAAGTACAAAAAACAAAGAGTCTATAATAAATAAATTGTAAAAAAAAAATGCTTCACAATAAATAAATAAATGGACAATTTACATTTTATACCTAATAATATCCTTACAAATTTTTTTAAAGAGTTAACAAAATATAAAAATGACTATCAATAGTATTTAAATTATATATATAGGAATTATATTATGTATCTTATTGTATGTCTTTAAGTGTATTTATGCATATGCATGAGATTACAAGCTAGTTTGATATAAATGCAAACTCTTTGAAATAGAAGCCTAAATAAAAAGAACTTCAAAGAATGCACCACTTGGCACAACTCCATGCTCTCTAACATGAGATTTCTACTTATATATATATATATACTAGTATTATGCCCGTGCGATGCACGGCTTAATAAAAAATATTTTCATAATATAATTAAATTTAATAACAAATAAAATGAAAAAAGAATTAATTCAAAATTTAAGATTAAAAAATAAATTGTACTTGTACACTTAAAAAGAAATTTAATTTTTATTTCTTATTTTGATATTTAAATCATTTGTTTTAGTGTTGATTTCATTCAAATGGTTATAAGTTTTATCAACCCTAAACCAGCATATATATCCATATGTAACATTCAAAATTAATAATAAATAAAAATATAATACTCTAACTTAATGTAACTTTTTAACTTACTAATAAATAAATATAACACCCTAACTTAAAGTAATGTTTGTAATTCTATTGTGTTTTAGCCTTTAAGAACACATATATTATTTTTTTTTATCATAAAAAAAAAAACACAGATATTAATATTACACATGAAAAATAATGAATTCAATAATTGAAATGGTTGAAAACAAAATTAAGCCAAAACCTCAATTCATTAATGAAAAAAATCCAAATTTTTTAGCTTAAAAAAAATGGAGTTAAGTAAAGATAGACTTACATATAAATTTGGACGGATGGATTCTCTCGTATCCAATTTCATGTTTGAAAGCAAATTTTGCTTTTAATTAAAGAATATAGATTATATGGAACAAAGCACCAAACAAAAGCCATAACAAATTAAATCCATTATAAAATATTGATGTCAACAACAAATAATCATGTAATAAGAAATTTGAAAAATACAAATATATTGCTTACTATATTGACTTCTAAAAAAAAACACTAAAAGGTGTTGTACGGTCCCCGCACCACGACCCGTAATGGGCCTTGGACCCTGGCCTGGGTATAAGGCCCATGAGGCCGGTCTCCCTCTGCCTAGCGGTTCGCCCCGAGCCCCGCAGGCTGCAGGCCCACGATCTGCTTTTACTTCGTTTCTCGGCAGAGCCCTTCCCGAGCAGTGATGAACACGCAGCTCGCGGGACACCCCGCCCTGTACTTACTCGGTCATACCTCGGAGAGACACCGCTGCCGAGAACTGTCGTGGAGGCAGGAACCAAGTTCCAACGCCACCCTCACCGCTTCCCATGCCCACCTAACCACCCACTTACGATCGATAACACTGGACCGCCGGTTGCACTTACTGGCAAGTATTTATGACCTCTCCACTACTTCGTGAGCTATAAATACAGGAAGTCTTGAGAAGACAAGGGTTGGAGAGTTGAGGGAAGGAAGAGTGTAAACAGAGAGAGCAGAGTTAGGAATTGAGTCAGGTCCCCGAGAAGAGGAAAGCGCGTCAGTTGAGCCTTGGTGTTTAGAACGACCCATTGTGCGAAATCCAAACCCACTATACAAATAAATTGTGAGTCCAAGTGAGGCCCAGCCCAACGGGTTTCGGTTTTTGGTGTGCACAATTGGCGCCGTCTGTGGGAAATCCTACTAAGCAGTGGTTCTGCCAAGGCTCGTATACAGGAAAGATGTCAGGAGGTAACGCCGCGAGTGGCTCGGCAGGGTCTTCCAGGGGCTCCACCTGGCGGGAACAGAGGCAGAAGAGACGCGAGGATCCGTTTCACGAGCAACTGGAAGAGCGGTCCGGCCTTGGGGAAGGGTCGTATCAAACGGGGAGAACGGCATCCCATGCTTCCCGGCATAGGCAGCACGACGTCAGGGATGAAGAGCTCGAGCGGCTGCGGAGGCAAGTACAAGACCTGGAGTTGGAAGCCCGAAACGAGCGCCACCGAGCCGGTCAAGACGACCGAGAGAGAGGGCCAGGCGCCGAGGGAGAGAGACGCGGGGTGGGATCGAATCAATCAGGATCCCGCCACCACAGGGAGCGCTCGCACTCGAGGGAGTCCCGTCGCCGCCGAGACCGTTCCCATTCAGCAGAGTCTCATCGGCGGCGAAATCGCTCTCGGTCGCGGGAATGCGGCCATGGATGCTATGAGCCGCGCATTGCGCAGGGCTGCTCGGTCACCATTCTCAGCAGACATCGAGCGTGCACCGATGCCGGACAGGTTTACGCGCCCGCCGTTCAATTCGTATGGGGGGAAAACAGACCCCGTAGAACATGTCAGCCACTATATCCAGATGATGTCTTTGCATACCCGCAATGACGCTCTGATGTGCAAGGTTTTTCCCTCCAGCCTTGGTCCCACGGCCTTAAGGTGGTTCAACGGGTTGCGCAAGGGCTCCATTCACAGTTTCGCCGAGCTAATACAGGAGTTCGGTTCCCGTTTCGTGACGTGCAGCCGGGAGCAACAACCGGTGGACGCGCTGTTGTCTATGAAGATGAGGGCAGGGGAAACCCTCCGGGATTACGCTAACCGATACTGGGAGCTCTACAACGAGATTGGCGGAGGGAACGAGAAGATTGCGGCGAGCACCTTCAGATTGGGATTGCCTGACGACTCGGGGTTGAGAGAGTCGTTAACTAAGAAGCCTCCCGAGAACATGAGGCAGCTGATGAGGCGCATCGAGGAGTACAAGCGGTTGGAAGACGATAAGATACAGAGCAAAGGCAAAGCACAGGTAGCTGATCGTCCTCGGCTGAGCAGTTTTCAACAGAGGGCACGGGGAAATTTGAGGATTCAAGAGCCAGCAGCACCAGCAGGGGAGGTGAACGTGACGTTCAAGGAGCCCGTGCATAAAATCATGGATAAGATCAAGCACGAGCCGTACTTCAGATGGCCGAACCGGATGGCTGGCGACCCCTCTAGGAGAAATCAGAACCTGTACTGCACCTACCACAAAGACCGGGGGCATACTACCGAGCAGTGCCGAGTGCTAAAAGACCATCTCGGGCAGTTGGCTAAAGCAGGACACCTCAAGGATTTTGTGACGGACACCGGGGATAGAGGAACGGGGCATGGCGCCCCACACAGAGGGAATCCCCTTCCGCCCCCTCTTGGGATAATTGATGTCATCCACGTCGCCCCGAGGGGCATTTCAACGGTAAAGGGGAAGGAGGTGCTGACGATGATGTCGGTAGAGGGGAGTACGGGCGTGCCGCCTGCCGCGAAGAGGATCAGACCTACCCGGGAGCCGATCTCTTTCGACGACAGTGATCTAGAGGGAACCATTCAGCCGCACGACGACGCATTGATAGTAACGGCAAGGATTGGCGGCTTCGTTGTGAAGAGGATAATGATAGACCAGGGAAGCGGAGCGGATGTTATGTACCCGGACCTATTCAGGGGGCTCGGGTTGAGGGATGGGGACCTGTCAAAGAACAACACTCCCCTGGTTGGCTTCGATGGGAAGATGGTGGCGCCCGAGGGGCAAATCTCTCTGCCCGTGAACATGGGGGGCAAGGAAGTGATGGTAAGCTTCTTCGCAGTTACATCATACTCCCCCTACACGGCGATTCTAGGGAGGCCATGGATACATGCGATGGGGGCCGTCCCGTCCACTCTGCACATGAGGGTCAAGTTTCATACTGATTATGGTGTCACGGCGATACAAGGGAGTCAGCAGGCGGCCAGGCAATGTCTAATCGCCATGGTCGATTGGAAGAAGGAGCAAACCGACCGGGAGGGTCAGGCCGATCCCAAGTGTTCGTCGTCAGGGACGCCTTTATAGCAGTTACAGGGCCCGCCAGAGAAGGAGGTCGCCCGTGCCGAGAACATGCTGAGGGTGAAGGTGTTGCCGGACACGGACAAGTACTTCCAAATAGGGGAGAGCATGGAGGACCGGGAAAAAGTAGAGATGTTGCTGCTCCTAATACAGAATGTGGACGTATTCGCTTGGAGTCCGTACGAGGTGCCCGGGGTGGATCCCGAATTCATCATGCATAGACTTGGAGTTGACCCCTCATTCACCCCTAAAAAGCAGAGGCCGAGAAGATCAGCCTGGGAGCACTCCGAGGCAGTGAAAGTGGAAGTTCAGAGATTGAAGGAGGCGGGGGTGATTCGGGAGATCATCTTCCCGGATTGGTTGGCAAACACCGTGGTAGTGAAGAAGAAGAACGGCAAGTGGAGGGTCTGCGTCGACTTTACCGATCTGAACAGAGCCTGCCCGAAAGACCCTTTTCCCGTGCCGAAGATTGATCAGCTGGTGGACGCCACGTGTGGGCACCCGAGGATGAGCTTTCTGGACGCTTTCCAAGGGTATCACCAGATCGCCCTAGCGCCCGAGGATTAAGAGAAAACGGCATTCATTTCCCCGGAGGCAAATTACCACTACACAAGGATGCCCTTCGGACTGAAGAACGCCGGGGCCACTTACCAACGAATGATGACAAGAATGTTCCGAGACAAGATAGGGCGCACGGTCGAGGTATACATCGACGACATGGTGGTTAAAAGCAAACAGGAAGCCTTGCATATGGGGGACCTCCTGGAGGTCTTCGGGGTTCTCCGACGGCACAAGTTGCGCCTTAATGCGGAGAAGTGCGCGTTTGGCGTGGGGGCCGGGAAGTTCTTGGGGTACCTGATCAGTACACGGGGGATTGAAGTCAACCCGGACCAGATAGAGGCTGTGAGAAGACTGAAGCCACCGAGCAACCCGAAGGAAGTGCAGATACTAACCGGGATGCTGGCCGCCCTTAACCGGTTCATCTCAAAGTTCGCAGACCGATGCCGACCATTCTACCAACTGCTGAAGAAATGGACGGGATTTCGGTGGACCGAGGAGTGCGAACAGGCCTTTGTGGATCTGAAGATTTATCTAGCGCGAGCGCCCATGCTCGCGGCGCCGGAGGCAGGTGAGGACTTGTTCATGTATCTGGCGGTATCCGAGCACGCCGTGAGCGCCGTGCTGATAAGGGACAAAGGGATCCAGCAACCCATATACTACATCAGCAAAACTCTCGTCGACGCCGAGACGAGGTACTTGCCCTTGGAGAAGCTCGTACTGGCCCTGATACACGCCACAAGGAAGTTGCCGCACTATTTCCAAGCTCACACCGTACACGTCTTGACCGAGTACCCATTACAGTCGTTATTGAAGAGGTCTGATTTCACGGGCCGCATAGCCAAATGGGGGACTCGACTCGGTTCCTTCGACATATGGTACAGGCCTCGGAGCTCGGTGAAAGGCCAGGTCCTTGCGGACTTCATCGCTGAATTTTCGCCCAGAGAGAAAGGAGAGATGGTTTGCCGATTGGAGGTTCGACCGTGGAAGATATTTGTGGACGGCGCTTCGAGCTCCACGGGGGCCGGTTCAGGAGTAGTCATGATTACCCCCGAAGGGATACGGCTGGAACACTCGTTTAGATTGAGTTTCAGGGCATCCAACAACGAGGCGGAATACGAGGCTTTCTTGGCCGGACTGAGGGTAGCTTCGAACCTGGGGGCTCGGGATATTGAGCTGTACTCGGATTCGCGTCTGGTGGTTAATCAGGTGCAGGGCAGTTTTGAGGCCCGAGATCCCCGGATGAAAGCATACCTAGAACAGGCAAGGCTAGTTATGACCAGCTTCAACACGGTGAAAGTTTTCCACGTAGCCCGGACCCAGAACAGACACGCTGACTCCCTAGCCACGCTGGCGTCCTCAGTGGCCGAGGATATACCACGGCAGATCAAAGTCGAGCTTATTTCGGAGCCGAGCATTAGTGGAACGAGAAACTCGGGAACTACAGGGATCAACGTCACGGCAATCGCAGCCCCTGCCACTTGCTGGATCGACCCCATTGTCGACTTTCTGGCCGACGACCGACTGCCGAGTGACGAGAAGGAGGGCACCAGGATCCGTAGGATGGCTCCACGGTATTGGTTGGCAGAAGACCGGACTTTGTATCGAAGGTCTTTCGGAGGGCCATACCTCTTGTGCTTACGCCCGGAGAAGGTGGGCGAGCTCTTGGCGGAGCTCCACTCTGGGGTGTGCGGCGGCCATGTCGGGGGACGCTCATTGGCGCACCGAGCCATGACTCAGGGGTTCTGGTGGCCTCAGATGCAGAAGGATGCCGCCGAGTATGTGCTTAAGTGTGAGCAGTGTCAAAAGCACGCCCCTCTGATCCATCAGCCCGCGGGCCACCTGAACCCGATCAGCAGTCCTTGGCCTTTTGCGCAGTGGGGGCTGGACATCATCGGCCCGTTCCCGAAGGCGACTGGCGGCCGAAAGTTCGTTTTGGTGGCCGTCGACTATTTTACCAAGTGGGCGGAGGCGGAAGCATTGGCCAACATACGGGATGTGGAAGTGAAGAAGTTCATATGGAAAAATGTCATCACCAGGTTCGGGGTGCCGAACACTATCATATCTGACAACGGGCTACAGTTTGACAGCCGGGCCTTCCGAGAATTTTGCAGTGGCCTCGGCATCAAGAACAGGTACTCAACTCCTGCTTACCCACAGGGCAACGGCCAGGCCGAGGCCGTGTAAGGTGATTGTGAGTGGGCTGAAGAAAAGGCTGGAGGGAGCAAAGGAAAACTGGGCCGAGGAGCTTCCCAAAGTCTTGTGGGCATACCGCACCACTCCTAGACGGTCCACCGGGGAGACCCCATTCTCTCTCACGTACGGAGCGGAGGCCGTGATCCCCACCGAGGTGAATCTGTGCAGTGCAAGAGTAGCGGGTTTCGATCAGGCCCAGAACGACGCAATGATGGTAGGATATTTGGACAAGGTGGAAGAGTACCGCGAATTGGTGACAATACGGCTCGCGGAGTATCAGCAGAAGCTCGCCCGGAGATACAACCGAGGTGTGAGAACGAGGGAGTTTGTCTCCGGGGATTTGGTTCTCAGAAGAGCCGTGGGCAACATGCGAGACACTGGTGCCGGAAAATTGGCACAGACATGGGAGGGACCTTATAGGGTCACGGCAGTGGCCGGCACCGGGGCTTATTTCTTGGAAGACCTGGACGAGAGACAACTTCCCCGACCATGGAACGTCCATAACCTGAAGAAGTACTATCATTGATGGGCGGTTCTCCGAGTATAGAGTTAACCGCAACGTGTTGTATATGTTTTATTAGTAATGTTGCATATGTTTTGCTAGTTGTACTAATGATGTCTTTCATGCAGAATCGCACAGTTCTAACCAAAATTCTCGGTTCGATCCCATTCACCGAGCAATGTTCATTCTCAGCCGATGCGTTCTAAAAACAGAAGCCTGATCCTCGGTTCGATTTATCGCCGAGCACGCAGAAACCTTATCTGCCCGTTCTAAGGACAGAAACCTGACTCTCGGTTCGATCCCTATCACCGAGCAGGTGGAAACCTTAGCCTTCTCGTCTCAAGGACAGAAACCTGACTCTCGGTTCGATCCCTATCACCGAGCAGGTGGAAACCTGAACCACACAATATAAGGACAGAAACCTGACTCTCGGTTCGATCCCTATCACCGAGCAGGTGGAAACCTTAGCCTTCTCGTCTCAAGGACAGAAACCTGACTCTCGGTTCGATCCCTATCACCGAGCAGGTGGAAACCTGAACGACTCAATATAAGGACAGAAACCTGACTCTCGGTTCGATCCCTATCACCGAGCAGGTGGAAACCTTAGCCTTCTCGTCTCAAGGACAGAAACCTGACTCTCGGTTCGATCCCTATCACCGAGCAGGTGGAAACCTGAACGACTCACTATAAGGACAGAAACCTGACTCTCGGTTCGACCCCTATCACCGAGCAGGTGGACACCTGAACTATTAATTCTAAGGACAGAAACCTGACTCTCGGTTCGACCCCTATCACCGAGCAGGTGGACACCTGAACTATTAATTCTAAGGACAGGAACCTGACTCTCGGTTAGACCCTAACCTCCGAGCATGTGGAAACCTGACGATCAACTCTTAAGGGCGGGAGCCCGACCCTCGGCTCGATCTTATCACCGAGCACGTGAAACTTAAATTAGCGTTTGGAGGCCTTACCAGGGTCGGACACATAACAATAAAAAGGCAGCCAAGAAGAGTTCATTACTCGGAAAAGATGTACAAGCAACGCGGTAAGGCATTCATATTACAAATGGGAAACTTAAATTAGCGTTTTGTTGCCAAAACCCGGCAACTCAAAATAAAGAAAAGACAACGTAAACAAATTATCCCGTCACCACATCCCGGTGACATAGGCAATTCCGTTTATTCAAGATTCTCAAACAAGGGAAAAGTAAAGAAGGGCTGGCTGTCGGCTTCAGATGTCCGCCGCGTGGGCGGAGGATGCGTCCTCTTGAGAGTGTTGGTCGGCGTGAGGAGTTGGCGGCTGGATGTCCTCCCCGGTTCGGTCCCCGGCATGGGGATGGCTGGTCCCCTCCATGTCAGTCGGCACTGCATGAGAGTCAATGGCATTCACCAGTTCCCTCATGCTGGAGGTCTCCTCCTCGTCGATGACAAGAGGCGCAGGATTCTCGGTGTTGGGGATGCTCGGGAAAGGAATCCTGCTGCGATCCCTCAACGGGGAATCCTCGGGAACCCCCATGGCTTGGAGAGCGGCGAACCAACCCTCCTCATATCCGAGCTTATGGGCCTGGCGAATGATTGGTTCCGCCGAATTCTCGGCATCCGCGAACCCCTCGTTATACCACTTGGTTTCGCAAGCCTCCAGCGCCGCCTTCGAGTCGGTCAGCTGCCCCTCCAGCATTGTATTCAAGCTCTGAGCCTCGGCCAGCTTAAGCTCGGTACCCCCCAACTGGAGCTCCAGTTCCTCGCGCTTCGTTTCGGCAAGCGCCTGGGCCTTCACGGCTGTAGCAATCTTATCCTTTGCCTCCTCGGCAATTTTCAAATGCTCCTTCGCCGTGGCCTCGGCAACTTCCTTCAGAGCCTTTTCCCGCTCGACGTCCTCGGCCAGCTCCTTCATCCTCCCGTCCACCACGTACGACATTTGCGCAGCCTGACCACACAATATCCGCTATGTGAGGTAAAATGGAAAAAACACATACACAATCGAAAGGGAAACCGAGAGTCATAGAGAAAAGTGAAACAGTTACCGCTATGGTGTGCCATTGCAAACGTCTCCCCAGGGACTCGTCCGTCGATTCCGTAAAGGCGTGCAAGTCCTCGGGCAAGAGGATGCCGCGCGCCAGACTCTGCGCCACGCTGCCTCCATGCCCCTTATCCCACACTCGGGCACTGGCCGTCGACGGGAGAGGCTCGCCGCCAAGTTTGAAGGAGGGTCGCCATGCTGCCGGAGCCCGGGAAGTAGACGCCAGGTCTATCCCGGTTTGCGCTACCGGTTCCCGGATGACGATTCCGGCCGAGGGTCGGACGGGCACATTGCCCGGGCCCGTCTGTGTTTGATCGGTGGTGCGCGGCCTCTTTCGAACTCGGGTCGGTGGGGGAGCGGGAGGGGAAGCGTCTCGGGCGGGTACTTGTTGTTGCCCGATTGGCCTGGCACTCGGGACGAAGCGGTCTATTGTCATCTTCCTCCTGGCCACCATTGCGTTACCCGGATCGGATCCTGTTTCCGAAGAGTCAGTCGGTTCTGCGGCTACAACCTCCCCTTCCCGAACAGGTACCCCGGGCTCTACGGTTCTCTCGGGCTGAGCAGGAGCTTGCTGGATTTGCTCGTGAGCTCGCCTCCTACGCTCGGCAGATACGCGCTCGGCTGATTCGTCACGGATGGGCGGTCGCTCGTCTGAAAAAATGTACCGAGGACCGTGCTCACGTGCCTCGCCTACTGTTAGCCTTGGGGGGAGGAAGTTGGCGTGCCGGACGTCGATGTATGAGATGAGAGGGCTGTCGACTAGCAAAGCTTGGCCGAACGACTGCCAAGTTGAGTAGACGGGACTGACGCCGAGGATGAGGTGGGACGCTCGGAGTTGTCCGTCCGTGTGCACGAAGATTTCCGACCGGAGGACGAAGTTCAAGTCCCGAACGTGTACCACTCTGACGTCGGGCCTGAATCTTTTGCTCTCTGCACAAAGGAAATAATGGTTAGAGATTACGTAACCGGACCGAAGTAGAAATGCATTAAAGTAAATGGAGGCTAGTCACCGACCAACGTCGCGCGGCGAAAACGCACAGGGGAACCCCTCGGCAAACCAATTGCCGCTCACCCGAACGAAATCTTTGGCCGAGTTACGGTTCGAGTCCGGCAGGCATGAAATAAGCCGTACCCTCGCGTCCCTAGTCTTTAGGTAGTAGTCGGACTCAATCTTGCCGCACAAACTGTACATATGGTTAATGTCGTGGTGGTTAAGTTCCAACCCGTACAACCGGTTCGGTGTACTCACGCAACTCACTACCCGGTAAAAGTTGGGGGGAAGTTGGTCGGGACAAAGGCCATAAAATCTAAGGGTGCTAAGGATTAGGGGGTCAACCGGGAACCTAAGCCCGCCCTCTAAAATGGCCATCAAGGGAAAGAACACCGTGTTCTCCCCTCGGCGCCTCTGAATGTCGATATCGCCCATATTGCAATAGGCGATATCTACGTCACTCGGAACGTTATATGCTTCCCTAAATCTAGCCAAAGCGTGCTCGATGGTAAGGAGGTAAGAGTAACTCATGTTTTCTTTTTTCAAAACAGTTTCTTAACAAAAGGGAAAAGAAGTGCTACGAGTATCAAAGAATATACTGAAATGGCTAAACTGAAAAAGCAAGAAGAGGGAAAGGAACTTACTGTGGGCTCTAGGGAGTAGGCGTGTTCTGGGCCAGTAGATGAACCACAGGAGGTATGCTCGGCAGAGGAGAAAACTGAAAGGTAAGGAATGCAAAAGTGAGATTCAGTAACAGGAGGGACTATTTATAGGCATGAGGAAGTAGAAGGAGAGGCAATTAATGATCCGCTGAAAGGAAACCACGCGGACCGCCGCTTCAACTGCCACACGCGCGACGCCTCGGTTCACGAACCGTCAGGCAATGATGGCGGGTAGGCCGTCAGTCAACTTCAAACGCGTCTTTCAAGACGCGCATTAATGCGCCCATCAATGGTCGGGCACTGACCCTTCGACTCCCCCAAACAGGCATTTGCCCCTCGTGATCCTTGATTCACCCCCGGGAATGGGGAGCGAATCAATGGGGGGCTATTGTACGGTCCCCGCACCACGACCCGTAATGGGCCTTGGACCCTGGCCTGGGTATAAGGCCCATGAGGCCGGTCTCCCTCTGCCTAGCGGCCCGCCCCGAGCCCCGCAGGCTGCAGGCCCACGATCTGCTTTTACTTCGTTTCTCGGCAGAGCCCTTCCCGAGCAGTGATGAACACGCAGCTCGCGGGACACCCCGCCCTGTACTTACTCGGTCATACCTCGGAGAGACACCGCTGCCGAGAACCGTCGTGGAGGCAGGAACCAAGTTCCAACGCCACCCTCACCGCTTCCCATGCCCACCTAACCACCCACTTACGATCGATAACACTGGACCGCCGGTTGCACTTACTGGCAAGTATTTATGACCTCTCCACTACTTCGTGAGCTATAAATACAGGAAGTCTTGAGAAGACAAGGGTTGGAGAATTGAGGGAAGGAAGAGTGTAAACAGAGAGAGCAGAGTTAGGAATTGAGTCAGGTCCCCGAGAAGAGGAAAGCGCGTCAGTTGAGCCTTGGTGTTTAGAACGACCCATTGTGGGAAATCCAAACCCACTATACAAATAAATTGTGAGTCCAAGTGAGGCCCAGCCCAACGGGTTTCGGTTTTTGGTGCGCACAGGTGTGATCAAACATAGAATTTCAACCTATCTATAAAAAGGCAACAAATACACAAAATCTATTCAATTTGATGAAAGAAAAAAAAAATTTACCTGCAAGGTTGTAGGTAGGGCAGAGAGGAGAAAGGAAGAATATAACAAATAATTGTAAAGTACGTAGTAGAAATAATAAAATACCAAAAAACTCTGTGTATATATAGTGGGAATTTTAGGTTGTGAAGAAGATGATATGAACAAAAAGAAGTAGTTTAGGTGAAACTCAAAAAAAAAAAAAAAATTGACTTTATTATTAGGAAAAAGATGACATAAGATGCAAATTTATCCACCAAAAAAAAAAAAGTAGGAAAAAAAAAATGCAAGTTCTATCTTTTTTTCCTTTTACATTTTTTAAAGAAACATAGGAAAAAAAAAATGCAAATTCGATCTTTTTTTTCTTTTACATTTTTTTATCTCTCTTTTTTATTTAAATTCTATCCTTAGGTAATTCTATTCTATTGATTTTAGGGTTTGTTGATAACATTTTAGATAGACACAATTGTTATAGTTGTAAATGAAATACTACTTTCTTTCATTACTTGATTTGTCATATTTATCCAAAAAATATGTATATATTTATTCTTAAAATCTGAAACACCAAAAAACTCTGTGTATATATAGTGGGAATTTTAGGTTGTGAAGAAGATGATATAAACAAAAAGAAGTAGTTTAGGTGAAACTCAAAATTTTTATTTTTTTTAAACTTTATTATTAGGAAAAAGATGACATAAGATGCAAATTTATCCACCCAAAAAAAAAACGTAGGAAAAAAAAAATGCAAGTTCTATCTTTTTTTCCTTTTACATTTTTTTATAAAAAATGTAGGAAAAAAAAAATGCAAATTCGATCTTTTTTTCCTTTACGTTTTTTTATCTCTCTTTTTTATTTAAATTCTATCCTTAGGTAATTCTATTCTATTGATTTTAGGGTTTGTGAATAACATTTTAGATAAACACAACTGTTATAGTTCTAAATGAAATACTACTTTCTTTCATTACTTGATTTGTCATATTTATCCAAAAAATATGTATATATCTATTCTTAAAATCTAAAAATTTATTAAAATTTCTGCAATTTGGTGAAGCCACAGCGTCTAAGCCCAACTTTTATTATATATAATATGATATATATATATATATATATATTGATTGATTTACATTGAATGTTTGTTGTGACAAACACAAAAGTAGATGCTCTACTTACTTCTATCGAGTTTGCAACCGAAGCAAAGTATTTTGTCCAAGTTACAAAAATAGTAGGCATAAAGATCACAGGTTTCTCCCAGTAAGGTTTATTTATTTTATTTTATATTAATTATGTTTTTTGTAAAAAAAAAAGTATATATATATAAATTTTTTGTAGTCATAAATTATCTTACTATTTTTGTTTTTGTTTTAGGTTCTTATAGCTTCACGTAAAAGAGCGCTTCAAATTAGTAAAATAAGGAAATTTATAGATGTCTCCGATATACACTATTTCACTTTTAATTTGAAAAAAAATAATTTTCATTCACTCAAAAAATAAATTGAATGAATGTTGAGCTAATGCTACTTACAAGTGTCAAGTTTGTGGATATGAACAAATAGATCATTTAGAAAAATTTAAAACTGAGGAAAGGATTCATTCAAGTTCTGTTCAATCGCATGCAAAATAAGATATATAATTTTTTTTCTCAATATATATTCTATTTATGAATGTTTTAATTTGATTTTTTAAAATATTTTTCTAACGTAAAAAAAATAATTTGATTATTACAGGTGAAAGATATGGTGAGAACAAAAGTAGATCCTTCCCCTGAGGTACCATTTTTGACAAAAAATAGAAGGGATGAACATGAACATGAAGATGAACCTAATCAATCAAATCGCAAAAGAAGTAGAAATTTCTACTTATTAAATCATCATTAAAGGGGATTCCCTTTAGATCTCCTTTCTTTTAGATTTTTCATGATGCAATATTCTATATTGTGTAATACTTCCAGTACTCAGAGCATCCACATCTGGATCTCATATCTCATCTTATTTTACCATCCCAAAAAACTACTTTATCACTTATACCATACCATTTTTCAATACACCCAACATCCCAACTTTTATTTTCCTATTCTACTCATTAAAATAATATTTTTACACAATAAAATAATATATCCTAAAACCCAAATAAAAACAAAAACCCAATACCCAAATAACCTCTGTAACCACCTGCTGCTACCACCACCACGAAGAACATACCCAAACTGTTGTTTTCTTGAAACCCCAGAAACACCAGCCACAAACTCATGGCCATCGAAACCCAGAAACCCATAGATTAACAAAATTAAAATCAAAATCAAACCCATAGATTAACCCAGAACTCCAAACTCGCCAATCCACCACAATCCTCAGCCCCAGAGCCACCACAACCCACCACGACCCCCCACGATCCACACCGATTCAAAAAAATCGGACTCCATTTCCAAATCAATCGAGCCAACACACACACACACACACAAACGATTCACAAAAATTGGGTTCATTCCCTCAAATCTAAATCAATCAACTTTCACTTTAACTCACACAAATTTTCGTTTATATCAAGAATTTCCCCCAACACCCAAACCAAAACAAAAACAAAAAAACCCGCAATATTTTTGTCTCACACACCAAACAGTCAAAAGCAAACCTTGCAACCCACGGTCAAAAAACAGTCAACACCACCACCACCACCCTCTCCGCCCATCAATACCACCAAAAAAAAAAAAAAAAAACACAGCAACCCACGATCAAAAACCAGACCCACCACCACCAAAGCTCAAAGAAAGCGGATTCGCCGCTGGGAAGCTTGAAGGAAGTTGATTTTGTTGACCCACGCGGAGAAGGAAAAATGAAAGAGAGAGAGAGTTACCGGAGAAGGAAAAAAGCGAAGACCCACCCACCACCGATCTAGAAACCCACCGCCGATCTAGAGAGTTGCCGGAGAGAGTGAAGATATTGAGAAGAATCAAAGAGCAAGAAGAAGAGAGAGCAGAAAGAAAGAGAGAGAAAAGAAAGAGAAAAAAATGAGAGAGGAGAGAGAAATTGCCGGGTTAAAATGAGAGAGGAGAGAGAAATGAGAGTATTAAAAAATTATTTTTTTTATGCAATTCAGCTACAGTACCATCTTACATTTGAGATGGTACTATAGCTATATCTCAAATTTTTTTTAGCATTTTAGCATATGGCCTACCCGTTGCTGGCGTTTTTTGGGCTTGTATGCCAAATGTGCCTTACATTTGGCATATAGCAAGCCCAATGCGGATGCTTTGAGAGTGTATTCTAATCTATAATCTATATGCTGTATTTAGCTTTTCATTTTTTTTTTAGATGAGAAGAGCTTTTCCTATTTTTAGCAAAGCAGATCTTTTTGTCATGTTCTATGGTGGTGTTTTTATTGTGTTTAAAATTTATATTATTGGAAAGGGCTTATTAAATCATCATTATTTATTTGCCTTTATAAATAGAGATTGTTTATGAGATATAAGTTTGCTAGCAAAACATTTGTTGCGTGGAAAGAACATTCTCTTGCTGTAGGAACTTGTTTCGCAAATCGCTTATTTAACTCGGAACCAAGAATAAATATGTGAAAGAATATGACAATGCAACATTTGTCAAGTGACTTTCTTTGTTTTTCTTTTTTCTTTTCTTTTTCCTTCCAAGAGGAAAAAAGAAAAAAGAAAAAAAGAATTTAAGTGGATGAGTTTATAAATGTCAATTAATTCCAAAGCCAGCTCAAAAAAAAAAAAAAAAAAAAAGCTTGCTATGGACATGGTTTTGTAGTAGATTAGAGATATGTCTAATATTATCTTTAGATAATAATTGAAATTTTGGTTGCTGGATTCTTGCAATGGCAAACCTTGAGCAATAGGCTTTTTTTGGATATTACATCAGTCTAATTAGCTATCGAATTTAGATAATCTGATTAGCTAATATAAATGTTTCTGAGTCTTTTTAGGGGAAATGATCGCTTAAAAACCTGCTAAATTTGAGATTTCTTGTTATTTAGCATTAAATGTGGTTAAATAACTTTTCATAGCTTGAGATGATTAGGCTGAAATTTTAGGGACATACAGAAAATTATATTTTTTTTTTTGGTAAATACAACAAATTATTCAAATTTTCCTATGGACTCGTGGCTTTTGCAAGAGTTTCAAGCCCACTAGACAACTCCACCTCTTGGACCCATAGCTGAGCTCAAATAGGTCATACTCTTTGCTTTCATACCATGTACCTTCAAAAATACCATTAAAAAAATTAATGGATTTAGTCCACACGAAAATAAAGAAAATGTAAGAAAGTGATGGACCCAAATATAAAAATGGCATTAACAAAAGCTTCAAGTTGCGGTCACTTAATATAAAAATAGATTGGGGTGACCAAATTATTACATTTTAAATATTTGAAAATAATGGACCAAAATCGAACATAAACAATATTTGAGGGATTAAAAGTGTAATTTACCAGAAAAAAAGAGAAAAAAAATTAATGCATGAAACTAGCAAGACTCTACAAAACAGAACAATTTATAACGAACAAAAAGGACCATTTTGTCATTTTCTTTTCAATCCCTTGACCCCAAAAGGGATCCAATATATCCAAAATTCACAATACAACTGGTCTTATCTTCTTCATCCTATATTAAATACAAACTGGATGGCTAAGTTTTCTACTAATAATAAAGATTACCTGTCAAGAGGTAAATTGACTTGACTGAACAAAGTAGATCTTAAATTATACTCATTCAATATTATTTCTTTTATTAGGCTCCAGCTAAGAAAAAGTCCATCACTAGTAGCACAAAAGCAAAGTCCCAAACAATAACCAACCAAAAGTCATGACCAACAACAAAAGCAACACATACAATTAACAAAGACTTCAAACAAAAATTCTATGAACATAGCATAAATCACAACTTTTATCACAACTAGCATTTAATCCGCGCAATGCGCGGGAACATTTAAATTGTTAAAATTCAATCAACTTCACATAAAAATATAATAAAATACATTAAAATTCTTTTGGGTAATGTTGCACATCCATTTGTTTGTCCTCTTGTAATCAATTGATTAAGCTTTTTTTGGATTACCATCATTTTGAGCATCAAACTAAGTCTTAAAAATTTACATCAAGTCAATTTTTATAATAACTCGATACATAATAAACTATTTTAAATTGTATGTGCAAATATTTATGATAGATATTATGAAGAATTTTTTTTTTTTTTTTAGAAAGAATATCATGAAATTTCATTAAAGAAAAATTAGCTGTAATCGGTTGAAAGTACAGATTGAAGGTGTGAAGGAACATTCTCCTTCCACACCAAGAAACCTCTAACATGTCTAACATGTTTAGCTAGGTTGTGACTGATAGAATCTGTGATGGCTTTAGCCGAGGCAAGAATATGACCAAAAGGGGAGAAAGAAACATCCTCACTAATGAGGCTCTTGATCACATAGATCATAGATCAATGTAACAACTCTGAAATCATATCAAAAATTGAATAAATATTCACTACATTAGAAATATTGTTAAAAAAAAACCATTTACAATTTATTGAGGCTATAGTGAAGAAGTTGGAGCAATGTCTTTCATTCATCCAAAAGAAAATAGGATTGTTGGGAAGAAGCGAGTGGAATCTGAAAAATACTTTAAAAACGATATTGGGAGAATTCAATCAAAATCACCTCAATGCCCAACATAATAACTCCAAACATTCCAAAAGAAAATACCAGCATTCAATCTTAACAAAAGTACATCACCTTCACATCATTCACTAAAGAGAATAAGAGACTTAAGGACTTCATGAAATAAGAATGAATGTTAAAGAAAAATATATATATATCTAAAGTACCCGAAACAAAAGGCGAGATTCTGGATTCCATCTTTTTTTTGTTGTTGAGTTTGAGCTGTTTGTCTAAAAAAGCTTTCCTCCTTGTATCCTTGCTCATTTAGCCACATGCATAACACCCCATTTGAAATCCTTCTTTTTCTAAGAGAGAGATTTATAGTTACATATCTTTTAAGTAAATCAAACCCAAAAATAACTTCGCTATAAGCACGTTATTGCTATAAAATGTTGAGATACCAATGTAACAAACAAACATAAGAATAATTTGAATTATAATCGATATTCACCTAGTGTGAGTAGCAACTCTTACTCCATCTAGAGCTTTGGTGTTATTATTCCTAATTGACCAAGTCATCTGTTAAATCTAACGCTTGTTTAATTAATGTAAATCATGCATGCCAATTTTTGAATAAATTACCAATATGTTGCTATCCTTAAATAATAAATCATCAGTCCTTGGCTAGGATAAATAGAGGTACTCAACTTAAATAACTAAGAATCATTATAATGTAGGCATTGAAGATTGGTATAAAAGTCAAGCATCCATACAAAAGGCATTATCCAAAAGCATAAAAAATTCATAGAATTTAAGCAATAATAGATCTTGATGATTCTTAAATCAACTAAAATGTATATTAGATATTGATTAACTTCTAAGAAATAATGATCAATATGGCCATTTTTACATAACTCATAATGATTATTACCTAATCTACCTAACCAATTGTATTATACATAAATGCATTAGAAACAACTTTTCAATTATCAATGAAATTTTCCCAAAAACTCCATCCAGGGTGACCATTAACAACATTTCAATAGATTTATTCTTCAGAACTTAAATAAGTATTACTTTTATTTTGAGAGGATGCAAGGAGAATTGTTCTGATGTTTTTGACAATGATGACATCTCTTTGAGAGTGTGTGCGTGTATACATTTTTTGTAACGCTTATATAATGATAAATTGTAGGTTCTAAATGAGACACTCAATGAGACTCCAAGTTGGTGTGCAGAATCAAATTGCAATTGTGCCTCTGGTAGTTATTCTCTAATCATGAATGGATACCTTTTGTGATTTAAGTTGTGAATTACATAATAGGATTGTAAGTTTGCTAATCTTGCAAATAACCTATCACAAAACTTAATGACATTGACTTGCTAAACAAAATTACTAAAAACCATAAAACTGTAATTTTCTTATGGTATTCAAGATTTCAAGTAATAACTTTGGAATATTTTTTATGATACGTTACAACATAAAAGGCATCGAATGAGGTAAATAACATGATGAAATAGATAAATAGTACCTAAAAGAAGCACTAAAGGGGAACATATTACTTTATAGCACAACCAAAAGTCTGAAATAAACATAGAATATCATGCCCACCATCAAATTGTAGTACTATCAAACTATAGTAAGACCAAGTATCAACGTTTTCTAAAGACATATAACCTGATATTGTGGCTTCTTCAGTGTATGAGCTCTCAATTTATAAGCTTTTGCCACCCATCATTCTCTTCCAAAATAGACCTTAAAAGTATGAGAGGATCAAGAAAAATGTCTGAAATAACTTGGTATATTAAATTATAATTTAGGTAAATCATAAACTTTCATCATTCGCAAATTGAAAAGAAATCATCTCAATTGAGTTAAGTACTGCATAAAGCCTTGAATTACTGAATTTTCTCATATGATTGCATATCAGATTCTTGACTTGTCACCTCAACTTGCTGAAATTTTATGGTATTTAAATATCTGAAGTAATCCACAATTCATAGATTAGCAAAGTAAGCTAACAAATGTAATCTAAAAAAAAGAAAAAGAAAAAAAAAGAGAGCCTTCAGAACTGGTTGCAATTCCTTAAACAATTGTTTCATTTTTTTTCTTACTACCAAACAGATTCTCAATTAATTTTCAAGAATGGAATGCAAGATATGTGTGAATGTAATCATCATCATCATTGATATAAAGTGATATAGCCATCCATTTACGCCAATGAGCTTAATGCCTCAATCTCAATTGACATTTTCTTCCCTTATAAGTTATAGCCTTATAGGTGGAGGGATGGGTAACTTACCATTAAAATAGTGGTCCATTTTTTTTCTCTAAAATGAGGTGCCTAGTCTCTTAGCTTATCCTCATAATGTGAGTCATCCACAATTTTTTTTTTTTCCAAAAAAAAAAAAAGAAATTCCCCTAACTTTATGACCAAATACACTAAACGGAGGCTAAGAGTATCAAACATAAAATTCATACCCAATGCATAAGCCACTTTTGCTAGGTTTAGCAGATGTGATTGCAGCAACATATCGCTTAGACGAAAGGCACTCACCATAGCACACCTCTTAAAGGTGTTGTCCTATCTATATATATATATATATATATATTATTTTGGATAAAGAATTATCTCAGATAATTAAAATTGATAGTCCTTAAATTTTTTATAGGGATTTTGGGACTCCAAAAGACTATCAGCCTTAGAACCCATGATTATTTCCTAAAATTCTTTCCAGCCATATCCAAATTGAAACCGTTACACCAATCTAAGGCATATGCTCCAAACCATATAATAATACTACTTCAATCTTTAACATTTTCTATATTTGTAATCAATTTCAATAAAAATTAAATCGATGGAAAAAAAAAATCATAATCTCTGACATTGTGAAATTAAACCCAAAAAAACAAAAGAAGAAAAAACCTTGCAGAACCATATGGGATTCGACCTTGGCTTGCATCTCACGCAGTGCAGTCGCTTCTTCCTCCATTTCCTTTAACCGTTTCTTTATTTCATCCACATCCACTCCCTCCTGCTTTAACCATTTTTATTTTCACAATTAGCCAAAAGTAAACTGAAAGTGTACAATTTTGTAACCAAAGGCCTATTATTAACACTCAATACTTTACCATCAGATCCAAAGCAAAAATTACAGCAGCCAATTACAAATCATGAGTTGGGTAATTTTTGTTCAAAATTCTATAATTGTCTAGAGGCATAAGCAACCTAGCCAGTCAAGTTTTTAAATCCCACAAAAAATGACATTGAGAAAAGAAGGCCAACAAATACATCTTGCCTTGATTAAATCAATAACATAGCATCACATTCCTTACTTATCTTCTTCCTTATCAATCTCCATGTATTATGACTTCTAGAATAACAAAAAAAAAAATCACTTAGGAATTTTATCAAACATCTAGTGTATGTGTAAGAGAAACAACAACACTTGGTTTAATGGAGGCTGGTGTCACTTGAACAAAAAAAAAATGCATGTTTTACAACTATTACTACCAACACAAACCTAAACAACCACATGAACAAAATTTTGATAGTTAACAACAATAATATACCAATCTAAAATACTGTCTCAGTACCAATATGCCAATACCAACATTAGTGAAATAAGACAGATAACCTTTTTTATTCCCTGAAATCATTTTTATGAAAACATACGCCAGTTTGGTTTGGAATGGGTGTCCCAAAATACCGTCTTTTTGTTTGATTGGGAAATTTTGATCAGATTGCATTAGTTAAAACAACAAAAAGCTTGATGTTAAGGGGTATGAATGAATCGAATAAAAGAAAAGGAAAACGCATTACTGCTTCATTGGCGTTGTTGGTGTTTTCTATGTGAACCATGTCAAGCTCCTCGTACTCCTCCATCTTTGCCTCCCTCTCTCTCTCAAAAAAAAAAAATATATATATATATATATATACACACACACACACATAGAGATAGCTTAAAAGGGGCGACAGCACAGAGAATACTTGCAAGGTTATTCTTTAATCTTATACAAATCAGAACCTAATGTAGCCTAAATACCTAGATATAAATCAATCCAACCAAATTACCCAAAACTATGTCATATTTCATTCCCATATCTAAGAAATAAGGGAAGAAAAAAAAAAAATTTACCGGTGGTAGTTCCGATGATCTGATGTTAATGGTGCGCCTTACAGATTGCATCTCTGTGTCCTTGCAATTTCGGTGGTCTGAGTATGGTGAGGAAACGGTTGGAGGCGGGAAAACTGATGGTGCTCGCAAGCCTTGGTGTGGCTTACGAACTCTGTCTCTCCCTCTCTACATCTGAATCTCAAGGCTTTTCATTTTTTAAGTTTTTAACCGGTTGGTTTTTTGATCTCTGTTCTCTGTTCTCTTTCTCCGTACAACAAGTCTTTTTTTTTTTTTTTGAGAAGAGTAAGCAAGTTTGTCGTTCTGGTGGTCTAAGTCTAGTGGTAGAAAAGTGACAGGGCAGAGAACAAACAAAGCAGTGAAAAAGGGAATGAGAGGGAAGGGAAATTGGTAGGAGAAGTTAGAATGAACATCCAAAACAATGGAGGGAGGGGTTCTGTATTTGTATGCGTGCGTTTGACCGAATGACTGCACCGCTTGATGTTTTTAAGTCTTCACACAATCGCACCGGTTGAATGGTGCACCGCTTGAATGGTGTTTATAAGTTTTCGGGGTTTTTTTTTTTTTTGCGCTTTCCTTTTCTGGGAGCGTGGCAGGTTTTTAAGGGAGCTTTTTTGCTAACGTAACACAGCCTTAATTGCAGGAAAAGGCTTCCTATCAGAGGCATGCTAATGGAAGCCTAACCCAAAACCAAAACTAACTATAACTAAATCTAAACCAATCCAACCAAGAAATTCAAACTTAAATTATATTCAATCCCCAAATTTGAAAACGAAAAGAAAAAGAAAACAATAACTTTACCAGTTACGGTATATGCTTATCTCTGTATGCCTTATGGACTCTATCTAGTGCCTGCTGTTCTAGCAGGAAAAGCCTAAAATAAGATTGAAGAAGGAAAATAAATGTTAGAAACGGAAATACCCAATGATTTCAATTTTACACTAATTTAATGTCAATGATTTAGTGATTTCTGTAATCTTTAAAAAAAAAAAAAAAACAAAAAAAAAAACAAAAGCAAATATCTAAAATTGAGGAAACAAACATTTTGATAGAAAACCCAAAAAAAAAAAAAAAAAAACAAAAACGAATCAAATCTAAATCCATTCAACCAAAAAAAAAAAAAAAATTAGAGTTTTGAGATGCGTATGAAACAACCTTTCACAATTTAATTGGCAACGTGGATTAAGAATTCTAGAATAAAACAAAAGACCGATCAGTAATTTTATCAAACAAATTGCATATTAAGTTGTTCGCCTAATACATTCAGATTTTAAATAATCCAAGGTGAATTTTGACATTTAATCACAGTAAATCAAGGGCGAAATCCCTAATGTTACCACCAAAAATAATATAGAGGGATAATTTGAAGCCAAAGCGCATCCAAAGAAAGAGAATCAACCCATCTATTTTTTTTTTTTTTTTAAAAGGGGTAAAAGAAGAACCCTTGAAAATTAAGTAAGGGGAACTGCCGGTTTTGAATTCAAAAACATAGAAATATTGAAGATTTAAGATTCTAATTCGAATAGGAAAAGCAATGGTGAGGAGTTTCAATCTTTCAAACTACAAAACAGTATTTGAAGAGGAAGGGAGTACGCTGACCTTCGGTACAAAAAAACAGAGACCATACCGGTGGAGGGCACGGTGGTCTGATAGTGGCAAAGCCTGACTTTCTTCTTAGATTTTTCTTTCTCCACCATCTATGATAGACCGAAGTTCTTTCTCCATTATTCTCTTTCTTGGTTCTCCTTTTCTCTCTGCAGCGTATGTCTGTTTTGGGGGATTTTATTAAAAAATAACTATAAAACCCAATCTATATTATTAGTTAGGGAACGTTTCAAATATATTTGGTTTCTAATCATTCGAGTTCTCTACACTCGATTTTACCCAGTGAATTTACACTTAAAAATCGAGTGATTTACACTCGATTTCCATACTCACTTGGAAATCGAGCGTCTCACACTCAATTTTCTCAGAGCAAAATCGAGTCCCCTAGACTTGATTTGTTAGAAATGAAATTTGTTTCAAACCTTGCCTAACTAATAATATAGTTTGAGTTTTATAGTTATTTTTTAATAAAATCCCTATTTTGGGTTTTAAAGTTTTTATTTATTTATTTATTTTTATTTATTTAAGCGGGTTGTGTTTTTGATTTTTTATAAGACTTTCCCAAAACGGTACACCGTGCAGGTCTTTTAACTTGAAGTTGTATACGTGTCAGTTTTTTAAGTGGCCTTTTTTTTTATAAATGTGGCAGCACTTCCTATTAGATTATTCACGTGAAAATTTGTGTGTGATGAAAAACAAATTGTAAATTAATGTAAAACTGACAAATAACTAATTACAATCTGTCACATAAAATAATTGTAGCAAAAATGGTGACATTTTTACATCATATCATATTATATATATATATAAAATAAAAGTTGGGCTTAGAAGCTGTGGTTGCGCCACATGGCTTTACCAAATTGCAGAAATTTTAATAGATTTTTGAAAAATAAATATAATTTTTTTATGCTCTTATCTTTTTCTCCTATAATTTCTAAGTTGATAAAAATTTTAATTTAAAATCACTTCTTTAGATAAAGTTTGATAGACACAAAAACTCAATAATTTAATATCAACTTAACTTCTTCTCATCCGTTAAGAAAAAAAAAAAAAAAAAATTCTTAAGCTTCACACTTTCATAAATAAATATATATATATATATATATATATATATATTTTTGGTAAAGGGGATAAAAATAAAGCAAACTACACCAACAAAGGGCCAATAAGACAGTGCCTACTTATAAATAACCCAGACATGTCATGGTTGAACACAGGGAGTAAGTCCACAAGGGGAACCTCAAAACTGCAAAAAACTTCATCTTGTTTCACACCCTTTTTTGCGAGCGAGTTAGCGCATCTATTAGCTTCTTGGTAACAATGGTTGAACCGAATCTGTGGAATCTGAGTTGCCAACTGCAAACAATCATCCAGAATGGGGAAAATGATGGGATTTGTCTGAGTGGGATTTTGAAGAACATCTATTATTGCTTTAGAATCCAATTCAACTTCAACGGCTTGGAAATTTTTGTTCACACAGATGGTAAGGCCATCCCTTAATGCCCACAACTCCGCTTCAAAGCTCGAAGTAATACCAATCATTCTTGAAAAGCCTATCTCCCAATTACCGAATTCGTCTTTGATCACACCTCCTCCACCCGCTAAACCCGGATTGCCTAGGGAGGACCCATCCATGTTTAGCTTTCTCCAATCACTTCTAGGCCTCTCCCATCTAATATTCTTCATTACAAAACTGCTGGCTTTCTTCCAATCCGCGGCACACCAGAAGAAGTCACTGGCTTGACTAATTATATGGTCCGCCAAGTTTGGGTTGGGATTGTTGTGTTGGAAAATTACTTTGTTCCTTTGCTTCCACATCATCCAGATGGTAAAAAGAAAGATTATGTACCAGGGAGGTTTGCTGGGGCAGAAACATTGATCCTTCCTTACATTCACGGTTAGCCAAGTATAGAGATCACATGTAAAGAAATTCCCATCTGCCTCAAAGATACCAAGTTGCTTCCAAAGGTCCTTGCTGCCTTCGCAATCTCGAAGTAAGTGAATGATAGTTTCCAGTTCGTCACGACACCGAGGACAAGAAGGGTCAGAACTGATTCCTCTTGATGCTAAGTAATCTTTAACACCAATACTATTATGAAAACATTTCCAAACAAAGAATTGAATTCTTGGGAGGATTTTAATTTTCCATATCCAATGCCCCCTGAACTTGTGGTTGACATTCCCCGAAGTTGCCAAACTATATGCACTTTTCAGATCAAAATTCCCATGGTAATTTGCTGCCCACGACATTCTATCTTTACTCCTAGCAGCAATGGCATAGGGAGTAGCCTGAATTCCCAGCTTTATACTCAGAGGAAGATCAAAGGAAAGTTTCAACCAATCCCACCCATTTGCCAATATCACTTCCTTCACTTTCAAATTGCCTTCCTCCCTATTCAAAGGACCCTGCACTAAACCTCTGATAGGACCTTGTGGAGACCAATTATCCGTCCAGAACCTAAGGTTGCTGTCACTCCCAATGACCCATTTTGTATCGGCATTAAAAACCTCCTGCCCTTTCCTCATACCTTTCCAAACTTGGGAACAAGGAAGTTTTTCACTGTTGACCGAGCTTGTTCTCCAACGATTGCAGTATTTGTTCCAAAGAACTCTAGCCCATAAGGTTTCTTTTTCTGAATGGAACCTCCAATTGAGTTTTGCCAACAGAGAGGTATTCCTTCCCCTTGCAGATTGTAATCCTAAACCACCCTCCTTCTTAGGCCTTGTCACCTTCTGCCAACCCACCCAATGCATCTTTTTAGAGGCCTCTGTTGAGCCCCACAAAAAATTCTTACTGATCCTGTCTATGCCTTCTAACACTTTACTTGGGAGATAAGCACACTGCATAGAATAATTGGGGATAGTAGACAATGAAGATTGGATAAGCATTGTTCTGCCCGCCATAGACAAAAGGTTTGCCTTCCACCCTGAAAGTTTTTGCTTCATTCTATCCAGTATAAAATTATAATCTTGATTCGACTGTCCCCGATGAATAATAGGAATACCCAAATATTTTCCAATGGAAGAGGTTGCTCTAAACCCAAGAAGACCGCACATCTCCTCCCTACTCTCCATATCAACATTTGGCGAAAAAAACACCCTAGACTTGGACTCACTAATAGTCTGCCCAGATTTTTCACAAAAAGTATCGAGCACCTCACGGATGGCAATGCAATTAGCTTGATTGGCTTTAGCAAACAGCACCAAGTCATCTGCGAAGAAGAGCTGAGAGAAACAAGGCCCACTCCTGGACGCTTTAACTGGATTCCACAAATTTTCGCTGCATTTCCCCTCGATAAGTTGACCCAAAAATTCCATGCACAAAATGAATATGTAGGGAGACAAAGGATCTCCTTGTCTGATACCTCTAGAAGGGTTAATAGGCTCCAACATACCCCCATTAAATAGAATAGAGGTTGAGACTGTGGAAATACAACTTGTAGGGTCAATTTTTGCAGCCCAAACCCAAGAAGGTATGGATTTTGAGCCCACTAAACCCAAAACAATAAATTTGTAAAGAGTGGGTGAAAGAGCTAGGCTAACAATGAAATAACAGTATTAAACAGCAATGTTAGTGGGTGAATTTGTATTAATATGTGCTCGGACGGATGTAAATGCCACGTTCGAAGAGATGTTTTTCATTGATAAACTTGGGTTACACTTCTTGGAGCTACAGTAATGGAGTACACTCTTTTCTACTTCTGATTTTTCTATCCCCCTCTATCAGAGACACCCTTCTCTTATATAGTACTGCCTTCCTACATCTTCACCGTTCACTTGTTCATCATCTAGACGCCCACTTGAGTGCATGTTCCATCATACTCCCCCTTTAGCCCTGTGTGAGTGGCGGTAGCTGAGAATGCACTGTTCAGGGGTCTTCTCCACATAAATGCGGCCAGGAAGGTAGGTGCAGTGCATTCAATGCGGTGGTTGAAGTCTGTCTCCACATTTGGACGGAGTGGCACGCTTGTTCTTGCTGGAGCGTCTGAAGGTTTGCAAAGTGAGGAAGAAATAACTTCCTCTGAAGTTTTATACGGGGTCAAGCGAATGGTCAGGGGCATTCCCGCCCAAATTCTGAAGAAAAACCACAGCCGTTGGATCAGTCAGTCACCGCTGGATACGAAGGACAAAGCGCCACCTGGTGCAATTAATGCAGCGCCTTGGGAATAAGGAAACCACAGCGGCATTAATGAAGCGTCTGTCCCTACGTCTACACACGTGCCAGTTCGATTTTGCCTGTTCCCAAGCTTTTGCTCCGTGGCAAGTCAAAATCCTACTTTTTCTCCTCGGATGCGAGGGAAAAACTACAATTTCGAGGGGCTAATGTGGGGGGAGAAAAGCCCAACCCAACGTATTGGGCCCAAGGCCCTATATGAGGAACACTGTTCGTCCGAGGAGATGAAGACATTCAGTCAGAGGCCCATGTCAAAGGAGAATGCCTGGAGATGAACACGTGTACTATCCGAGGAGATGTTCATATGTCCGAGGAGTCCAATATCCTCGGATCCGAAGGAGTTTGATCCGACAGGTGTATGGGAGGTTCAAGTGATCTTTCTGACAAATGTTAGGAGGGAAATGAGCCTCGGACACGCATGAAGATAACAGGAACAGAGAAATATCAATGAGACAGACTTCAACCACCGCATTGAATGCACTGCACCTACCTTCCTGGCCGCATTTATGTGGAGAAGACCCCTGAACAGTGCATTCTCAGCTACCGCCACTCACACAGGGCTAAAGGGGGAGTATGATGGGACATGCACTCAAGTGGGCGTCTAGATGATGAACAAGTGGACGGTGAAGATGTAGGAAGGCAGTACTATATAAGAGAAGGGTGTCTCTGATAGAAGAGAATCGAGAAATGAGAAGTAGAAAAGAGTGTACTCCATTACTGTAGCTCCAAGAATTGTAACCCAAGTTTATTAATGAAAAACATCTCTTCGGACGTGGCATTTACATCCGTCCGAGCACATATTAATACAAATTCACCCGCTAACATTGCTGTTTAATACTGTTATTTCATTGTTAGCCTAGCTCTTTCACCCACTCTCTACAAATTTATTGTTTTGGGTTCAGTGGACTCAAAATCCATACCTTCTTGGGCTTGGGCTGCAAAAATTGACCCTACACAACTCATAATGATCTCCACCAAATCCATAGGGAACTTGAAACCAATAAGCCTCTCTCTAATGAATCCCCACTCAAGCTTATCATATGCTTTTTCTAGGTCTATCTTTATAACCATGAAGCCCTCTTTACCTTTGGCTCTACTAATGGAGTGAACAATCTCCTGGACAATAATCGCATTATCAGTACCCTTTCTCCCTGGAACAAAAGCAGTTTGAAGAGGTGAGACAAGCTTATCCAGCAGAGGTCTAATCCGAGCCACTAACACCTTTGTGATGACTTTATAAACAGGGTTACATAGACTAATGGGTCGGTAATTGCCCAAAGTTTCAGGGCCTTGGATCTTAGGAATAAGAGCAATAAGGGTTCTATTAAGATAATCTGGGGTTTCTTTCCTAAAGAAAATACCTTTAATTTCCTCAACCAGAGATTTTCCAACCACCATCCAAAAGCGCTGATAAAAACCTGCATGCAGCCCATCAGGACCAGGCGCTTTAAATGGCTTCATCGACCAAAGCGCATATTTTATTTCCTCCTCCGTCACCTCAACATAAAGGGATTCACAATCGTCCTCTGAAAGGTAAGCTTGCCCCTGAGTCAAAGGCAGGGAATTCCTCTCTGATACTGTTAGAGAAGAGCAGAAGAGGCCCTCAAAACCCCCTCTAATGTGCTCCATCACATCTCTCTCATCATACAACCACTCCCCTACACTGTTCTTGATGGCCGAAATCTGGTTCCTGCTTCTTCTGACCAAAGTGGACAAATGGTAGAAGGAGGTATTCCTATCTCCTTGAACCATCCAGTTCACTCTAGACTTTAGAGCCCAAATGTCCCTTTCCTGGTCTAAAATAAATTCCAGCTCTCTTTGAAGTTGCTTCTCTAACTCCAACAGATTAGATAAAGGTCTTGAAGACATAGCCTTTTGAATGCCATTGAGCCGAGCCATAATCCTCCTCTTCTTACTGAAAACATTACTAAAGTGATCCTTATTCCATCGCTTCACATTAGTAACAAAATTCTTTGTGGCCCCCTAGAGGGAATGAGCCTGATTCCAAGCAGAGGAAACCACTTCAGGAAAGGTCGGATCAGCAAACCAGCAGCTTTGGAACCTGAAAGGTCTAGGAAGTTGAAGTTGGTTCAGAGGAGTGGTCTCCAGCAAAACAGGGCAGTGATCGGAGTGACAACGGGTGAGATGGGTAACTTTTGCCTCCGAAAATTTTGAGTACCAATCCGGGTTTACAAAAAACCTGTCAATTCTCTCCTAAATTAGTGCAGTCAATTCTCTTCCATTAGTCCAGGTGAACCTCGGCCCCGAAAACCCCAAATCAACCATGTTGCATTTATCAATACAATCTTTGAATTGCAATGACCTACTCATACTAATAGCTCTGCCACCAAACTTATCCTCCCCCACTAAAGGTTCGTTAAAATCTCCCGCAATAACCCAGGCCATACTATGAAGCTCAGCTAATGCAGACAGATTTTCCCACAGGATTGACCTTTCCTCAAACATAGGACTCGCATACACCGCAGAAAAAATCCAAGAAAAGTTAGAGGCACATACCTTAACTGTGACGTGGATTTCCTGCTCAGTCTTCGAAATCAACGACACTTCCACTCTATCTGAATTCCACAGCAACCATAACCCCCCAGCATAGCCAATAGTATCAGAATGTATTGCCCTGTCAAAAGGCAATCTATCAGTAATTGTCTTCGCTCGGTCACCACCAATTTTTGTTTCCATTACCACCAGCATTGCAGGATCATGAGTGTGAGCCAGATCAGTAACATATGTCTGAAAATTGGGTTTCAAAGAACCCCTACTATTCCATATGATAATATTCATGGCAACAAAGAGGATTAGAACGAACACAAATCAGCAAGCAGAGGTATGCTCACCTCGACCATCAAACTCCATCCTGTCTTCCTCCATCACCTCCTTACCATATCCCTCCCTGACATTTGAATTTTCCGAAGTAGCAGCGGACAACTCTCCTACTACTTCTTCCATGGAGTCATGATGAACCACATTGGGGTCGGTGGAATTGAGACCCGTACTCCCCAATTTGTTCAACTCACCTTCGCCCTTTTCCAATAGCGATTTTGAGCTCGCCCCTGGAGCATCAGACTCCATTGCTTCGTCAGACTGGTGAGCATCAGCGATCCCAGCCTTGCGATCTCTACTTGTCATTGTGGGACGGCACTCCGGGCTTCGTTGGGCACTAAACTGAACTACCTCCAAAGCAACTATTGATTCATCCTTACCGTTGCCCTCACCATTTTTAATACTTCCACGGCAAGACCCCCCATACAGATTATCCATCTCGGCACCTATGGAAGACAATGAAGCACTGCGGTTGATTTGAGTAAAAGCAGCTGAAGCGTGTTGACTAGTCTCTGCAGCAAACTTAAAGATATTAGAGGCTGCCCTACCTTTGGGAAGGACCTTTTTACCCTTAGGAGGTTGCTTCGGACTTAATGGTTTTGGGTTGAAGCTAGAAGCATTAAAGGCCGTGGAATTAAGGCCCAAGACAGTTGGGCTCACTTCTTGTTGGTTTTGATTGAGGATAACTGGATT
This sequence comes from Quercus aquifolioides, assembly GCA_019022515.1. Lineage (NCBI taxonomy): Eukaryota > Viridiplantae > Streptophyta > Magnoliopsida > Fagales > Fagaceae > Quercus > Quercus aquifolioides. The sequence goes on from CM032333.1 coordinate 3,310,942, forward strand.
CCTCTTAGCATCAAGCTTGTTCCATTGAGGCCAAATATTAGTCTGAGCCATGCCATTCTTCCTATTACTATCATTCATACGCTCCTTACTGGTGTCGTTTTTATGAGAGTTGGCGCTAGTGTGTCTCTGTCCTTCCTCAAGATAACGGCTCGCACTAGTAGTACTGTTGTACCTGCTGGATTTGTACCCATTTCTTTTGCGTGTCACAACCATCCAAGGTCCGTAAGTGTTGTCCTCATCTGACTCAGCATCCAGCCTGTCCGAAGGTACCGTACTAGCACCCGCTTGCTGATCCTCCGCTAACTTAGCATCATGCCTACCGCGTGGGCTTCCCTGAGTCTTCTCCACTCCCTCCTCTTCCTCTCTAGCCGGTGGAGTTGGTCTGATAATGTGAGGGCAGTCCTCCTTCCGGTGACCAATCCGACCACAGGAAAAACATAATTTCTGAATTCCTTCGTAAATAACAGCCTGTTCGAAATTACCAATAAGCAGCGCAGTGATCAACGGCTTCTCCACATCTACCTGCACACATATTTGGGCATAACGACCCCTTGCTTCTAAGGCTGTATGAGTGTCAATCCTTAGGACCTTCCCAATGGTGCTGCCAATCTCCTTCAATGCTTCCACTTGGTAGTATTCAATAGGAAGTTCATTGAGTCTAACCCACACTGCAATAGATGAAACATCCGCAGAGCATGGTCTGAAGTTTGGAACCTAAGGCCTAATAGAGAGGAAATGCTCACCAATGAACCATGGACCTTTATCTAGCACTAAATCATAATCGTCCATTACCGAAAATTTGACTAAATAGAAATCCTTACTGAGGTCCACGCAGTCAAGTCTTCCCTTCGGTTTCCATAAAACAGAGAGTTTTTGTTGCAAGAAATTGAATCCCACCGTTCTCCCATAAACCTTAACAATCAATGGTCTCGCCCAAGGGGCCCTGATTTTTTTGCTTCAAATCATTAGATATCCTTATTGCAGCAAGTCCCTTCCTAAGTCCAGAGGTGTCACGTTCAACCTCAGGGAAAACTTCTATCTGATCCATAAGATCAAAAGCTTGTCGAAATGCACCTGGGAGCTCGCCCATGAGTTTATCTTTAAAAGATGACTAATGATTTGCATGACCCTTTCCCCACAAAAACTCCTTCTCTCTGTTAGTGTTGTCTTCCATAAAGTTAGCATGATGAATATCTTTAACTTTTTTGTTACTCCTGGCCAGTTCAGCTTCTTCCTCCAGAGAGAGACCCCGTGAAGTTCCCCTAGAGCTCATATTTCCTTGTTAGAGAGAGAGCGAGAGAGAGAGAGAGTGTGTGTAGCTCAGTTGGTTAGAGCGTGTGGCTGTTAACCACAAGGTCGAAGGTTCAAGCCCTTCCTCTAGCGCTTTATCTATATGAGTCCAGCGCATCTGGTGTAGTGGTATCATAGTACCCTCCCATGGTATTGACCAGGGTTCGATTCCCTGGATGCGCATATTTCTTTTGAAAATGATGAAGCTAGGCTCCTCAAGGCATATGGAGAGCTTCCGGAGAACACTCGCCACATGCCAGATGAAGCTAGGCTCCTCAAGGCATATATATATATATATATATTGTTCTTATCTTCTTAAATTGCAGGATTTTTTTATTTAGATTTAAAAAAAAAAGATATATATATTTTTCTTATCTTCTTCTCCTATTATTTTCTATTTTTTTTTTTAAATTTCAGCTTCACACTTTCATAAATTTTTACTACACGTAAAAAAATTGAAGAATTTTGTTTAGATTTTAAAAATTGCAATATTTTGGATAAAATAGAAGTTTAGTTATTATTATCAACTTAAACTCTAATCCTTAATCAATTTTTAGGATGTACACGAAATCTTAATCAATCATTGAATGTTTATCAATTTTATTTAAATTACCATTCATTTGTAGTTTTGTACTTTAATTCATTAAAATAAAAATGTCTATCTTTATTAGTAATTTCTTTCTTTATACTAATATGAAATTCTATCCATATTTATCCAATAAAAATGATCGAAGGAGATTTAGTTTGAGTATAAATAATCTAAATTCAAACTTTATTGGATTAAGAAGTTACCTCCTTATAAAAACAAAGATTTAAAATCTTATCTCACTCTAAAATACAATACAAGTATTATTTTGCTTAGCCATGTTTGTCTCTTTACTTTTTGTTTTTTTTTGGCTTTAACAATGTTGGTGTGGTAATGCTTTTCATAAGTACTTATTTTTGATGTTGCAGCTTTCATAATGAAAAAGTGCTACGTTTCTCCTCTCTGCCCTACCTACAACCTTGCAGGTAGTTTTTTTTTTTCTTTCATCAAATTGAATAGATTTTGTGTATTTGTTGTCTTTTTATTATATATAATATGATTTTCATCAACAAGTTTTATAGATTGGCTGAAATTCTATGTTTGATCACACCTTTTAGTGTTTTTTTAAGAAGTCAATATAGCAAGCAATATATTTGTATTTTTTAATTTCTTATTACATGATTATTTGTTGTTGACATCAATATTTTATAATGGATTTAATTTGTTATGGCTTTTGTTTGGTGCTTTGTTCCATGTAATCTATATTTTTAATTAAAAGCAAAATTTTCTGTCAAACATGAAATTGGATACGAGAGAATCCATCCGTCCAAATTTCTATGTAAGTCTATCTTTACTTAACTCCGGTATTTTTTTAAGCTCAAAAATTTGGATATTTTTTCATTAATGAATTGAGGTTTTGGCTTAATATTTTTTTCAACCGCTTCAATTATTGAATTCATTATTTTTCATGTTTAATATTAATATCTGTGTTTTTTTTATGATAAAAAAAATATATATATGTGTTCTTAAAGGTTAAAACACAATGCAATTATAAATATTACTTTAAGTTAGGGTGTTATATTTATTTATTAGTAAGTTGGAATATTACATTAAGTTAGAGAATTATATTTTTATTTATTATTAATTTAGAATGTTACATATGGATACATATGTTGGTTTAGGGTTGATATAACTTAAAACCATTTGAATGAGTATTAAAACAAATGATTTAAATATCAAAATAAGAAATAAAAATTAAATTTCTTTTAAGTGTATAAGTATAATTTATTTTTTAATCTTAAATTTTAAGTTAATTCTTTTTTCATTTTATTTGTTATTAAATTTAATTATATTATTAAAATATTTTTTATTAAGCCGTGTATTGCACGGCATAATCCTATTGCTTTAGAATTTCTCAAACTTTAAACTTAGCCTAAAGCAACGTGTCACAAAGTAAACCATGTCAATCACTGTTTTCAAAGTGCTCAAAAAGTCTCCCCACCTCACCTATTGTGAACAGAGGAAACATGCTTCTTCCTTTCTTCTTCTTTCTTTTCAATTCCATTCTCATCATCTCCACAGGACTAGCAGTGTTGTCCGTCCCAATCTCAACAGTTGAATCTACAATCCAAGTATGGCCAAAGCCACGAACTTTTTCATGGCCACAACCACAAGCCACTCTTCTCTCTCCCACCTTCACCATTTCAACTCCCAACCAAATACATATACACCTCTCCTCCGCCATCAAGCGCTACCTCAATCTCATTCAAACCGAGCACCACATTCCCTTAGTCCCTCCCACTCTCAACTTTACCGCCTCCACCCCTCCTTTACAGACCCTTTTGGTCTCTGTCTCAGACCTCACTGCCCCACTTCACCACAACGTGGATGAGTCCTATACACTCACTATTCCCACATGGGGTCCAGCTAATTTGACTGCAGAGACTGTGTGGGGTGCCATGAGAGGCCTTGAGACTTTTTCTCAGCTTGTTTGGGGTGACCCTTTACGTGTAGCTGTAGGGTTGTATATATGGGATGCACCACTTTTTGCTCACAGAGGGGTTTTGTTGGATACTTCAAGGAATTACTACCCAGTTGAGGATATATTGAGGACCATTGGGGCTATAAGTGTGAATAAGATGAATGTGTTTCATTGGCACGTCACTGACTCACACTCTTTCCCACTTTTGGTGCCGTCTGAGCCTGATTTGGCAGCTAAGGGGTCATATGGTCCAGACATGCTGTACACTCCTTATGATGTCAACAGAATTGTGCAGTTTGGCTTGGAGCATGGGGTTAGAGTGGTTCCAGAGATTGACACACCCGGTCAGTAAAACTTTTCTCGTTTGCCTTTACTCTTTTGTTTGATATCCTACTCTTTTTCTCTTTTTAGTGCAAAATTTCTGGGATTGTATTGCTAGTTATAAAGGTCGTATCTAGTACACAAAATTGTCACTTTTATGGGTTTGAGAGAGATATTTTGTAGGACAATTAAACAAGTTCTTAGCTAGCTGGCATTGTATATGCATAAGAACTTTGGAATCTCAGACTACATCAAAGATACTAGAATGAGTTCAAACATTGGATATGCAGATCTAACTCATCTAAGTGCATTCCTAAAGTGGAAAAACTTAGGTATTGTCTTGTACTTTGGGTTCCTAAATCATATTCCACAACACAAATGTATTGACCAATGCAGTGTGAATAGTGCCATACAATCATCCTCTCCCAAGGACAATTGAATTTAACCATGTGGTTTATTGGCCAATACAAACACATAATTGAATTTACTTGAGGAACCTAAGGTTTAGTACATAGAGAACTGTACCTAAATTTTACCCCTCCAAAATAGTTATCTTCTTTAGCAGGTTCAGAAATCAATCAGGAAACATCAAAAGACAAAGCGATTGAATCTCACAAATTTCTGATGAACCTTTTATCCCAAAAAAGGAGAGAAATGAAAAAGGATTATGTTTAGTAAACTTGTTTCAACTACCTATTTACTACAATCAGTCTAAATCTAATCTAGTAAGCCCCATATATGAATCTCTTGCCCTTATAATTAAAAATTAGATTGCTTAGATAATTTTTGATGAACAAGTGCCCTTTGTTCAACATACAAAAACATTGCATAGTAGCAAAAACAAGCAGCTATTCAAAGCTGCAAACACTCCTTGCCAGGGGTACAAACAGATCTTCCACAACGACAAACAATACAGGTAAAACTAACCATAACTACCATTACCATCTAATTATTCAACAAAACATGACAGAAATCGCACCCTAAGCTCTTCTACAGTGACATTTATTCCTCTTAAGAAAACATCCCCCACTGACTGCATAGAATTTTATTTTGCATTACTGCAAAAATTCCCACGAAATCAACCCAAGCCCTCACCTCCTATTTAATTGAATGATGCTTTCCTCTGCCTTAACTTGTCCATGGTGATTCTTCCTTTGGCGTTAAATATGATAAATGGAAGCAGCCCAAGCTAGTTTACACAGGATATTGGATTATCAAGCATTCAGCTTCCCATTAGATGCTTTCATTATTTTTTCTTTGTTTGCCAAAACTTATTAGTCATTTTATATATTTGAATTTGAATATGTACAAGATATAATTTCAAAATCAAACTCAAATATAATTGGAGAAACCTTGATAATTCTTATATTACAATATGGTGAATATACAAGAGCTAATACAACTTTTGACAGTGGGATTGGGTGCGGCTTTTTGAAAGACATAAAACACAAGATGATTCAAATGATTGAACCATTTAATCCAGAATCATAATGTATACACTGATATCAAGTAAATTTCAGTCCATTCCTTTTTACTTAGTTAAACTTTAGTAATTGTTGTGGTGAAATGGAAGGAGTTAATATATATATATATATATATATATTTTTACTTGCAGCCCATACGGGATCATGGGCAGAAGCCTACCCCGACATTATAACATGTGCAAACATGTTCTGGTGGCCAGCAGGAAGCAAGTGGGAAGATCGTCTTGCCTCTGAACCTGGAACAGGCCAATTGAACCCCTTAAACCCCAAGACTTACCAAGTCCTGAAACGAGTTATTAACGATGTAGCCACCCTATTCCCGGAACCATTCTACCATGCTGGAGGTGATGAGATCATCCCTGGTTGTTGGAAAGCCGATCCGGCCATTCAGTCCTTCCTCTCAAATGGTGGAACTCTCAGTCATCTACTTGAGATCTTTGTCAACTCTACTTTTCCTTATATTGTATCCCTCAACCGAACAGTGGTCTACTGGGAAGATATTATATTGGATGCTAATATCAAGGTACCAACCACAGCTCTTCCTCCAGAGCATACCATCTTGCAAACATGGAACAATGGCCATAATAACACCAAAAAGATTGTTTCTTCTGGTTACCGGGCTATTGTATCATCCGCAGATTTCTATTATTTGGACTGTGGGCATGGTGGCTTTGTAGGGAATGACAGCCAGTATGATCAACAAACAAGTGATAACTCTGGAAATGGAGGATCATGGTGTGCACCTTTCAAGACATGGCAAACCATATACGACTATGATATAACATATGGGTTGAGCAAGGAGGAGGCCAATCTAGTGTTAGGTGGGGAAGTGGCATTGTGGTCCGAGCAAGCAGACCCTGCAGTTTTAGATGCAAGAATATGGCCACGAGCTTCAGCAATGGCAGAGACACTGTGGTCTGGGAATCGAGATGAGACAGGTAAGAAAAGGTATGCTGAGGCAACTGATAGGTTGAATGAGTGGAGATATAGAATGGTGCAAAGAGGTATTGGAGCTGAACCCATTCAGCCACTTTGGTGCATTAGGAACCCTGGCATGTGCAACACAGTTCAGTCTGCTTAAGTAATAACAGTCACTGATTTGATTTTTTGTGTTACTTCTCTTGCTAATGCATTAGTTGAGGAAGATGAGTGGCAATTGTATTTAATTTTCAAAATGTATCAAGGGTTCAACTCCTCTTTGTTTTAAATCTCTCTGCTGTGTGCAACGCAGTTTAAGCAGCGAGCCTCCTCAACTTAGGTCAATCAAAACTTCTATTAAAATAGTTATGGAACTTATTTATCGATATTTGTTTTACAATTTTTACTCTACATTAAATCTTTCTCTTGGCTAGCACTAGCTTGAGAGGGTGTTATGTGAATGAATTAAGATTATGTTGAAGCTATATAGGAAAAGAATGACAGGGAAGTGGTGTTTTGGCTATGATACATTCGTTGGTGGAGCTACAATACACTAGAACAGGTAATCTTGTATTCTAGTTTGTCACTGTGATTGGATGATTAATTTCTTGTTTGATGTTAACAAAATACTTTCTGCAGTGCAGAAAACAGAGAAAGAACAGAGCAGTGAAACAAGGACTCCAGCTGCAATATATATAATATCAATTTATTGTAGTCATATCTTACTATTAAATCATCATTATTTATTTGCAATTGTTTATGAGATATATAGGTTTGCTAGTAATATATTTGTTGCGTGGAAAGAAGTACATGGACTTGCCGTAGGAACTTGTTTTGCATATTGCTTATTTAACTCGGAACCAAGAATCAATATGTGAAAGAATATGACAAAGCAACATTTGTCTAGTGACTTTCTTTGTTATTGTTATTGTTTTTGTTTTTTCCTCCAAGTAGAAATAAAAAGAAACGACAGAATTTAAGTGGATGAAGGTTTATAAATGTCTATTAATTCCAAAGCCACTTCAAAAAGAATTCTTTAAGGGCAAAAATAACTGCTTCCCAAAATTTCTCTTCCAAAATTCAAATTATATTAATTTACTCATTCTTTGGGTAGCAAGATTTGGGCCTTTTTATTTGGATTTGAGTTTATAAGTCTAAATACTTTTATTAAATAGTTTAAATGTCAATTATTTGTATTTGGGCCAAATTCATCAAAGATTTAAAAACTTGAAATCCTTTGAATTTTTTGTTAGACAATTGAAATCTTTGGATTTGAAATAAGATTTAGCACCTTTAATTTTAGATTTAACACTTCAAAAAGTTTAAATCCCCCAACTCCCCAAAAATTTTCATAGATGTTGAAGGAGAGGAGAGAGAACTACTTCTGCTACCACATACCCATTACAAAAACCCTTTTAAAATTTGTTGAATCTAATAATCATAAGCTTTGATATAATTTAGAAATATAAATGTGGTTGGTGAGGTAAATGAAGTCTAATTAAAGCTTGGCTTGGGACAAAGTTTTGCAGTAGATAATGGGTATGTCTAATATTATCTTTAGATAATAATCGAAGATTTTGCTGATTGGATTTTTGAAATGACAACCTTAAGAAATAGGCTCTTTGGGATATTACATCAATCTAGTTTACCATAAATTTTGGATAATTTGGTTAGCTATACAAACTTTTATGAGCCTTTTTCACGTGAAATGATCCCTTAAAAACCACATAAAAGAAAGACAAAAAAAAAAAAAAAAAAATAAAGAGATAATATTCACTTTTTTTGTGTGGGCAAAATATAGATTGAATAGAAGAGATTTATAAAAAAATGGATTAAATGGAAGAGAGAATAACAATTTTTTTTAGTAGATTGTAACGTTAAAGTATAGATTAGTAGAAGGATTAAAATGTAAAAGTGAAGAGAAAAATAAGACAGAAAGTATTGAAAATAAGTACATGATGTAATAGTTAATGCATTTTAACATAAACATAAAAATAATAAATACCATATTTCAATTTTTAGATATATAAAAATAAAAATAGGTATAGATATATAAATATAAATTGGACGGCAGGTTTTCCACAAATATTAGAGATTACACGTCAAAGAAGGGGTAAATTGACTGATAAACAAAGTTTTTTTTTGATGAACTGACCCGATAAACAAAGTAGATCTTAAATTATACTACCATTCAATGTTTCTTCTCGGCTTCGGCAAAGTAAAGGTCAATCACTAATAAAGAAAAGCAAAGTCCCAAATAACAACCAAACAACCAAACACCTTTAAAAAAAAAAATAACAACCAAACAAAACTAAGACCAACAACCGAAGCAACACAAGTACTATTTAACTATAACTAGGCCACAACATGGACAGTCAAGTAACTGTTTTCAAAGTGCTTCAATCCCTGGTAATTTGGTCAAAAAGTCTCTCTAACTCTAACCCACCTAACATTTTATGGTAAACAAAAAATCCATGTTTCTTCATTTCTTCAATTCCATTCTCATTATCTCTATAGGACTAGCAGTATTGTCCTTCCCAATCTCAGCAGTTGAATCCTCAATCCAAGTATGGCCAAAGCCACGAACTTTTTCATGGCCACAACCACAAGCCACTCTTCTCTCTTCCACCTTCACCATTTCAGCTCCCAACCAAACGCATATACAACTCTCCTCCGCCATCAAACGCTACCTCAATCTTATCCAAACAGAGCACCACATTCCATTAGTCCCTCCCACTCTCAACTTCACAACCTCCAACCCTCCTTTACAGACCCTTTTGGTCTTTGTCTCAGACCTCACTGCCCCACTTCACCACAACGTGAACGAGTCCTATACACTCATTATTCCCACATGGGGTCCTGCCAATTTGTCTGCAGAGACTGTGTGCGGTGCCATGAGAGGCCTAGAGACTTTTTCTCAGCTTGTTTTGGGTGACCCTTTACGTGTGGCTGTAGGGTTGTATACGTGGGATGCACCACTTTTTGGACACAGGGTTTATGTTGGATACTTCTAGGAATTACTACCCAGTTGAGGACATATTGAGGACTACTGGAGCTATGAGTGTGAAAAAGATGGATGTGTTTCATTGGCACATCACTGACTCACACTCTTTCCCACTTTTGGTGCCGTCTGAGCTTGATTTGGCAGCTAAGGGGTCTTATGGCCCGGACATGCTGTACACTCCTGATGATGTCAACAAAATTGTGCAGTTTGGCTTGGCTCATGGAGTGAGAATTATTCCAGAGATGACTCACCCGGTCAGTAAAAATTCTCTATTTTGCGTTTACTTTTTTGCTTGCAATCCTACTCTTTTTCTCTTTTTGGTACAAAATTTCTGGGATTGTATTGCTAGTTATAAAAGGTCCTATCTAGTACACAAAACTGTCACTTTAACATGTTTGAGCAGTCTCTTACCAATTTTGCATTGTATTGCAAAGAAACTATTAAACAAAGGGCAAATTCTTAGCTAGCTAGAATTGTATATGCATAAGAACTTTGGAATCTCAACTACATCAAAACATACTAGAATGAGTTCAAACATTGGATATGCAGATCTAACTCATCTAAGTGTATTCCAAAAGGGGCAGAACTTAGGTATAGTTTCTTAAGAGTTGTACTTTGGGTTCCTCAATTGTATCCAACAACAAGATTGTATTGACCTATGCAGTGCAAATAGTGTCATACTGTCATCCTCTCCCAAGTACAAATGAATTAAACCAAAAATGAATTCAGCCATGTGGTTTTTTGGCCAATACAAACATATGATTGAATTTAATTGAGGAACTTAAGGTTTAGTACATAAAGAACTTTACCTAAGTTTTAACCCTCCAAAATTATGGTATTCTTAAATAGGTTCAGAAATCAATCAGGCAACTTCAAAAGACAAAGCGGTTGAATCTCACAATTTCTGATGAACCTTTTATACCATAAAAGGAGAGAAATGAAATTGTGTTTAGTAAACTTGTTTCAAACAACCTATTTATTACAATCAGTCTAAATCTAACCCAACAAGTCCCATATATGCATCTCTTGCCCTTGTAATTAAAAATTAGGATGCCTAGATAATTTCTTGATGAACAAGTGACCTTTGTTCAACTAACAAAACATGCATAGTAGCAAAAACAAGTTGCTATTCAAAGCTTCGAACACCTCTTACCAGTGGTACAAACAGATCTTGCACAATGACAAACATTATGGATAAAACTAAGCATAACTACCATTACCATCTAATTAATCAACAAAACATGACAGAAATCACTGTAAGCTCTCCTACTGTTACATTTATTCCTCTTAAGAATACATCCCTTAATCACTGCATAGAATTCCATTTTGCATTACTGCAAAAAAACATTACCACCAAAATCAACCCAAGCATACACCTCCCATTTTAATTGTCCATGGTGAGTTCTTGCATTCCTTTGGCATCAAATATGATAAATGGAAGCAGCCCAAGCTATCTTACACAGGTTATTGGATTATACACAAGCTAATAGAACTTTTGACATTGGGATTGGGTGAGGATTTTAGAAAGACATAAAACCCAAGATGATTCACATTGTTGAACCATTTAATCTAGAATCATAATGCGTACGATGATATCAAGTAAACTTCAGTCCATTCCTTTTCCATATCAGAGGGTTGTACTAAGTTAAACTATAGTAATCCTTGTGGTGAAAATGGAAGGAGTTTAAAATTTTGTTTTTTATTTGCAGCCCATACGGGATCATGGGCAGAAGCCTACCCCGACATTGTGACATGTGCAAACATGTTCTGGTGGCCAGCTGGAAGTATGTGGGAACGGTGGACTGTGGGCATGGTGACTTTCTAGGGAATGACAGCCAGTACGATCAACAAACAAGTGATAACTCTGGAAATGGAGGATCATGGTGTGGGCCTTTCAAAACATGGCAAACCATATACAACTATGATATAACATATGGGCTGAGCAAGGAGGAGGCCAATCTAGTGTTAGGTGGGGAGGTGGCATTGTGGTCCGAGCAAGCAGATCCTGCAGTTTTAGATGCAAGAATTTGGCCAAGAACTTCAGCAATGGCAGAGACACTTTGGTCTGGGAACTGGGATGAGACAGGTAAGAAAAGGTATGCTGAGGCAACAGATAGGTTGAATGAGTGGAGATATAGAATGGTGCGAAGAGGTATTGGAGCTGAACCCATTCAGCCACTTTGGTGCATTAGGAACCCTGCCATGTGCAACACAGTTCAGCCTTTTGCTTAGCTATTTCCTTCTTATATACTCGAAAAATAATAATACTAATACCAATTACAGATTTGATTTGTTGTGTTACTTTTCTTGCTATAGAATGCATTATTTGAGGAAGATGAATGGTAATTGTATTTAACTTTGCAAATGTATTGAGCCCTTAACTCATGTGACAAATAGTTTGACTCCTGTCCTGTTTTAAATCAATCTGCTGTGTGCAATGCAGTTTTAAGCAATGAGCCTTCTCAACGCAGTTTTAAATCTTCTTCTTCACCTATCAAAAAATAAGTTAATTTTTCTCCTGGCCAGCACTAGCTTGAGAGGGTGTCATATGAAGGAATTAAGATTATGATGAAGCTATAGAGGGAAAGAATGACAAGGACGTGGGGTTTTGGCTATGATACTTTCGTTGGTGGAGCTATAATACACTAGAAGATGTAATCTTGTACTCTAGGTTCTGTCACAGTGATTGGATGATTGGATTTTTGTTTGATGTTAAAAAAATACTTTCAAGGAATTTTTAGAATTATTAAAATGAAGGAGTTTACATTAATTAATAGAATTGAAATTCTATCAACTCAAATTTCTAATAATTGAATGAGTATAATTAATGCTAAAGAAAATAAACATTATGAACATGACCATATGATGGTAATGGTGGTGAAAATAACTAGGTAATAGTGGAGGTGTGAAGTCATCGTTGTAGACCTCACAGGAATTTATGAAGCTATGTCTACCACATAAAATAAAATGGCTTTGATTTATAAAATTATCCAATTTCTAAGAATGTATGCCTGGTTGTAAGCATTGTAATCAATTTGTCAATTAAATTACCTAGAGCCAAAGACAACAATCACGACAACAACCTAGAACCATAGACATTGTACAATAAAATGTAGCTTGGCAGGGAGTTGCAGATGGAGAGGGAAAAAACTAATGTTAGCAGATAAGACACAAAGATTGCAACAAACAAGCCCTTATCATAAAGAAAGAAGCTGCAATTTTCTGCAGCAAACAGAGAAAGAACAGAGCAGTAAAACAAGGACTCCAGGGCTTGATTTTTATTCATTCACTGTTTCAGCTAGTAAATTTAGTATGTATGCATGAACATGGCTCATATTCAGCCTTACAAGTTACAAGTGAATCACCTCATAATCAAACAACTATTTTTCAGTTGACCAAACCAAACACAAGTTAAAATTAGTGTTACAACTTATTTTATTTGAAGTAACAGTTCTGTGAACAGTGTCTGAATTTTCAGCCAAAATGGCTTTATATTTTTCCATTGCTTATATAGACAGTTAAGTTTCCTTTGTCTTTTTCCCCTGTAGATAGAAGGCGGCATGATGATATCATATTTAGCATGGCTTATTATTTCTTGTTTTTTGATACCATAGTTCCAAAAGTACAGAGCAAATGTTGAGAGAAAAAAGAAGTCCCAGAGCTTTAGTTGCTATTCTAGGTAAAATTTTATAGGACTTGGAAGCAATATTTGCTAATGCTAACGGTTCAGCTAAACTAAGTTTGTCCACTTGTCCAATCTACGCATTTGTCATCTGCTTCTTTACCCTGTTTAAAGTCTAGCATAACTGCCTCCATAGACCAACTAGAGCTACACATTCCATTACACAAATCAGACACTGCTTTGCTACACTTGAGTGCTAGAACTGAGTGAATATCCCTACGCTGAAGCTTCAGCATAATTTGGCTAATAGCAAGAAAGGCTGCAGCCTGCAGTTATTTTAGAAATTGAAAAATCACTTAAATTGTTTTTTGACACTTACCGTTTGTTCTTCTTGTCACCTATACAGATGAAAATATATTTATTGATATTTGGAGGTTGAAACTAAACATAATCAAGTTTGTGCATTGCGACTAGACTAACAGAGTTTTACCTTATTCCAATCTGAAGTATAATTTATGTTCAACATATTCTACTGGTTATTGCTGTTTGTTGGGTTCAAAAAGAAGGAAGGGTCATATGTCTTGAAGTCAAGACGTTAATGCCAAATTATTTCTTGTAGAAACTATCTTCCTTTGATATTGATTGTTTTGGTTGTTTGCAGATAAAATTTGCTGATATTTGTCAATCTTTACCACTTAGCTTTTGTCTCCACACAAAGCATAAATCTTCCTCAATCCTGAGTAAATGAAAACCCACTTGAACATGTCAAAGTATCCATGGTTAATTTATTTTGTCATTTTCAAAGCATGTGCCGGCCAAAATTGTCATATTGAGTTTGAAAATCCAAAAAATAAGTTATCCAAAACAGTGCCATTTTAAAACTTTGTGATCTATGAGATGTATCAATTAACTAGCTGCTGCCTGCAGTTTGATTTTCCTGACTATTTTGACCATTTGCAAATTTCAAAGTCAAAAATATTTACCAAGTCTACACATTTAAGTTCTTCATAAGTCTACCATTGACCACTTTGTATTAGCACTATCTTTGTCCAATGGTTTCATTACTTTCTCATTTCCATTTGCCAATTGCTTGTCCTTGTTATCGGTTATCACCCTCCTGGTTCTTGCAATAGCTGAAGTTAACAATAACGTATGTGTGGTTTCAACTCTCTTTACCACTAACAATAACTCCACATGGTCTTCACCATCTGGCGATTTTACATTTGGATTCCATTGGCTTCCAGGTGAACAAGATCAGTTCCTACTTGCTATCTGATTTGCTAAGATACCAGATGAAACTATAGTTTGGTTTGTAAAGAGAGACAATCAAAAGCTACCAGATAGCTTGTACTCAAAGCTCCAAGTGGATTGGAGTTGTGAAGGTCCAACAACAGTGAGAATCGTGAAGTATCAAATGGGGCTATGCTAGACACTAGGAATTTTGTGATAGAAAATTACGAGGGGGGAAATTTCAGCTCCATTTCACTGGCATAGAGCAGACATCCTACAATCTGATACTTAATCAAATAGACGTCGACACCAAATATCCTTATGGAGTTTATTATAGTCATTAGGAAGTTTCTGAGCTAATCCTGGACAAGTCAGGCTACCTTCAAGTCAAGAACTCATAGGGAAATATATCTAATGTTATATCAGAGGGTGCGGTCTTCATGACAGACTCTTACTATAGGGCAACACTTGATTTTGATGGAGTTTCAGACTCTATGCTCACCCAAAGCTGGCTTGCTAACTGGTATGCTTCTGATAACATCTACTTGGATATTGGTGGCGATTTTGGAAGTTGCACTTGTGGTTATAACAGCATACTTACTCTGGAAGCTTATGGTAAGCCAGTTTGCCAATGCGCCTCAAGCTTTTCTCTCTTGGATGTAAATAAGAGGATTACTGGCTGCAAATAAGATGATTTAAGCTACATAAGTGAATTTTACAAGATAGGATCCTTAATTTGAGAGGATCAATTTGAATTCTTGGAGATGGAGTATGTTGTTTGGCCTTTAGCTGACTGTGAACTGCTACAGCCTACAACAGAATCTGCATGCAAGATTTCCTGTGTGCACAATTGTTATTGTGCAGTTGCCATTTTCCAGAAACCTGAGTATTACAATGGTACAGGAAGATGTTGGAAGAAGAAATTCCACTTTCTTACGGGAGGCCCAACAGCAGTGCAGTTGAAAGAAAAGTACTGTTCAAGAAATTGAAATTGAATAGCTCTTCACAAAGTCCAGGCCTAGGAAAGCAAAATCAAGCAATATTGATCCTTGCAATCCTCATAGGTACTTCTGTATTTTTTAACTTCTTTTTTGTAACTGCAATTTCTCTAGTTGTATTCTTCTTGTAGCAAGGAAAACTATCAAATTTCTCCAAAATTGTTCCTATAAAAGATATTGATATGAATCTACGCTCATTTACATATGAAGATCTTGAAGATGCTACTGGTGGGTTCAAAGAAGAATTGGGTAAGGGTTCTTTTGGCACTGTTGATAAAGGGATATTAGCATCTAGTCATAACAAATATGTTGCTGTCAGGAAGTTAGACAAGATGGTGAGGGAAGATGAGAGGGAATTTAAAATTGATGTGACTGTGATTGGCTACTTGGCTACTGTGATGTGGGTGAAGACTGACTTTTAGTGTACAAGTTTATGTTCAATGGCTCATTGTCAAGTTTCCTCTTTGGAGTTGTAAGACCAAGTAGGCAACAAAGAATGCAGATTGCTTCAGGAGTTGCTAGAGGACTGATGTACTTACATAAAGAATGCAGCTCACAAATCATTCATTGTGACATAAAGCCTCAAAACATACTATTGAATGATTTTTTTACAGCAAAAAATTTTTGACTTTGGACTAGCAAAACTTTTGATGAACCACCAATCTTGAACTCTCACTAGCATCAAGGGGACTAAAGGCTATGTTGCATCAAAGTGGTTCAGGAACACACACCTGCCACAATAAAGGTGGATGTTTATAGTTTCGAAGTCATGTTATTGGAGATCACTTGCTGCAGGAGATATGTGGAAATTGAGATGGAGAGGGCAGCAATTCTAATGGAATGGGGCTTATGAATGTTATTGTAATGGTAAAGTGGAAAGATTGGTGGAAAATGATGAGGAGGCTCTTAGTGATCTGAAGTAGTGAAGAAGTTACTGATGGTGGCAATTTGGTGTATCCAGGATGTGCCATCATAAAGGCCTTCCATGAGGGAAGTCACTCATGCTGGAAGGCATTCTTGAGATTTCTACACCCCCGTGTCCTTTTCTCACGGTTCAACATTTGAACCTGATTTTCAGTCATCCTAGGTGGGATTTTCAGTCATCTTACGGTTGCTGTGGATGAATATTGTGGTCTAGGTGAGACTAGCTTGGAACTCCTTTGGTTACGTTGGCCTTTTCAAGATTTGGGGTCCCTCTTGCTTCTACTACTCCTGTCTACTATGACAACAGAAGTTCCATTCAGATTACCTGTAACAATGTCATCCACTAATGGACCAAGCATAATGATATCGATTGTGATCTTCATCATCATCTCCTCCAGGGCTCCCTCCAACTCTACTCCGTTCCATCGGATGATCAACCTACAGACATTTTCACAAAGTCACACCCTCGTTGTCATTTCCATGACCTCATATCCAAACTGAAGTTGGTCTCTCATCCTCCACCTTGACGTTGAGAAGTATTGTCCCCAAGCTCATTCTTAGGCCTATTGTACTGCTACAAATTCCTTGGTACTCTCTTATACTATTGTACTGCATTGTGCCACCTGTGTAGTTGTATTATACTACTCTTGAGTTGATTGATTTCTCTATATATAGGCTCCCTCTATTTAGTACTGAACAGTTTTAGACTCCTTAACACACAAACAGATTGAGTAGCCTAGTTAATTAGTCAAGTTGTTACTTAGTCAAATTATGCAATACTAGGTTAAAACAATCAAACAATCATATCATGAAAATATAAAGCAGCGGAATAATAAATAACACATGATATGATCACCCGGGAAAACCAAACCGGTAAAAAACCTGGGGAGGATTTTACCCACCGATCCTCAAGGCAAAACTGAATTCACTATGAAAGAATTGAAGTTCTTACAAAAGGACTTACAAGCTCCTCGCTCGACTTCCTAATACTACCTACTAGTAGAACTTACTGACACGACCCCGTGCAAGCTCCGAATCCACGGACTCCTTCTTTCTTGAATTCTTTGATCAGCTACAAGCACCCACGCTTGATATTCTTTAAGCTTCAAAGGCAGCAACCAAGTTGATCATCAAGATGTTGAAGTAATCTCCATCTAGAAAATCCTAAGTTTTGTGTAAAGGAAAGCTCCTCTAGATCTCACAAGAGATTTACACAAAACCGCAATGTATGAGCAACAATACAACTTGAGCAACTCTAAAACGTGGCTAGGGTTTTTCCTTATATACCTAAGGCAAAAATATAAAAACCCTAAACGTTTTAATGAGCTAGGGCTGAGTTGGAAAACTGCAGAAAACGCAATCTGGTCGATTTTCGATCGATCGAATCTATTCCTCGATCGATCGAGCCAGACCGAATTGCCCCAATGCAACTACAGTCTCTCGATTCCAACTTTACAATAATTAAACAACTTTGAGCATACTTTAACAAGCCTAAACATGTTGTTTTGATCATGGTTTGCTAACATTACAAATTAGAGTTCTAAATACATAAATTCCTAAACCTTTAGAACCTAACAAACTCCCCCTTTGGCAATCCGTGACAAAACCTTAATTAAGCTCAAAGTTTACAAGTAAAAAGCCCTTTACAAAAATAATGCTCATAAACTCAAATTCAAACCTAACTACTATCCATCAGTTGCAAGTGTAGATAGCAGCTTTGTTGAATCAACCTGTATATTCCTGAAATACTCAACAAACGCATAAACGCATGTATGACAGAAAAGACATATAACATTCTTGTAAACGCATAAACGCAGGTATAACATTCTTGTAAGATTCACACAACACAAAATAAAGACATATAAGAATGAACAACTCATAAATATAAGTCAATAAGCAGTGAATCACAAAGCAACAAGAATCAATGTATATAACATGTATATCAATCAATGTTACTCCCCCTAACATGAATATCCCCAAAAATGATATACAAAGTGAAGCACCTAGATACAATCTAAAAACTCCACAAGCTCCTCAACAACAAAAAGTTACAAACAGTCTCCCCCTAACAACAAAAACTCCTCTACAAGTCAAAAACTCCACTCCCCCTTTTTGTGACGGAATGCCAAAGGGCAATCACAAGTCGCCATCAAAAGGAGGTGGAGAGGGTGAATGAAGACACGCCAAGTCAGCTCGTAGAGCACGAAACTCATCTAGCAAGTCCACCAAAATCTGACCATGAGCCGCCTGAACGGTCATGACAGTCTCCAGGGTACGACGAACATCAAAGTCGGTCGAAGGAGGTGGAGGAACATCAGCAGCAGCAGCATCATCACCAACTGGACCAGGAACATCCTCACCAGCAATACCTGCAGAAGAAGAAGGAGGAGGTGCGCTACTAGACGGCTCAGACCTAGGGTGTTTAGAACCAACTCGAAGATGAGCAGCCCTTTGTCTAAGAAAAGACGCACCTATAGGAGCTATCACATGAACGGGCTCAGAGGAAGGGAAGCCACCAAGATCAAGATAAAGGAGAATCCTATGAATGAAAATAGGATGAACAAGAGCATGAGCAGAAGATGAACTCCTATAAACATCGTTCAAAGAACGAAGAAAAAGATGGGGAAAACGAATAGGAGCATTAGTAACCAGAGCGTACAAAAATACACACCTCTCGAGAGGAATGGTGTGAACATGAGAGATGGGCCAGATAGAATGACAAGCTATCCTAAAGAAAAGATAGTGCAACCCGGAGAGCTCAGCAGAGGTGATCCTAGGATCAGAACCCCACTGGACAGTAGTACCAGTGATGTAAGACAAGACATCACTAATCTCGGGAGACACATCATAAGGATAGACAGGATTCTGGACCAAAGGTACCCCTAAAGCATCAACCACTATCTGAGGAGTAATGGAGTACTCTACGCCTCGTATCCAACTCTTGACTAGAGTGTTGGAATCATAGATGCAGATAGAGATGTTCGAGTAGAACTCTCTAATCAAGGCAGAAGGTGGAGGAGGATCAGAAATATCCACCAAGGGTAACCAGCCCCTACGCTCAAAGTTTTCCCTAATGGCAGGATCAAGTTCATCTAAATGAACAGAACGCTCAGCCCAAATCTTTCTCCTAATGTTTAGCTTCTCATAAATCTCTTGGTTTTTCTCACGGTCAAAGGAGGGAGGGGGGTGGAGAAGGTGAGGAAACAGTCCTATGGGCTCTAGTCTTCCTAGGCATAGTGCTAAGGAAAGGACAGAGACACAAAGTGAAAACCAAAAGAACAAGAAAACAAAACTAAGGGCAGACTGCAAATTAGCACAATAAAAAATATAAACCAAAAATCTATATGATGCATGAACAATAACAATGTTGTGATGCATGATCTAATGCAGTAAACACAGTTCAAATTAAGTTCAATTACACAAAATTGGCTCGAACATAGAGTTTCTAACAAAAACCCTAAAAATTTGAAAACCACTTATTAAATTTTGCAACAAATTTGATGAATTGATCATTACACAAGGTTGAAAACAGATTATAATAGCCAATTTCATCAATACAACAAGCCAATTTCATCAATTGAACCTTAATTGAACAAAATCCCCAATTTCGGATAAATTACAAACCCTAGAATTTGAAATTTTTCACAAAACCCAAAATTGATCAAATTAATCCATTAAGAACATGTTTATAGTGTGTCCCCACAAAAACCCATTGATCAATTACACAAAATTGGGTCTAAATTTCCAACAATCCCAAAAAGAAAAAGTTCCGAAAAATTGAGCATAAATGCATGAAAAGTTCATGAAATATGTAAATAAACTCAAAAAGGAGGGGTAAGATAGACATACCAGCTTGAGGAAAAGGTTTTCTTGCAAAAAATCCGGAGGAAAACGACAAAAATTTGGAATAGTTGAGCTTGCCAAGTCGGAGAGAGAGAAAACCTTTTGAAAAACTTTTGAAAAGTGTTTGAAAAAGTCAAGAATAGTGTTTTTAAAAACCTGATTCGCGACTTTCGATTGATCGAAAATCACATTCAATCGATCGAAACAGACAGTCATTTTGAGACAAATTAAAACACTTTTTCGATTGATCGAAAATCAGATTCGATTGATCGAAACACACAGTCATTTTGAGACAAATGAAAGCACTTTTTCGATTGATCGAAAATTTGACTGGATTGATCGAAATGGGCAGAGGCTCAGTAATTTTTGAGAAAAATCACAATTTTGAAAAACACAAACCACATTTTGAAAATAACTCCTCAAAGCATTAAATTACAGAAACAAAATGCATGAGTATGAGATGGAATGCTTTTTCAAAAACCCAAATCGAATCCCAGTTTCTCCAAAGATAATTTCAGCCATTCTTCCTTTCAAATTCTCAAGCAAAAAAAATGTTTTGCATAATTCTCAAAGTATTTTCAAACTTGGTTGGTCAGACCAAAAACACACACAATAACATGTACAAAGTTTAGCAAAGAGTAACTTGTGTAGTGTGTGCAACTAGCAAAAACTTTGAAAACATGTGAGGTGATATGTGAATAGCAATCAATCACAAAGTCTACAAAATTCATCACATAGAATTCAAAAGAGACTATCACCTAAAGAGTTACATCCTATAACTCCCACATCTCCTAGAACAAAAGCTTGCAATCATGTAAGTTTCTTGTATTTTGCCCCATTATTTAGGTGAAATTTGGCATCAAGCCTAATAGTACACACCAGTTTAGATTAAGTGAATTGGCATCAAGCCTAATAGTACACACCAGTTTTAAGCATTAAGCATTTAAAGAGGCTACACCTTATGTTCTTTTTGTGCATGTGCTACACTTTCTCGAGCACAAAATCTTATGATATGCACTAAGGTGTTCATGATTGACTAGTGAACAGTGGTGAGATGGTTATTTATGCCTTTCTCAAAAGGATCAAGTCCGACAGTCAAATAACATGTGACTTCAAGATTAAGACAAAGTGATAAACACCATAAACATCTTTATCACACAACATGCACTACAAAGTTTCAACTAGTCAAGTGCAATATAAAAGCTCATCAAAGCTAAACAAGGTACATAAGACATGTTATGTGTAAATAAATTGACCAACCTTGTTTTCAGAAACCAAGAAACATAATGTCAAACAAGTTTTTGCTTTCTCCTTTTCTCTTTTTTTTTTTTATTTTTATTTTTATTTTTTATTTATTAAAAGAGAAAACAAATAAATCCTAGAATGAAATGCATGAATGTAATGCAATGCAATTCCTAGAAACAAAAGCAAAAGAAACACAAAAACCAAAGAACAATTGTCACAAAGGAATGAGCAATGAAGCACAAGGACCATGTCAGAAAGACTCAATTAAGTCGAGTCTTTTGCATCCAAAACCTTTTAGATGCACCACGAGCATTGGAGTTCTTATTCACATTCGAGTGATTTCCAACTCTAGGATTGGAATAGAGGTTCAACACCTTTACCAATTCACCAATAAGTGTCATTGGATCTTGTGCTTGAGGCACAGGCACCTTTGGTTTAGTTGCTCTCTTAGCAACTTGAAGCTTGTAACAGTTAGGACGAATATGTCCAGATTTACCACAATAATGACAAACCTAAGCAGGTTTACCATGCATCTTGTCCTTGGGTAGGGTAGGTTTAGTTTCTCTCAAATCAACCCTAATCTTCTTAGGAGGTGAAACTTCTACAGGTTTGACTACCTCACTCACAGGTGGTTTGACAGTTTCACTCACAACCTCACTGACAGAAGGTTCAGAAGAAGAAGCAGGAACAAAGTTCGTGGTATGTGGAGTAGACACAGAGATGCTTTCAACATATCCTAGCCCAGACTTATCAGAAGGATACTTTTGAACATTCAGCATGTGATCAAGTTTAGAACTAGCAGTTCTAGCAACAAATAAATCATGTTCTAAAGTTTTAACTTTATCAAGTAAAAGCATGTTCTCAGATTTCACATGATTCAAAAGATCACTAGCATCAAATAATTTAACAAGCACATTTTTCTTTTCAAGCTCAAGAGCATCAATTTTTTTTAGGCCAAGTTCAACATTCATAGCATCCTTTGCAGCAACTTTGCAAAGTTTATTATAGGCCTCTTGAAGATCTGCATCCTCAGAGAGTTCCCCATCGGAAGGGTTCTCCTCAGCAGATATGCTTTCATTGACTACTGCAGTAGCAGTGAAAGCAATGAAGTTTCCATCCTCGTCACACTCAGACTCATCATTGGAAACCTCATTATCACTAAGGGTTACAGCCATAGCTTTACCCTTATTTTTCAAGAATGTAGGACATTCAGATTTAACATGACCATACCTTTGACAGCCAAAACACTGAGCACCCAAAGAATTGTTTGAAGATTGACCTACTCTTTCTCTAGGTTTTTCAAAGTTATTAACCTTAGTGGGATCATTCTTCCTAAAGTTTCTAGGTTCAACAGTGTTTGTACCTCTTGCCCTTCTATTTGTATTTCTCAGAAAATTTCTAAAATTCTTGGCAAGGTAAGCTATCTTTGTAGCAGAGAGCTCATCATCAAATCCACCAGCCTCAACATCATCAACAGACTTAAGAGCCATTGATTTGGATTTGTTTGTTTTGGGTAAGTCAGACTCATAGGACTGAAGAGATCCTACAAGCTCATCAACAGGGATGGAGTCCACATCCTTGCTCTCAGTTATGACAGTCACTTTGGGTCTAAAGTCTTCAGTTAACGATCTAAGTATCTTCCTAACAAATTTAGGTTGATCATAGACTTCACCCAAGTTAAAAGCAGAATTAACAATATCATTCAGTTTGGCATAAAATTCATCAAAAGATTCATCATCAGACATCCTAATGCTCTCAAACCTAGAAGTTAATTGCTGCAGTTTGTTTATTTTAACTGCCTTTGTGCCTTCATGCACAGTTTGGAGGATTTTCCAAGCAGTATGAGCAACCTCAACATTAGAGATTCTCTTAAATTCCTTCATAGAAACAGCATTGAAGATGGCATTCATAAATTTGCTATTGAAGCCTGCTGCTTATTTTTCAGAAGTTTGCCACTCACTCACAGGAGTAGTGGGCTTCTGCCATCCGTATTCAACGAAATTCCAGACTCTCTCATCAATGGATTTCAGGAATGCTTTCATCCTTACTTTCCAATAGGCATAGTTGTTCCCATCAAAGTGAGGAGGAACAAAAAGAGAGTGTCCATACTCCATGACAACAGGGGTCAAGGATCAGCTCAGAGATAAAAAAATCTCAGACAAAAAGAGCTACCCGTTCTGATATCACTTGAACAGTTTTAGACCCTTTAACACACAAACAGATTGAGTAGCCTAGTTAATTAGCTAAGTTGTTACTTAGTCAAATTATGCAATACTAGGTTAAAACAATCAAACAATCATATCATGAAAATATAAAGCAGCGGAATAATAAATAACACATGATATGATCACCCAGGAAAACCAAACCGGTAAAAAACCTGGGGAGGATTTTACCCACCGATCCTCAAGGCAAAACTGAATTCACTATGAAAGAATTGAAGTTCTTACAAAAGGACTTACAAGCTCCCCGCTCGACTTCTTAATGCTACCTACCAGTAGAACTTACTGACACGACCCCGTGCAAGCTCCGAATCCACGGACTCCTTCTTTCTTGAATTCTTTGATCAGCTACAAGCACCCACGCTTGATATTCTTTAAGCTTCAAAGGCAGCAACCAAGTTGATCATCAAGATGTTGAAGTAATCTCCATCTAGAAAATCCTAAGTTTTGTGTAAAGGAAAGTTCCTCTAGATCTCACAAGAGATTTACACAAAACCGCAATGTATGAGCAATATAAATTGATGGTTAGTGACAAATTCACACCCATTAGGAGGAAGAAACAGAAACAATAAAGAAAGAAAAAGAATATAAGAAAAATCCAACGCAAGTTTTACCTCAGGTGCTCGTAGTTCGCCTCTTATTATTTTTCTTCTCTTCTTCTTTGTCTTGCTGCCAGCACCCGTTGGCCTTTCTCATTGCTTTATAGAAGCTATGTACTCACCTCTACATTACCTATATGTTTTTCTAATTTTTTTATTATTATTTTAACTTCGTGATTCTCATCCATGGGGCCAACCACTCTTCCCTCTCTATCTTTTAATCCTGGCAAGCCTTTTCTTTTCTCCATTTTTTTTTTTGTTAATCCTTTTTAAAATAACTTTATCTTCCCTCTTTTTCTTTTGAATCATTTATAAATATTGGTTTAAAAAAAAAATCATTAACCCAGTGGCGGAGCCACGTTGGGGCCCGCGAGGGGGGGGGGGCATGCCCCCCAAGCTTTTCAAAATTTCCACTAATAGTAGTAACAAAACCGTATTTATCTTTAAAATTACTTATTGACTCCCCCTAATATTTTGAGAAAAAATTCAAAAAAGATTATCCCCTTTCAAAATTCCATTTGGTCTCCTTCAAATTTTAAAATTTGGCTCAGAAAAATCCAAAAAAAAAAAAAAAAAACACCCGCCCATTCCTTGGCGACAAAGCCTCTCCAAATTCCATATATATTAAAAAAAACAAAACAAAAATAAACCTAAATGCTTAGGACTCTATTCAATGTATTAGGATTCCTCCAAATATGGAAAAAAAAAAAAAATCCTTATAGTTATAGCTAATAGTTGTTGTTTACTCAAAAACAAAAACTGAAAATAAATAATAAAAAAACAAAAAATAAATCCTCCTTACAGCGCCGTCGTTGCTTGGCTTAAAACCCCGATTCATTGTGTGAGAGAGAGAGAGTAAACTCATGTGTATGTCTAAAAGAAATGAGAGAGAGAGAGAGAGAGAGTAATTTGAATTCATATATGTATGTAATTGTAATCTTTTTTAATTGTACCGTGCATATGCATGGATTATAAACTAGTTTATATATATAATAATAGGTAAAG
The DNA here is from genome assembly GCA_019022515.1 of Quercus aquifolioides. Taxonomy (NCBI): domain Eukaryota; kingdom Viridiplantae; phylum Streptophyta; class Magnoliopsida; order Fagales; family Fagaceae; genus Quercus; species Quercus aquifolioides. Next base: position 3,336,151 of record CM032333.1, read on the forward strand.
TAGAGAGAAAATTCAACTAAATTTCAAATTGAAATTTAGTTAAAGTCTAATTTTGCGCCATGTGTCTCATCTAATCTAAATTTTAGAATTTTATGCCAAGTGAGTTAATTTAGTGTAAAAATTGAATTTCAATTAGAGTTTAATTTTACGCCACGTGTCCCATTTAATTTAAAATTTTAAATTTTTGTGCCAAATTAGTTAATTTAGTGTAGAAAACAAGGAGTCCAATATAATAAACTATAAAAAACATAATCATATAACTAAAAAAAAATTCAAATTTATAAGTCATCTGTATATAATAATAATAATAAGTGAAGCTGAGAGAAACTCAAATTAGAATTTCAAATTAGAGAAACTCATTTTCTTGTCATCTAGATCCACTCTACTTATTATCTGACTCATTAAAACCTAGTTTTCCAACCCACTCTCTACAAATTTATTGTATTAGTTTCTTTAGGCCTAAGTTCATCCATTCTTTGGGCTTGGGAGCCAAAGTGTGACTTTACAAATAGTTTTTAAATTTTATATATATATATATATGAATTATATTATGTATCTTATTATATATCTTTAAGTGTATCCATATATATGCATGAGATTACAAGCTAGTATAAAATAATATGTGAAATTGAGAGAAAATCATATTAGAATTCCAAATTAGAGTTCCAATTTTGTGCTATGTGTCATAAATTATTTATTCTTAAATAGTTTTATTTCTTAATTTTAGAATCAAAAGTGAGACCACATCATAAATATTCATCCAAGTAAGTTATTAAGTATAAAAATCAAAGAGTCTATAATAAATGAATTGTTAAAAAAAAAAAGTGCTTCACAATAAAAAAAAAAAGACAATTTACATTTTATACCTAATAATATCCTTACAAATTTTTTTAAAGAGTTAACAAAATATAAAAATGACTATTAGTAGTATTTAACTTATATATATAGGAATTATATTATGTATCTTATTGTATATCTTTAAGTGTATCCATGCATATGCATAAGGTTACAAACTAGTATATATTAATAGCCAAATCTTAGAAAAAAATCTAATTAGATTTTAATTGGATTCTTAATTTTGCACCACGTATCCCATTTAATTTTTAATTTTGTGTCAAGTGAATTATTGAGTGTAAAAATTAAAGAGTCCAAATTCAATTAGATTCTAAACTGGATTTTAATTGTAGTCTAATTCTTCGTCATGTGTTCATCTAAATTTTTAATTTTTGTGGCAAGTGAATTATTGGGTGCAAAAATCACAAATTCTAAAATAAATTAAATTCTAAATTATATATATATATATATATATATATATATATATATAATGGAAAACTATTACATATTTTCGAAAGGTATGATTTAAAAAAAATATATAAACTAAAACCATGTATAATTTAAATCTTTTCTAAAATAATGACCATATAATGGCACTTTCTCAGATTCTTTCTTGTGCTTTCTTTGAAAGTCTAAGCATTGTTGAAGAAGACCTAAAGTCAAGGGTCTTGGCATCCAAGGCCTCTTTCCACCCACCACCATGAAAATCATTTTACATTTTATATAAGGCCTTACTCAAGAAGACCTAAATTCAAAGGGGCTTTTTGTTTTTAGTCTTTTAGGTAAGTGTGTTCATGTAAACACCGGACTAACACATAGCTGCTGTGGGGGGTAAAAGCCCAACCTTATGTATTGGGCCTAGGGCCCTATTTGAAGATTACTGTGCGTTCGAAGAGAAGAAAATGGTTAAGAAGGAGTCCATGTGGAAGAGATATACCTGGAAATGAACGAGGAGTATAGTCCGAAGAGAGCACTAGTGGTCCGAGGAGGCCATTCTCCTCGGATACAAAGAGTCTTGATCAAGCAAATATCTGGGAGGTTCAAGCGATCTTCCTCACGACTTCAATGATAAGGATAAGTTTTGGGTATGCCTGGAGATGATAAGAACGGAAAAATATCTAAAAGAAAAAGCTGCTACCACCACATTAAATACACTGCAGCTGCTTTTCTGGCCGCATTAATGTGGAGAAGACCCCTGAACAGTGTAATCTCAGCTACCACCACTCACAGGGAGCTAAAGAGGATACCTGACGTGACATATACTTAAGTGGACACTTAGATGAAGAACAAGTGGACGATGAAGATGATGGGGGAGGATGCTATATAAAGGGAAGAGGTCTCTGATAAAAGGATTGGAACGGAGGGAAAAGAAAGAAGAGAACAATTTTACTGTAGCTCTAAGAACTGTATTCACCTTTCATTCAATAATACACCTCTTCGGACATCAATTTGTTTAGTTTTCAAGTGTGTTTTTACGTTAGTTCATCCCTCAATATCATAGTTAACTGTTGTTAAATTCACAATCAACCTAGCTATTTCACCCACTCTCTACAAATTCATTATTTTGGGTTCATTTGGCTCATAATCCAAACCTTTTGGGCTTGGGCTACAAAAACTGACCCCACAGCTACTTTTTTTGCTTTCTTTACCTATAAGTGCTTTCTTGGAAAGTGCTTCATAGTGAAAAGTGAACACCATTCATATTACTGCATTATGAACACTGTATTATTTAAGAAGACCTACACCAAGACCATGCAGGGGCGGCGTTACTTTATAGGATGGCTATCCTCTACCGCTCTATGTTACCTCTATATTTTTCTAATTATTTATTTATTTAGACTTTGTGAACCGCATCCATAGGCCAACCACTCTTCTCTCTTTCTTAATACAGTCAAGCCTTTTCTTCTCTCTCTCTTTAATCATTTTTTTTTTTACAAGATAGAATTTATACTTTAGTTTAATTTAAGTGTATATGTGTGTGAAACTCCCTCCTGAAAACTTGAATCCCGATCGACCTTTGCCTCTTACACTTCACAAGCATTTATACTTGTAGAGTGACCACCGTACCAAGGGTGTGCTGTGGTTCTTTAATCCTTTTTAAAATAACCTTACTTTGCTCTCTTTCTCTTTTAAATCCTTTTTGAATTTTGGGTTTTTTTTTTTTTTTTGAGAGAGAGAGAAAGAGTTTCAACCTATTGCGTCCGCTTCTAATGATAGCTCTTTATCATAAGACCAAGATACCAATTAGTTTTTGGTGTAGGCAGGGTTTTTAGTTTTTTAATTTCATTAGCCCCTACTATTGGGCTGGCTATTTTTTGAGGAAGTAGTATCAGTGGATAAGATAAGTTTCGGTGATATACATTAATACTTGCTTAGGATTATGCATGCAGTGGAGCACAATCCCATATAATAATATGGAGTGGTTGTTAAAAACCATCTAAAGGTAAGTTATTATTATTATTATATGGGAATCTAAAGGTAATTTTTTAAACAAAAGGCCTAATTATGCCCGCATGAACCAATAATTTAATTTTCAGAAGTACTAAACAAATTTATTGGTAAATTTGACACTCCTTCCATTTCCAAGTATAAAGAAGTGTAATATTTTATTATTATTTTTTTATAGGAAAAAGACGTGTAATATTTAGATTCTTCTACAAAAAAACAACCTCTATCTAATATGTTTTCTCTTAGTTGTTATGGTCGTCGTGATATATGACAATAATAAATAATAAAAGGTAAAAATGCAAAAGCATTCAGGTTGTGTTTGGATACTTGAATTTGGATTTGAATTTTAATTTTAAAGAGATGGATTTAAAATTTTAGAAATTATTTCAAATTCAAGGTGGATTTGTTAAATCCAAATCCTAGAGTTTTAAGCTATCCAAACATGATATTTAGATTTTAATAATCCAAATTCAAATCCATTTGTCTAATCCTACCATCCAAATACACCATAAGTTTGACAATAATTCATTTCAAACTTCTAACTTTCCTATTTAGTTGGGTTGAATTATCACGCTGAAGCAAGGCATACTCTTATCTAGATGCAGAATGTGGCTCTTTTTTGGGTGCATTTATGAATTATCAACTTATTTATTTTATTCTTTAACACACAATTTTTTTTTTCAATAGAAACAATAGCTTTGTTTTCCATTTTTCTTTTCGGGGTGTTTTATTTATTGGGGAAATTACACTTTACCCCCTGAACTATACCCTCTTTTACGCTTATCCCTCTAAATTATGAGAATGTATACTTGCCCTTCTAAACTATTACATGCGTAACACTTCTCTCTTAAACTATGAGAGTGCACACTTATCACCTTAAATTATTACCCATGTAACACTTTACACCACATCCAATGGATAATTTTACACAGGTGATTGTAGGAAAGTAAATGGATATTTTCATAATTTATGGAGGTAAGTATAAAAAATGTATAGTTTAGGAGGGTAAATTGTAATTTTTCCAAACTTTTTCTTAAATGAAATAGAGAATCAGTTTGGAGGAATTTCCTCTAACTCATTACATGCAAGTCATTAAACCCTGCATATAAATTATTTAAAGTAAAGGTTAACTTTTTCATTTTCAAAATAGTTAGCTAGTTTTTTTATGGACAAAATTTAGTTACAAAATTAGCCTAAGACTACAACCTTTCTCAATATCTTTTTATTGGAGATGAATTTTGAGTGTTCCTCTGTTGGATTACATCTTCTTCTTATATCTTCCATGCTTGCCAAATTTCCAGAAAATTAAAGATTAATGGCTATACCATAAATAAATTGTTTAAATTACTAGTTTTTGTAGTTAAAAATTATGCATAAAATATAAACTTATAGATCATATAGTAAATAATATCTTATTAACACAAAATTTGACATGTGTATTGCAATTCAACAGTAAAATTTTCAAAATATATAGTAATTTTACAACTGAACTTTGTCATCTTTTATTTTATAAATAGATTCATATTGTAGAATAGTAGAAAACTTTTGGCTAAATCCTAAATGAATGTGAATACTTTCAATTTTTTTAATAAATTAATAATGCAAAGTGCGTTCCTTTTAAAGCTATTTTCCAACTATCATCAAACATCAATAGACATGAATACTAATTACAAATATTATCAAGTTAATAAATTTCAGACATGTTTCATTTCTAGTTTTGTTTTTCCCGATTCTTATATATTCAAGTTTCCCCTCTATCTCTCAATTCCCTTATTATTTTTTTATTTTTATATATAATGAGCTATGTGATTAAATTATGCAAGGATGTGATGTAAAAAACATGTTTTATCCCTTCAATCCCAATATACCACACCATCTTATCACATATTTAAGAATAAGAACAACCACACTCAAACAATTCTAATACTCATATGTAAATCCAACTAAATTGGGAGTTTATTGAGATGTTATTAAGTGCGATAAGATGTATTGAATTTTAAGTTAAATGTTGATGTGGTAATCTCTTATTAGATAGTGAAGAACATTAGTTTTACACTCCATATTTACCAAATTTGAACTTTTATATAATAGTCTTCATTCATCACGTAAAAGAGTTACATCCAATACTAATATAATGACACTTTCCCAGGTTCTATCTTGTGCTTTCTTCATAGTCACCTAGACTAAGACTTGATATCCAAGGTGTATTTCCAGTTTTCCACCCACTACCATGAAAATATTTTTATATTTTACTAATATAAAATAACAAGTAGAAGAAGATAATTCATTTTGTTTGATGAATAAGTACTTTTAAGTATTTTTTTTTGATAACCAGTTGATGAATAACAAGTACTAATGCTACTTTTAAGTAATTAACTCTTATGATTTGTCTTTTTTCTCTACTTTTTGAAATTAGGTCCTACTCAAAAAGACTTGAAGTCAGTGGTCGGTGGTGCTTTTCAAATTGTGTAAAATATTAGTATTAGTACTTTCTTGGAACATGCAATAAATGATGGCCAGCCCATACTAATGGTATTATTTAACAAAACCTATAAACTCAAAAAAACTGGGCCAAAATCTCTAGCCTCAATGGCGCTTTACTAATCCCGATCTAGCACCTCCTTAAAAAATGTTTCATAGTGATTACTGATGACTAGCTCAAATGCACTAATAATATCATGAGCTTTACATTATTTATATGACCTTGATTCAACGAAAGGCCAAAGACTTTGCATTATAGTGAAAAATGCTTTATCGACTTGGCGCTTTACTAATCCCAATCTAGCACCTTCTTAAAAAATGTTTCATAGTGATGACTGATGACTAGCTAAAATGCACTAATGATATCATGAGCTTTGCATTATTTATATGACCTTGATTCAATGAAAGGCCAAAGACTTTGCATTATAGTGAAAAATGCTTTCTCGACTTGTAATAAGTGCTTTCTCAATAACCTCAAATCAATGGCGCCATTTTTGTGCTTTCTCAACTTATAATAAGTGCTTTCTTGGAATGTGCTTCATAGTGAATAGTGAATACTAATCCATATCGGTGACATTATGAACTTTGCATTACTGACATTATGAACTTTGCATTATTTAAGAACACCTAGTCTTATGACAGTCAAACTTCACATCCATGGTTTCAAAACTTCAAAAAATATATATATATATATATATATATATATATGTGTGTGTGTGTGTGTAATATATTTTGAAGCTTAATACTTTAATTAATTAATTTTATTTTTTTATACAAGATAGAATTTCTATTCTAGCTTAATCTAAGTGTACATGTGTGTGAAACTCCCTCTTGGAGACTTGAACTCCAGCCCTTGCCCCCTACACCCCACAAGCACTTATACTTGTGGAATGACCATCACACCAAAGGTGCGCAGTGGTACTTTAATTTATTCTTAAAGTGTGTGAGTGTATCTAATATTGAATGTGTGTATTACCTTTTGTTATAATGTTATTTGTGTGAATAATAATGTGTGTGGATATTTGTGTGTACATATAAATATAATATAACTTTATATAATTTAATAATTAGGAAATAGAGAGAGTTTGTTACATGTGTGTCTATTGATATCATGTTATAATAGCTTTTTGTTATAAAGTTAGAAAATTCAAGAAAAAAATTGTAAAGTTAGTGATTGTTCAAGCATTTGATTGGTTAAGTAGACAGTTAGTACTGTATTATTCCATATATGAATGCGTGTGTCAATAATTAATACAAAGCTAATGAGTTAAGTTTAGTCATTTAGTTTAAAATATTTTTATGAAAACAATGACAAATAGATAACAACAACTGTATAAAAATAAAGGGTTTAACTTATCTCTAGTACTTTTTTAATTGAAATTTCTTTTTGTTTTAATAAGAAACTATCACATTATCCACTAACTAAATAAAAGGTGGGAAAAAAAAAAACCCACTATCACTTGCTATTGTGTATTTAAAAACAAAATGACATCTCCAGTTAAAAAAGTACTAGAGGTAAGCCAAACCTAAAAATAAAAATGCTATACAAACTTAACAAAATAAAATGGTCATAGCTACCCACATTGTCAATAAATATTCATAATAAACTATCTGTGGGGGCCTTTTTTGTTGTGTGTTGGGCTAGGCTGCCTGCCGCGGTAGTAGGCCCGAGTATTCTGAGTAAGGAAGTTGAGACCGGTCCAACTGGAACTCAACTTGGGCCGGCTTGTGCGCAAACGTTGAGTCCAAGTCCAAGGGAAGATGCTGTGAAGTGGGCTTATCCCCTGTTTCTGCCGCAGGAACTTTTCTCCAGTTTCTGCCGCAGGATTGACTTTTCTGCTATGCAGCAAGTCTATCTGCCGTGCTTTAAAACTTTATGCCGTGTTTTAAAGCTTCCTGCCTGCCGTGCTTTAAAACTTCCTGCCGTAAAGCCTTGTGCAATAGAGCTGTCTGCCATGCTTTAAAGCTGTCTGCCGTAAAGCTTCCTACCGTAAAGCCTCCTACCGTAAAGCCTTTTGCTGTGCAACAAAACTTCTTGTCGTGCATTAAAGCTCTCTACCGTAAGGCTTCCTACCGTAAAGCCTTTTGCTATGCAACAAAACTTCCTGCCGTGCATTAAAGCTGTCTGCCGTGCTTTAAAGCTTCCTGCCGTGCTTTAAAGCTTCCTGCCTGCCGTGCTTTAAAGCTTCCTGCCGTAAAGCCTTTTGCTGTGCAACAAAACTTCCTGCGCCTAAACAAATCTAAAACCCAAAGAAAATACCCATCAAACAAATGTTAGTTTAAATGGGTTAGCATATTCTCAAATACATACATACATATATAAGTATATATACTTATACGTATTCACATATACATATATAAAATATATTTTTCCAAAACATGAGAAACAGGGTATATGTATATATATACTTACGGCAGGATAATGGTTAGTTTGTGTCAAAAGCAAAATACGTAATAACAAATAGAGAAGAAAGCTTCGGCAGGAAATGATTAGCTTGTATAATAATTAACACGGTAAATATAATGAAAATGTGCTACGGCAGGATAACTAATACAGCAAGTAAAACACCACAGCAGGACAACTGCTGCGGCAGACGTGATAAAAACATGCTACGGCAGGATGACTAAATATGGCAAATATAAGTTGAAAATCAAATATATTTGCAATCAAAATTAAGTATTAAAACTTCCCATAGAATAAGTAAACCAAGAAGGATCCCAAACTCCAACTTGAACAACCTTGTTATAAGCTCTTGCCGTAAAAGTTGTGCATTTTGGAGAATAGGTCTAAATGGCTACTAGCTATTACTTTTGGAGATTTCAAAGAGTGGGTTTGCTAAGAGAGAGGGAAAAGATGGTCCATTGATGCATGCCCCTATTCCTACCGCGTTTTCTCTCTTCTTTTTCTTTCTTTCTTTATTTCTTTTTCTCCCTTCTGGGTGTTTTTCTTCTTCCCTTGTTTTTCACTCATTCCCCTGTTTTTTCCTCTACCTCGGTCCGTTCTTCGGTCCCCCACTTTTTCTGCCGTGGTTACCTCCCTTTTATAGTGAGCTAATTTAATGGATTTCTCCCTTTTACCCCTAGGGCTTCACCAACTGTTTTTGGTTTGTTGTGGGCATCCTTTCAAGATTACCCACTCACCCATTGGTTGCCCCGACCACTGCCATCTGCTCATAACATATTTGCTGCATGACAAAATTCTTTTTTGTTTGTTCCTGCCGTATACCTCTACCTCACTACCTAGCTCTATGGCATGTATCAGTGGTCCCAACCATTTATTACTTCTTTTGGGTAAGATATCATCCTAGCAGGATATGTTCCCAAAAGAGGTTATGGCAGGAAACCATATATAGACCCCCTTTTCCCCCTACCACCAAACCACACCCTCTGAATCTCTTTGACCGTGGGCCCACCTCCATTGTATTGGCTGGGTACAGGTTGGTGGTGCCCCGGCCCTTCTGTGCTTGCTCCACTGTCTTCTGTGTTTGTCTCCCACGTCGTTCCTGCCGCAGCAGATTAGTTCTGTTTCGTCTGCTGCGTGTTTTTGTCTTGTTTCTTCATGCGTTTCCTGCTGCATTTGTCATTTAGTTTGACTCTTCCTTCACGCAATTCCTGCTGCTCCTTTTTTCCTCTCATCGTTCTTTTTCATATCAGTTCTCATGCCCATCTTTTTCTATACAAAAGGATTTGGGTTTTTGTGGGCCAAATAATGTTGACTGGATCAAAAAAGGTATTGGACCCAATTTATCTTCATCTGCCAAAGCCATCCTGCCAAAGAACTGTATTCTGCGGCAGGTAGACTGGTATTCTGCGGTAGACAGACTTGTATTCTGCGGCAGACAGACTTGTATTTTGCTGCAGATTTGCGTTTTGCCGTAGATTGCTTTCACTTGCACTTCTTTCTTTGGACCCCTTCTTGTTCTTTGGTCTTCTTGGTGGGCCTTTGGGCCTTACTCTTTGTGGGGCTTTCTTCCTCATAAGCCTTTGGGTATAGATTTGCAAAAATGGGCATCAACATTTAGCCCCCTGAGCATATGGATTGCTCCTGCAATTCGTATGCGAAACTCATGCAGTTTTTTTCATTTGCGGGTTGTTTAACAACTCACATGCGAATGCTTCTCTTCTTTTCTTCACGTGCCTGCTGTTTCAATATTTACTCTCCTTAGGCAAGTTGTTTTCTTTCTTTCTACAATTTTACGACCCTCCAAGGGTAGCCAAAAAGTTGTTGTTCATGAGGGTGGTGCTGGGTCTGTTGTATGCTTTCCTTTTGCCCTTCATGACTTGTGCCTGCTAGGCCTCTTTGGGCCTGCTGTATGTTTTCCTTTTGCTCTTCATGACTTATGCCTGCTGGGCCTCTTTGGGCCTGCTGTATGTTTTCCTTTTGCTAAATTCCATTAGCCCAGTACTATCATTGGGCTTGTACTATGCAGTTTCGGGCTTCCTTGGCTCATTTCATTGCTTTCGGGCTCCTTTGTCCCATTTTATTCTTTTGGGCATCCTCGGCCCGTTTCATCACTTTCGGGCTCCTTTGTCCCATTTTACTCTTTTGGGCATCCTCGGCCCGTTTCATCACATTTGGGCTCCTTTGTCCCATTTGGGCTCCTTTGTCCCATTTTACTCTTTTGGGCATCCTCGGCCCGTTTCATCACTTTTGGGCTCCTTTGTCCCATTTGGGCTCCTTTGTCCCGTTTGGGCTCCTTTGTCCCATTTTACTCTTTTGGGCATCCTTGACCCGTTTCAATTCTTTACTTCCATGGGCTTTTACTAATTTCATTGGGCTTCCCCGGCCCAATTACTGTATACTCATCCTTAGGGTTCATAGGCTTGCCATCAACCTCCTACTTTCTTTGTTTACATTACTTCGGGCCTGCTGTGGCCCATTCTCACTTTTTCACGTCATACACTGCCCATGGGTTTGTTATTCTCTCTTTCCTAGCTCCTTTAAGCCCGTTTGCTCCTTCAAGGCCCATTTGTTTATTTCATGGACCTGTGATCCATTATTCCTGCCGCTTGGGCTTAATGGTTTTTTTCTCACTTTACTAACTCTTTTCTTCCCATATGGTTTTCATTCAAAGGGATTGTTGATGATGATGATGTGTGCATCCTTCTCTTCATCATTTCTTCGCTTGTTTCTTGGTTTGCTTCTTGGAAATTCCTTGTGATCTTGAACTTCTACAATGGTACTCATTTCGTCATGTCTGCGGCAATTTGTATACTTATTTCTTCACGTTTCTGCAGCAGCACGTACTCATTTCTTTGCTTTTGTAGGGATAAATACTCATTTTTCTGCTTCCGCAGAATATGTAGACACTTTCTGCCGCAATACATGCACTTATTTCTCTGTATTAATGCACCTCTTACTCTGCTTCTGCTAGAGTATCATCTATACTGTAGGAAGTGAAGGTTGTAGCAGATTCTGCGGCAGAAGAATTAGGCTTGACTGCTTACTTTCCCCACGTATTCCTTAGCATCATCTCTTCATCTCTTCATCCTTTCTTGTTAGGTTCTTCTTCATTATGATGTTTTACATTTTCTCATCTCTGCAGAATGCTCAAAATTGGCTCTTTTGGATTCTTTAACTCTTCTTTCTGCCAACTTTGCGAACAACACCTTTGCGGAGCAAGGATCCTTCTTACAGTCTTCATTTTTCTTTTCTTTTAGCCACTTAAGGTTGCTTCACTTCGGGCTTCATTCATTCTCTAAAAATAGAGAAAGTGTTGTCTTCTACCACCTTCGCATCTAAGCCGACGACTGAAGAGAGTTTCATCAAAATAGCTCCGCCACTTCACTTTCTTCAAGCAGAGCTCTTTCACAAGAGGAAAGCTTCCTTTAAGTGTGTAGATCAAAGGGTGACTTCACTCCCTTTTCTTGTGCCTTCTTCTTCTCTTTGCATTCACGTATCTTCATTTCTTTTTCTTAAAACAAAGCGTAAAGCTAACATTGCAAGCCCTCATCATAGTGGAGTAATCTTTCACTTGCTAATAATGTATTCTTTGCCAAGATGAAGTCTCTACGGAGAAGGATGTTGGGCCTTTGCTGTTTGCATTGCGGGTTGTTTTTGATTCTGCCATAAATTCTGGTTCTGTTGCAAAATTGATCTTCCCGCAGAAGTGACTGAGTCTGCCACTCATTTTAAGGCTCCTAATAGATATTTTTCCAAGGGGAAATGAGGATGTTTTTATGAGAAATCTTCACTTTTGAAACACTTTCTTTGTAATTCTGCCATAGTCTCTGTTGGTGAGGATATCACTGCCTCATTGATGAAAAAGGCATAGATGTTGTGAACTAAATCTCTTAACTTTGTTGTAGTCTTCCGCAGATCTTATTTCTCCCAATTCTTCTTTCTTATGTTGCTAAGCTTGGCTGTGTCTCTCCAATTCTTGTGGTCTACCATTGAATGCGTTGCTCGAGAGATGTTTGGACTTCATCGTTGATTTCCACCTTTTGTTCTTGTTGTGAGTTCCTTTTGTCACTCAGCTTTTCTGCGGAGCACTCTTGGAGTTTTAAAGTCTCACGAAGAGCATTTATTTTCTGTTGTAGTGCTTGTTGGTTCACCTTTACATATGTTTCTGTCGTATCTTTCTTCATGGCAGGCCAGTAGTAGCCCATTTGCAGCAGGCATCTGTAAAGCTTTTTCTTCCTCTGGTGCTCCCCACACTCTCCTGAGTGTATTTCTTTTATAATTTCTTTTGCTTCTTCAGGGCCCAAACATCTTAAGGGGTCCCCACCATACCCTTTTTTGAAAAGGACCGTATCACGCAAAAAAAAATATCGTGTTGCCAACCGCTTAAGCTTGTATCTTTTGCTGTGTTTTTGCGGCAGGATGCCTTCTGTCAGGTACTGCGTGAATGGGCTTCTCCAGTCTCCGCTGACGAACACAGTGTAACTTTCTTCTCTGTCTGCCGCAAGCTGGAAGGTCCCACACTGGGTTTGGACTTGCTCTGCGTCTTTACCCATACTTGGCTAATAGAAGCCTGCGGTAAAGGCTAACCTCCCCGCAGTGTAACTTTCTTCTCTGTCTGCCGCAAGCTGGTAGGTCTCACACTGGGTTTGGACTTGATCTGCATCTTTACCCATGCTTGGCCAATAAAATTCTGCCCTCTGGAGTCTGCGGTAAGGGCTGACTTCCCCGCAAGATCCGTAAGTCTTGTCATATACTTTTTTTAACTTTCTTTGGGCTTCCGCCTGCCGCACGCACCTGGACAATACACCACCCGGCATCCTGCGGTACAATTCTTCTCTCACCAGGACGTAGTCTTTCAATACTTTTAGTTTTGCGTCATTCCCTTCCTTCATCAAAGCTTCTTTTATGGGGATCTGCCAGTCCCCTTTGCACTGTTCTTCTTTGAATCTTTCTTTCAACCTCTCCATTATGGACTCTTTTCTCTTGCTGACCTCTACTCTGGTGCTATCCCCTTCGACCATTATTTGCGAGCCTAGTGCGGCCAAAGCATTGGCAAACCGATTTTCATTCCTTGGAGCATGTTCTATTTCAAAAGTTGAAAACTTTTCTTCCATCTTCTGGGCCATTAATGCACCAATGGCACATGAATTGGTGGCTAGGTAGAGTAACAATGGCTTTTTGTGGATTGGGGCTTGCACTGTAGGAAGGTTCATCATGATCTGCTGTAGCCTTTTGAAGGCTGCCTGCTGTACTTCTTTCCTCAAAGCTTTGCCCCTTCTATCTCAGCGTGGAATACCCTGGCAGGCAGGGTGGAACGCCCTGGCAGGCTGTGTGGAATGCCCTGGCTGGCTATGTGGAATGCCCTGGCAGGCTGTGTGGAACACCTTAGTTTTGGCCTTTCTATCTCAGCGTGGAATACCCTGGCAGGCAGTGTGGAACGCCCTGGCAGGCTGTGTGGAACGCCCTGGCAGGTTGGGCTACTAGCTTGGCCTCGCGGTCCACATTCAATGTATGCACTATTAGCCTAAGATCCCATCCTGGCATTTTCACTGTAATCCCATGCGAAGACATCTTTGGATTTTTTTCAGCAATAGTATCAATTATGATTTCTCCTTTTCTGAAAGTCTTGAGCTAATTGAGATGGGTCTTGGTTCCTGTGGGTCTGACCCCATGTTAAATTTCCTCCAATTTTTCTTCTGCCAGAACTTCTTTGTTTTTCCCTTCATTACTCTCCTCCTCCAAGCTTTCTTGAACCACGCAACACACCAAGCTTTTGTGGAAGATACATGATGTTGCTGCTTCATATTGATACTCTAAGCACTTTGCAGCAGGCTTTCTAAATTTACTGCAGAATGGGCCTTAGCCCCCCAGCATGTGAGACAACTGGATGAGTCTTTAGCTTTTTGAAGAAGACTTCCCAAATTTTGTTGCAGAATAAGACAGCCCCCAGTATACAAGAATAAGCGCTTAGCTTTCAGTAGGAGGCTTCCCGTGTTTGCCATAGAATGAGCTTTAGCCCCCAGCGCATGAGACAACTGGATGAGCTTGATATCACCTTCTCTTGGTGTTGATGCTCCATCATGTGGTTCATGCATTCTTCAGTAAAAAAAATTAGATGCCATGGATCTACAAGTTGCCATATTGTAGAAATTCTTCGTTGCTAGAGAATTTGGAAAAAAGTTACTTCCCAAGCATGCTTTGACTTCATTCCACTGCAAGCACAATTGCTTCCCATGTATTTTATGCTACATATGATTGTGGCTATAGCTCTTCCGCAGATCTTTTCTAAAGACTTGCGATCATGGCTCCTTTGCGGGTTTGATTGAGTGTAGCCCCCATTATGGGCTTTTGCCAAGAACTCACAACCATGGTTCCTTTGCTGGCTTTTAGCCAAGAATTCATAACCACGACCCCTTTGCTGGCTATTGCTACCAAGACCCATATTTCATGGGTTTCTTCTTTGCTTGCTTTGAGTATGGGCATATTTAGATGGAGCTTGCTAGGTCTCTTGCTTCATGGTTGGCTAGTAATAGCCAAAAGTCAGCGGCTTCTAGAATAGAATTTCCCATGACGTGCCAACATCTTCCTGGGACAGCATGCTTCTTTATTCTTGTGGCAGAATGCCCTTGCAGCAGAACGCCTTCAATAAAAACCACGTAATAGATTTCTGCGGTAATAAGACAAGCAACTCTATTTACGGCAGGATGTGAGTCAGCAATTGTTTCTGCTATTTCCCTTTTGTACACAAGCCAAAAGAAAGAGCTTTGAGTTTGTCACTATTGCAGAGTTCTTCTAGGATGAGACATAGGCATCAATGAGCTTCATGACTTGAAGAGTGATGGTGGAGTTGCATAGTTCGTAGAACAAGTAATCTGATACATTCTTTTTTTAGAAACATCATAAAGATAATGATCATTAATGCCACTCTAGGCATAAATCCTCTGAGGTGATTCGCAGAAAACTTCTCAACTCTTCAAGGCTGTTGAATCGGTTTGCTAGACCCAATGATGGACAAAGAGCAGCTTGTAGATTTGGGCTTCTTTATGGAGAGTATGCAGTAACTAATGATTGGCTTCATTCCAAGGTCTGGATTCAATTTGGACACTTCACCACCCTATCACATGTCTTCAATGTATGCTTTGGTTGAAAGCGGATGTTTTGATATCGCCGAATTGATTACTTCTCCCTCCTTCCTTCATTGATACTGATATATTTGCTGATGTAGTAGCAAAAAAATTGATTCGGCAAAAGTGAATATGAAAGGCTTTGTATGCACCTCTCTTACTTTGAGAACAAATCTCAAATTTGTTGTGCTAAATTTTGTGGTAGGATATTCTGTAAAAGGGACTGCTGAAATACAAAATTCTGTTGCAAAATATTCTGCTACAAAATATTCTGCCGTGAACAGTCTGCCGCGAATAGTCTGCCGAAGAACATTCTGGAATTCAGCAGATTCTGCTGTAAATAATTTGCGGAGAGATCTACATTCTGGCTTCTGAAATTTTCTGCTATAAAATATTCAGCAGATGAACATTCTGCACTTCTGAAATTCAACAGATTCTGCTGTGAATAGCCTGCCGAAGGATCTGTACTTTCTGCCATGAAATTTCTGCGGAGGGACATTTTACACTTTTGGAAAAGTTTGCTAAGAGATACTTTGCCAAGGAAATAGTGATTTGCAATGGTATAGTAATGATGAAAGTTTTCCTTTGGCTGCTATAGCTTCATTTTTTTTTTGTTTCTAGCTTTTGGTTCTCTAAGGGAAGTAGAGCTAGAATTACTGGCATAAAAAAAAATGATTGAAACCTTGTGAGGGAACGAAGGGATTTTTCTCCTCTAAGTGCTGGACCCAAAGGTGAAGATGGAGAGAGTTTAGAAAGCTTCTAGTGTTTCCTTGAAAGAAATGAGAGCAAAAGGTGATAAGCGGCTTAGAAAGCTTTTAGGAGAGTTGCATGTTTGAATGAGTGGCTTGCCACATGTCTTACATGCATGACAAGGAAAACAAGTGGCATTTAAAGGATAGGACCAAGTATTGTGAAGGCCTTCTGTTGTAGAGTTCTCAATATTTCTGCTCTGTTTTAACATTGCTGTGCAGAATTCTGCTACGGCACTGTCCTGCGGTAACGCTGCTACTGTCCTGCGGTAACGTTGCTGTATTCTGCCGCAGGATTCTGCTATGGTACTGTCCTGCGGTAACAATGCTGCATTTTGCCATAGGATTCTGTTATGGGATTGCTATGACATTTTGGATACTTCCCTGAGAGTATAGCTTGGAAGGTTCAAGAACGTCAGCACGTCTCGCTTTGGTAAGGACTTGGAAACATGTTTGCGGAGGAGAAATATCTCATTCTCCCCATCTTGATCTCAATTCTCCAGCAGAGTCGCCATTTTAATGTAGGGGGCCTTTTTTGTTGTGCGTTGGGCTGGGCTGCCTGCCGCGGTAGTAGGCCCGAGTATTCTGAGTAAGGAAGTTGAGACCGGTCCAACTGGAACTCAACTTGGGCCGGCTTGTGCGCAAACGTTGAGTCCAAGTCCAAGGGAAGATGCTGCGAAGTGGGCTTATCCCCTGTTTCTGCCGCAGGAACTTTTCTCCAGTTTCTGCCGCAGGATTGACTTTTCTGCTATGCAACAAGTCTGTCTGCCGTGCT
Organism: Quercus aquifolioides; assembly: GCA_019022515.1. Classification (NCBI taxonomy): domain Eukaryota; kingdom Viridiplantae; phylum Streptophyta; class Magnoliopsida; order Fagales; family Fagaceae; genus Quercus; species Quercus aquifolioides. The sequence goes on from CM032333.1 coordinate 3,352,966, forward strand.
TTAAAGCTTCCTGTCGTGCTTTAAAGCTTCCTGCCGTGCTTTAAAGCTTCCTGCCGTAAAGCCTTGTGCAATAGAGCTGTCTGCCGTGCTTTAAAGCTTCCTGCCGTGCTTTAAAGCTTCCTGCCTGCCGTGCTTTAAAGCTTCCTGCCGTAAAGCCTTGTGCAATAGAGCTGTCTGCCGTGCTTTAAAGCTGTCTGCCGTAAAGCTTCCTACTGTAAAGCCTTTTGTTGTGCAACAAAACTTCTTGTCGTGCATTAAAGCTCTCTACCGTAAGGCTTCCTACCGTAAAGCCTTTTGCAATGCAACAAAACTTCCTGCCGTGCATTAAAGCTTCCTGCCGTGCTTTAAAGCTGTCTGCCGTGCTTTAAAGCTTCCTGCCTGCCGTGCTTTAAAGCTTCCTGCCGTAAAGCCTTTTGCTGTGCAATAAAACTTCCTGCGCCTAAACAAATCTAAAACCCAAAGAAAATACCCATCAAACAAATGTTAGTTTAAATGGGTTAGCATATTCTCAAATATATACATACATCTATAAGTATATATACTTATACGTATTCACATATACATATATAAAATATATTTTCCAGAACATGAGAAACAGGGTATATGTATATATATATATATACTTACGGCAGGATAATGGTTAGTTTGTGTCAAAAGCAAAATACGTAATAACAAATAGAGAAGAAAGCTTCGGCAGGAAATGATTAGCTTGTATAATAATTAACACGGTAAATATAATGAAAATGTGCTACGGCAGGATAACTAATACAGCAAGTAAAACACCACAGCAGGACAACTGCTGCGGCAGACGTGATAAAAACGTGCTACGGCAGGATGACTAAATACAACGGATATAAGTTGAAAATCAAATATATTTGCAATCAAAATTAAGTATTAAATCTTCCCATAGAATAAGTAAACCAAGAAGGATCCCAAACTCCAACTTGAACAACCTTGTCATAGGCTCTTGCCGTAAAAGTTGTGCATTTTGGAGAATAGGCCTAAATGGCTACTAGCTATTACTTTTGGAGATTTCAAAGAGTGGGTTTGCTAAGAGGGAGGGAAAAGATTGTCTATTGATGCATGCCCCTATTCCTGCCGCGTTTTCTCTCTTATTTTTCTTTCTTTCTTTCTTTCTTTTTCTCCCCTCTGGGTGTTTTTCTTCTTCCCCTGTTTTTTCACTCATTCCCCTGTTTTTTCCTCTACTTTGGTCCCCCCTCCGGTGTCCCCTTTTCTGCCGTGGTTACCTCCCTTTTATAGTGAGCTAATTTAATGGATTTCTCCCTTTTACCCATAGGGCTTCACCAACTGTTTTTGATTTGTTGTGGGCATCCTTTCAAGATTACCCACTCACCCATTGGTTGCCCCGACCACTGCCATCTGCTCAGAACATATTTGCTGCATGACAAAATTCTTTTTTGTTTGTTCCTGCCGTATACCTCTACCTCACTACCTAGCTCTATGGCATGCATCAGTGGTCCCAACCATTTATTACTTCTTTTGGGTAAGATATCATCCCAGCAGGATATGTTCCCAAAAGACGTTATGGCAGGAAACCAAATATAGACCCCCTTTTCCCCCCACCACCAAACCACGCCCTCTGAATCTCTTTGACCGTGGGCCCACCTCCCTTGTATTGGCTGGGTACAGGTTGGTGGTGCCTCGACCCTTCTGTTCTTGCTCCACTGTCTTTTGTTTTTGTCTCCCACGCCATTCCTGCCGCAGCAGATTAGTTTTGTTTCGTCTGCTGAGTGTTTTTGTCTTGTTTCTTCTTGCGTTTCCTGCTGCATTTGTCATTTAGTTTGACTCTTCCTTCACGCAATTCCTGCTGCTCCTTTTTTCCTCTCATCGTTCTTTTTCATATCAGTTCTCATGCCCATCTTTTTCTATACAAAAGGATTTGGGTTTTTGTGGGCCAAATAATGTTGACTGGATCAAAAAAGGTCTTGGGCCCAATTTATCTTCATCTGCCGAAGCCATCCTGCCAAAAAACTGTATTCTGCGGCAGACAGACTTGTATTCTGCGGCAGACAGACTTGTATTTTGCTGCAGATTTGCGTTTTGCCGTAGATTGCTTTCACTTGCACTTCTTTCTTTGGACCCCTTCTTGTTCTTTGGTCTTCTTGGTGGGCCTTTGGGCCTTGCTCTTTGTGGGGCTTTCTTCCTCATAAGCCTTTGGGTATAGATTTGCAAAAATGGGCATCAACACTATCATGCAACAATTCAAATTTGAAAACTTGTAAAACTTTTTTTTTTAATCAATAACTCGATATATTCAAGTTCTTTTTTTATTAAATTTTTTTTAATTTAAGTTTCTTAATAATTCCCTTAAACAAAATTTCTGGAGCCGCCACTGGCTCACCACTATCAAAATTTTTTCAATACTAATATTTTTTTTATAAAAAGGTTTGAAGAAAATAATTCCTTTTCTTTCTATCAATAAAGAATTTCATTAAGGAATGAAAAAAGATTCAAAGGCTTAGCCTATATACTTTCACCAAAGAGATAAAACTGTTATGAATACATGAGATAAAGGATAGGCCATTAGGCCTCCAAGTTGAAACCATATTGGTCCAGCAGATAAGACACACAAAAGTTTTTGCATTAGTTAAGACACACAACACATCAACAAGCAAAAAGTTACATCCATTACTGATAAAATTATTAAAATGGAGGTTTCTCCAGAACGTGTCTTGTGCTTTCATCGAAATTCGAAAGTTTTTGCTTTAGTTAAGACTTAAAAAGGCCTAGACCAAGACTTGGCATGCACCCACACCATCTTTCCACCCCAATACCAAGAAAATCTTTTTCTAATTTAGTAATATAAAATAAAAAGGTGGAAGAAGATAATTCATATTCTTTTGATGAATATATACTTTACGGTCACTTTCTTCGAAAAAGCTTAGTGACAACTAGCCAGCCCATACTAATGGCATTATGAGCTTTGCATTATTTAACAAAATCTAAATTCAAAATGACGCTGCCAAAGTTTTTGGCGTCAATGGTGCTTTCCTAATCCCTATCTAGTATGTTCTTAAAAAAATGACCTCGATTCAATAAAGGGCCAAAGACTTGCATCAATTGTGCTTTCCCAAGTTGCAAGTGCCTTCTTGGAAAATTGTGCTTTCCCAAGTATTTATCACTATAAAATTTGCATTATTTAAGAAAACCTAGACCGCGACAGACAAAAACTTCACATTTATGGTGTCTTTCCACTTACCATGCCATGTGATTTTTTTTTTAATACTAATATTAAAAAAGGAAAATGTTAAAGTTTAGACCCCTGAAATCTCAGTTTGTTTAACTTAATATATTAGCCAAGTTGTTAGTTAGGTTAATTATTCAGATCTAGGTTAAACACACATCAATCATATCATAAACAGAGGAAAAGTAAAAAACACAACGATATGATAACCTAGGAAAATCAATAAAACTGTCTAGTTTCAAGGTAAAAAACCTAGGTAGGATTTAACCTAAACAATCCACAAGGCAACAATTCACTAATAGAATGGAAGTTTTTCCAATAGATTTAACCCTAAATTTAATGCTATCTCTTGTAGTACTTATGTGACCATGCGCAACTCCAAATCTATGGACTCTTCTATTATGAATCTGTTGCACACAAACACTCTAGTTTGTGACTTTGAGATCTCCACTCAAAAGTTTAGATTATTAATAGTAGTTGATCTTGTTGCAGCAACTTATCTCTTGGTACTTGTGTATGGATCTTCTTTCCGGTAGATGCTTGTTGAGTAAGAATGTTACAGAATCTCACAGATTTCACTAGAGTAACTTACAAGACTTGAAAAACGTGTGTAAGGTTTCCTTTCTAAACCTAATAGTGTTGAACTCAAACCCTAAACGTTTCGCGGACTTTTGGGCTTGATTTAAAATCTGTAGAATCCATGTCTCGATCGGCCAAATCTCTCTCTTGATCAGTCGAGCCCGGCAGATTTACAATTCTTCTTTCTACAACTTGTATGTTCTTGAATCTTGACTTGTATCATCTTGAGCAATGTTTAAACTTTTTCAACGACCCCAAGATCTTATACTATACTAGTTTTTGTTCTCAGTATACTAACATACAACAATTTAGTTCCTAAACATTTAATCCTAAATATTTAGAACCTAACAGAAAAAGTTTGAAGAAGATAATTCCTTTTCTTTCAATCAATAAATAAATTCATTAAGGAATGAAAAAAGATTCAAAGCCCTAGTCTATATGCTTTCACCAAAGAGATAAAATTGCTATGAATCTTGGCGGCCTATAGTCTCATATTCGCAACTAAGTTTCCAAATTGATAAAAAAAAATCCAAGAAAATGTTGGGAAATTTCTTCAAATTCCAATTGTGACTTGGAAAAGCTAATTCCTAAAGAGAGATTATTATATTTCATGTGGATCTCAAAGTTAGGCATAAACTTGAGAGGATATTGTAATTGATTTTATAATAGTGTATTGATATGGAATTTTTCTCATGGCTTTTCCTTTAAAGATAAAGGGTTGTTCACGTAAATTTATGGGTTCCTATGTGTAATTGATATTTTAGTTTGGCTTTTGGTAATACCGCTGGGTAATGGTTTGAAAGCAATCCAATAACAAGAGTCTGATTAGGACTCGGTCACTCATCAATGGACCAAAAAGCAAGACACACGTAACATTTACATGTAAAGATCTTGAAGAAGTCACTGGTGGGTTCAAAGAAGAATTGGGTAAGGGTTATTTTGGCAATGTTTATAAATGGGTATTAGCATCAAGTTATAACACTCAAAGAAGCTAGAAAAGATGGTGAGGGAAGATGAGAGGGAATTTAAAACCGAAGTGACTGATTGGCCAAACTCACCATAAGAATCTAGTTTGGTTATTTGGCTACTGTGCTGACTGTGAAGACCAACTTTTAGTGTACAAGTTTATTTGGCAACAAAAAATGTAGATTGCATCAACAGTTGCTAGAGGACTAATGTACTTGCATGAAGAATGTAACTCCCAAATCATTCATTGGGACATAAAGCCTATCCTGAACTCTCACTAGCATTAGGGGGGCTAAAGGCTATGTTGCACTAGAGTGGTTTAGGAACACACCCGTCACAATAAAGGTGGATGTTTATAGATTCCGAGTCATGTTGTTGGAGATCACTTGTTGCAGGAGATGTGCGGAAATTGAGATGGAGAGGGCAGCAATTCTAACGAAATGGGATTGTGAATGTTACTATCAAGGTAAAGTGGAAAGATTGGTGGAAAATGATGAGGAGGCTCTTAGTGATCTAAAGTAATGTAGAACAGACAACACATACCTTCCTAGAGCAGCAAGGGTGCAAGAAGTCACAACGCAAGATCAAAGGAGGGTGCCAATAGAGGCCATCGGGGTGATAGTGTCGGAATTGTATGAAATTTGGCAGGTTGAAGGGAAATGGCATTCTGATCCAGACTCATTTATAAACGTCACCAAAATTTAGGTGAATTCTGTCATTAAGGCCCTAAAAACAGTGTTTTTGCTATTTATAATAATATTTGTTTTCCTTAATAACTTTTAGTTTAAAAGTCAGAATAAGGTCTTGTCTGTTTTGTGACGACCGACCTTTAAGGTCAATAGTTTATGGGCCAAAATGGGCATTTGCCCTTTTTTTTCTTTTTAATATCCAGCAAAATGCCCCATGTCTGAAACTAATTAGGGAAATGTCCCTGTTTTAAAAATCAATTTTCTAAAATTCGAGTTTCAAATGTATAACTCGATTTTTGGAATATCGAGTAATAGCAAACGTGGACTTAGAATTTTTTTTTTTTTTTTTTGTTGGAACTTGAGTTCCATGTATAGAGGCAAGGAACTCTGGGAAAGGAGCATAAACATACTCGCCACTTTACTCTAGAATCAAACCAAATTTTTTAAATTTTTTGTAAAAATTTGAGTTCTTATCATGGGAACAAAATTTTTTCTGTATACAAAATAACCCTTTTATCACTTATCACAAATGGTTACAACAATGGAAATTGATGATGAACTAATTTTTTGAAGGCAAAGAAAGTCTATACAATGAAGGGCATGGGTGCAGAGAAACTTCAATAACTCCCTCGAGCATTTGTGTGGCCTTTTTCAATCGAGGGTCTAAGTGAAGGGTCTTCTAGGATACACCAAATCGCCATAATCATGAGCTTCTCTAGCCTCTTCATGTCATTCCTTGCCTCCTCATCGTTTTCTATCAACTTATCTAATTTCTTATCTTTGTAGCATTCATAGGCCCAATCTATCAATACATCCTTTTCTCCCTTGGCAAATGCAACGCTAGACTTGCAACAAATGATCTCAACATCACACTAGAATTGTAAACATCAACCTTAACTGAAATGGATGCTTTCCTAAACCATTCAGGTTCAAAGTAACCAATTGTTCCTCTTATTCCTGTACGAGCTACTCGAGTTTGCTTAGCCAACAATAACTTTGCTAAACCAAAATCAGAAATCCTTGGCGTAAAGTACTCGTCCAAGAGTATGTTTTGAGGCTTGATGTCACAATGGATGATTTGGGTGTTGCACTCTTCATGTAAGTACATTAGACCTCTTGCTATTCCAAAAGCAATCAACACTCTTTGGCTCCAATGAGGCCTAGAGATCCCAAAGAGAAAGCTAGCTAGAGAACCATTACTCATGTACTCATACACCAGAAGCCGGTGCTACCCCTCATCACAGTAGCCAAGCAAATGGACTAAATTCTTGTGATTAGTCGGCCGATCACATTCACTTTTGTTTTGAATTCCTTCTCACCTTCTTCTACCACCTTATAATCTAAATTCTTGATTGCAACAAATCTTTTAGAATCTAATGCAAGGACCCCTTTGTTAGGTTCTAAATATTTAGGATTAAATGTTTGGATTACTATTTTTATGTATGTTGGCAAACCGAGATCAAAACATGTCTAGATTAAGTGTTAGACATTGCTCATGATGACTTAGGTGAGGATTCAAGAATATTCAAGTTGTAGAAAGAAGAGTTGAATTTCAATGAAGCTCAACTGATTGAAAATTAGACTCGACCAATCGAAAATCGCAGACATAAGATTTTTGCAGATTTTAAATTAGGCCCAAATCCCTCAGAAACGTTTAGGGTTTGAGTGAAACATTACTAGGTATAAAAGGATAACCCTAATTACGTTTTAGATGTTCTTGGGAGTCTTATGAGTTATTTCTGTGAGATCTGAGAGGTTCTATACCTTTTAACTCAACAACATCTGCCGGATCAAGAGATCTACAATCAAGAATTGGTGGAACCAAGTTGCTACATAAAGATCAACTATTGATGGTGATCTGAAACCTTTGAGTGGGATCTTAAAGTTACAAATGTGGGTGTTTGTGTTGCAGAATTCAAGATAGAAGAGTCTGTGGATTCGGAGCTGCATGTGGTCGTATGAGTAAGTTATACAAAATGTAACTTTAGATTTTAGGGAGAAAATCTATTGTAAACTTCCATTCTATCATAGTGAATTTTTTACCTTGATGATAGCTAGGCCAAATCCTCTCCAGGTTTTTTACTTTGAAACTAGATGGTTTCATTGGTTTTCCTAAATAATCATATCGCTTGTTTTCTTTACTTTTCCGCACTTAATGATATGATTGAATGTGTTTAACCTAGATCTAAATAATAAAACTAAGTAACTACTTAGCTAATTAATTAGGTTAAACAATCTAGATAAGTTAGAGTAAAAGCAATCTAGCCGTAACTTTTAATTGGGGGTCTAAACAAGCTCTTGTGTTTCACACAAATTTCGAGCTTTCAACTTCCAATCCTACTCCTGGGTGTGTTACTATTTTTCTTTATCATATATTTTTAAAAAATTGTTATTACATACAAATATAATAAGTTATTATTAATTTGGCAAAAAAAAAGTATGATTAATTATTTATTTATATTAATTTATGTATTCAATGGTTGTTGTCTTATTGATCTTTAAACTATTAATAACCTTTTAAAACTACTGTACAATATAGTTGTATTGTATACTAAATTGCATTTAGAATACTATTTTAGATTATTGTATCTAATATAAAATCTGTATATATAAGAAAATAAAAAAAATATTTTATTTTTTATTTGCTCCCATTACAAATTCCTAGCTCCACCATTGTTACCCCTAGAAAAACTAGTGGACCCGCCACTGAGATCAAGCAGGGCTTAGTACCATTTGATAGCTGATTGTTACAAGCAGTACAACAACCACCAAAAGCAAATTGCGCCTTTCATCTGAAAAAAATACCGTTATTTCACAAGCATACTTCTTTCGAACAAGATTCACTGATCTTGCTAATTTTGCAAACTAATAGAATGTAGAAAGTGAAAACCACAAATTAGCTCCAGCACGTTTTAGCATAACTCTGATCTCTCTATTGTTTACTTGTGTTTGTCCTTCTAAATTTCTATGGTTTAGACTGTTAAATTCGGGATCCCAATACAGGAAGTGACTCATAACCTGCATAATGTGGTCATAAGTTGTCACTATTGTTGGGTTAAAAAAGATTGATCCCGATTAATTAATTCAATTACCCAAGTTGATTAATTAAGTCAAATTACATGTAAATCATGGAGGTACCAAAAAATTACCAAATAAATTAAATGCAGCGAAAAATAAATAACTAGGTGATTTGTTGACAAATGGAGAAAACCTCTTGCCAAGAAAAAATCCCACCGAGTGAATTTAAAGTCACCATGCCCAAGAATCCACTAATCAATAATCAAGCGGTTACAAGTATGAGGAATCTTACCACTGCCCTGCCCTATCCCAATATACCAACCTATAGTTGAACCTTCTCTTTAATACCTAATTGAACTTGATATTGTAGCAAGGGCGGAGCCAGGGGGGGTCGAGAGGGGGCAACTGCCCCCCCTGACTCCTCTAAAACTTTCTTAGCTATAGGTATATGAGAAAAGTTTGCCTACTCTGATGCATTAACATGGGAGGGGGGGGGGGGGGGGGGAACAAAACAACACTTAGTAAAAAAGGAACCAAAAACTGACACAGTCTTTCTCAAAAAAAGCAAAAAAAAACATGGCACTGTAACAAAACGAGCAAGGTTAACAAGTCAAAAGAACTTTTAGCTTTGGCTTGTCCCACCTTTTCACTTTCTCACTAATATACTGTCACAGACTCATAACACTTTTTCCTTTTATTTTTTATTTAATTTATTTAAATGGTAAGAAACACAATCATTTTCATAATAGTTGAGTTGGTAAATTTTTGCTTATTTACAATTGTATATTTATTTTTTTATAAATATTTATTAATAATTTCAAATTAATTTTGCCCCCTCGGATCAACAAATCTCCAATCTATGACCAACTCTTTTGCATAGGTCACAGTATGTAACTGACTCCAACAACTTGAATGATTATTATTTGTTGCAAAATTCTTCACTTCATAAACGGTGAAGATCAAGAAGTACTTGGTTACAAAACTTTAAGGCGTACAAACGTAGTAGGTTCTTACAGAGTGAAGAAAGATTGAAAATAAAATCACAGAAAAACACAAAGAAATACAGAGAAAGAAAGAAAGAAAAAGTAGAAGAAAGTGAAAGAGAGAAAAGAGGACGAGATTGTTGCTGAAAGTTACTGAAAACTGATTGTTGATGAAAACACTGTAGCAAAATAATTTTTAAATGTGTGAATAGTGTCGTGGGACCCATTTTTAATATTTTTTATTACGTGAACAGTACATGAACAGTCCGTAAACAGTGCACGCACTGTCATGAACAGTATTTTTTTGTCTCAAAAGTCAAAAAAACCGGCACCAAAAAAAAAAAAAAAAAAAAAAAAGAAAACGCAACTTGACTTTGAGTAAAAAGAAGTGCTATCCAAACCTTACCATAGTATACAAATGATGACTGTAACGGAGCGTTTAGAACATCTTCTATTTAAATGAAACGGTGCGTTCTAGGCTTTCCTTCTTCTTTGAACTCGTTGAACCCGAACCAGAGACAATCACAGAACCTCCATGATCATCTTCTTCAGCAGAACTATGCCACTTTCTTCTTTAGATTTTAGACTGAAAAATCGCATTAAAGAAAGTTGAGATGGCACTTCTGTTTGTTCTGTTTGTCGCCTATAAAGATGAGAAAATTTTTATGGATAATTAAGTATGTGCATTACGACCTGGCCAACAGTGTTGCAACTTGTTAGGACATATGTGTTTCACATGCTAAGAACATATGTCTTACTTATTTATGTAAATTGGCTAATCCTTTGACAAAACGCACTCTACTTGTAATTGGGTAGATCTAGGTGTTTTTAATACTTTAAGAAACTATGTTTCAAGGTCAAGTGTTGAAGTCATCAAGTCTGTCCAAGAGAAAGCAAGTTGAAGTGCAGAATTTTTAAATCTCGACACCTCTCGATAGCTACCTCGACACCTGCTATCTGTCGAGAATTAAAAAGTCAGAATTCCAAATCTGATTTTCTTGGGATCCGTGAATATGTTTTTGGGACTTCTTTTCTTCTAACCCTAAACATATAAAAGGATTATTTTAAGAGCCGTTTTGGGTGACACAAGTTGTATGATCATTGAGCAATCTCTGTTTATGCAAATTGTGATCAACAGACGAAGTTCTTGACCTAGTTCATCCTTCATCAAGAAGTTGCTGTGTCTTTGCACCATAGGGTTTTGTAACCAAGCATCTTCCAGCTATTCATCACGTGGATGAACTGAAGAACTTTGCAGCCAACCATTCTTCCTCAAGTTGGTGTTCTGAAGTCGCGTACTGGGATCCACGCATTGGTTAGTCATGTACTTGGGAGCCGTGCATCAAAGGTGGAAATTGTCACTACAGATCAAGTCCAATTGGGTATTGGGGTAAGGGTTCAACTGTAGGTTGGTAAGGTACTTGGGATTCCTTTCTTGTAACCGCTTGATTTGATAATAGTGGAGTTTCGGGAGTGGTGACCTGAAAATCACCCGGTGGGGTTTTTGCCGTTAGGGTTTTCCCCATTCGTAAACAAATCACCGTGTTATTTATTTTCCGCTGCATATTTAGTATTTGGTGATTTGTTTGTGCTTCCACGCAATTGCATGATTAATTGATTAATTAACAACTTGGCTAATTAATTAATTAATTAGAATTTATCACAAGGGGTCATTCAGATTGTGACCTAACAAGTGGTATCAGAGCGGGCACACTCTGATTATGATTTAATCTTTGCTGTGTTGATCCATTGACCCCTGTTTGTCATGGATAGAGGACAATCCTTAATTATACCTCCTTTATTTGATGGCACTAACTATGCATACTGGAAAGTACGCATGAGAGCTTTCTTGCAGTCTTTAGATGAAAAAGTGTGGCAAGCTGTAGAGATTGGCTGGACTAAGCCAACAGAACAACCGGCCGAGTGGGATGATGCTAAGATCAAGGTGGCCAACTTCAACAGCAGAGCGCTGAATGCTCTTTTTAGCGCAGTCACCAATGAAGAGTTCAAGAAGATATCCTCAACTGAAACTGCTAAGGAGGCTTGGACCATTCTCCAGACAACCTATGAAGGCACAAAGGCTGTCAAAGACTCAAAGCTTCAAAGGCTGACAACAAGCTTTGAAGAAATAAAAATGGAGGAGGATGAGTCGTTTGATGAGTTCTATGCCAAGCTCAAGGACATAGTGAACTCAGCCTTCAATCTTGGGGAAACCATCCCTGAACCCAAGATTGTAAGGAAGGTGCTCAGATCTCTACCTGAGAGATTTCATGCCAAGATTACGGCGATTGAGGAATCAAAGGATATAGACAAGATTCCTTTGACTGAGCTGGTTGGAAACTTGCAGACCTATGAGATAGGTTTATCTAGGATTGGCAAGACCAATAAAGGCAAAAGCATGGCCTTGAAGGCGAAGAGCAGTGATACAGATGAATCTTCCGATGATGAAGATTCTAAGATGAAGTCCTACATTACTCGGCAGTTCAAAAAGTTCATGAAGAATGCCAATGGAAGGAGCTTCGACAAGGACCGCAGGCAGTTCAGTTCTTCTCAGTTCAAAAGCCAAGACAAAGGGAAGAAGGATGCTAGAGAGGCCGGTCAGTATACTGTTCCCGCAGGACCAAAGTGCTTTGGTTGTCATGGGTTCGGACACATGAAACATGAGTGTCCTACATATCTGAAGAGCATTGGGAAAAGCAAGGCCCTTGCTGCAACCCTAAGTGACACTGAGCCTGAAGATGATTCCGACACTGAGGATGACGGAATCTTAAATGCCTTCACTGCCACAGTCAATCCTACTGAAGGGATTGTTGAAGAAGTGGATGAAGAAGAATTGGTGGAGTCAAAATTTGAGAAGATGGATGATCAAGATGACATCCATTCAGCCTATGAGAAGCTTTACAAGCTATCTGAAAAGCACGAGAAATTATATAGGCTGGCCACCAAGAAGCTCAGTGAAGTGGAACTCGATCGTGAAGAGTTGTCCACAAAGTTTGATGAGGCGAATCAAACTATTGGAGCACTGAGATTTGAGAACAACTTTTTGGCTGAGAAGACCAAGAAGCTTGAAGTGGAGCTGTTTCAAGTCAGAGCTCAACTGGAGAGGACCTCAAGTGCAAAGCTTGATGAGATGCTTAGCAATCAAAAACCTGCTTCGGATCGAACTGGTTTGGGGTATGGTATTTCTTTCTCTAATACTGCTTCTACTAGCAATACTGTTTTTGTTCCTGCTGCTAATAACATTGAAATTGAGAACACTAATGTTAAAACTGAATTAGCTAGTGAGAACTTAGACAAGGGAAAATCTATCTTAGGAGCACCCCCTAAGCTAGACAAGAAAGATGCTAAGAACCCTAGGGCTAAGAAGGCTAACTCTCAAAAGCCCAAACAAAAGAAGCAGCATCTTTGTCATTATTGTGGAGCTGCCGGTCACACTCGACCAAATTGCTATAAGTGGCTAGCCACTCAACAGAGCAATGGCATGATAGCATCTGGAAGCCAATCTCAGCTTCAATCCTCTCTTGCTCCTCTTGGAGATCTTCTGAAAGCCCTCATGATCCTTTCAAACTTGAACGGTCTAAATTCTTCCCCCTCACCACCTGTTCAAGGATTCAATCAAAGGAAAGGTTTTTCCAAGGCTTGGAAGAAAAAGGACTCTAAGTGATTACATCACTTTCTTTTCCCTTCTTGTTTTTCTGTTAGTTGCATTGCTTGTGTGTTTTATTTTTCTGCTGAGTCAGTCTAGTTTTTGCTTTGCTTTGCTTAACATGTTTTTGTTTGTTTATTTTCAGTTTTTGTTCATTTTTTTTTAATATAAAATAAAAAAAAAAATTTTAAAAAATCAGAAAAATACAAAAACAGTATGTATTTGTGTACCTTGGATGGCCATTGAAACAAAGTTTCTAAACTTTGTATCTTTTGTAGCTTAGATGAGCATCTCTATGCACAACTAAGCAAGTGAGCTTTGTGGCTCTTGTTTGTGATGAGTAAGATTAGGTTATCTCTTATAACTTAACACTCATATCACTCTTTTTGACGGGTAGGACTAGAAAATCCTAAGAGAAAGGCATAAATAACCATCTCACCACTGTTGCCCGCCAATCATAGTATGACACCTGTATACTTCGGCATAGCAAAAGTGCAGTGTCATAGACACCTGTATGCTTCGGCATAGCAAAAGTGCAGTGTCAAAGACATTCGTATGCTTCGGCATAGCAAAATTGCGATGTCAAAAGCTTAACATCTTGGGTATTTCTTTTCTCTCTTTTTATGCCCATGCATGATATGCTTAAAAAAAAAAAAATATATGCAAAGAAAATATAAAGCAAAAAGATTAAAGATGCTTTAAATATGATTGCAAGCGTGTTTTCTAGGAGATGTGGGAGTTATAGGATGTACCTTGAAGGTGATAGTCCCCATCAAACAGTTATGATTGTGTGTGAGTTAAAAGTTATTTACTCATATCTCAGATCGTCATAACATCTATACACATATGCAATCTTGCGATGTTTTTCACACACAACACGCAACATTCTTTGCTACTCTTGATACATGTGCTGGTACAATGTGATCTGGCCATCACAAGTGTTTACATATGCTAGTGTATGCTCACTAAACTGTCATAACTTGTTTTTGAAATATAAAATTGGTTAGACTTGTTTAGTGTGTGTGTGTGTGTCTTGCATGATCTTTGTGCTTAATTTCTTGTTGAGAGATGTTTTGAGAGGTTTATATGTTGAGTGGATCCTTGTTAGAGATGTGTGTTGGATTGCATTCATGTCTGTGTTTTTCCCTTCTCGGAAAACTGCTCTTTTTCTGTGTCTCGACACCTTCCTCGATACCTGATCATCTGTCGAGCTTCTCAAGCTTTTCTTATCGCAATCTCGACACTTCCCTCGACACTTGGTGGATCGATCGAGAAAGTCTCTGTCCTCTCGATAGATTCTCGACACCTGTTGGATCGATCGAGCTTCGCGTATCTGAAATTCTCCTTGCATCTCGATACCTCTCGATACCTACATCTGTCGAAGGCTTATTCCTCGATACCTTTCTCGACAGATACCTCGATACCTCTCGACACCTCAGCTGTCGAGAATTACTGAGGTGCCTATTTAAAGGCTGTTCGCGATTCTGAACTCATTTTTCTCGATTTCTCTCGATCTCTCCGTGGCTGTTCATCTCCTTTTCACTCTCCTTTCACTCAAAACCTCCAACCCTCTTGGATCTTGCTCAATTCTTGCTCAAATCACTTGGTAAGATCTCTTTTCTCTTCCATTTTCATGCATTTCATGTTTTGAAAAACTAGTTTTGGGATTTTTCATAAAAAATTGGGGTTTTTCAAAATTGCTGAGTTTTTATTGAAATTTTGGGTTGGGTTTGGACTTAAATGATTTCAAAATGTCATACATTGCATTTCATGTGCATTATAATGATATTTTCATACATTTAGATGTGAGTACTTTGTTTATATGCTGTTAGGAATGGATTGGGCTGAGCCCATGATGATATTTCTGTTTTGCATGTCACATGTTCATGCATTCCCATGCATACGTACTCTTTGTTCATATATCTGTCATATTTGAACTGATTTGGGATTTTTCTGTTTGTCTCCCTCTCTATCTCTTTCTCATTTGTTTACGTTAGTAGTGTCTATGGCACCCAAACGTAAATCTACTCCTGCTCGGAACCCTCTGCGTTCTAGAGCATCTTCATCTTCTGATTCTGCTCCT
This sequence comes from Quercus aquifolioides, assembly GCA_019022515.1. NCBI lineage: Eukaryota > Viridiplantae > Streptophyta > Magnoliopsida > Fagales > Fagaceae > Quercus > Quercus aquifolioides. The sequence continues at coordinate 3,368,135 of CM032333.1, forward strand.
TTTAACATTCGGTTCTGTGATGGAGATGCCTCAAAGGCATTTACTGAGAACTTTTCTAGAAGAGGTGTTCATTCGGAACGCCAAGTCATTCTGGCGGACTTCGCCGATACTGACCTTCCTTCTGTCATTCACAGTAGGGGATGGGGGTCACTGTGTGACATCCCGGTCACTTGCCCTCTCGTGCTGATACAGGAGTTCTACTCCAATATCCACGGGATTGATCTTTCAGTACCTCATTTTTCCACTCGCGTTCGAGGTATGCGCATTCCTGTCACACCGCAACTTGTTGCGGATGTGCTTAGGGTACCTAGGATAGAGTTTCCAGATTACCCCTCTTGTGAGCGTCTGAGGACTGTGTCCAAAGAAGAGCTCATCTCTGCCTTCTGTCAGCGTCCTGCTGATTGGGGTGAGCATTAGTTCACATCATGTAGGCCTTTTGCTAAAGGTCCTAGATTCATGAACATGGTGATGACTTTTGTTCTCCATCCTCTGTCTCACTATAACTCTATCACAGAGCCTCGTGCTCGATTTCTGCTCTCTCTACTTGAGCATTTGACCATAGACTTCCCTTCTCACTTCATCCGATCTATCATAGATGTTTATCTTGATTCGGCGTCCCGTGATAAGCTCATATTTCCTTCTGCTATCACGCGGATTCTATGCCATTTTTCCGTTCCCTTTCCTGTGTCCGACCACTTCACACACATATCTGCCATAGATGCCGCTACCGTAAAACGTAGTGAGGCACAGTTTAGGTCGAGACAGCCTGGTGCCACTCCTCCCTCCCGTTCAGCACCATCCAGATCTGCTCCATTTACATCTGCTCCTTCTTCCTCTTCGAGCGATGTATCCCTTGGTGATATCATGGCGCAGCTGCAGCGCATGGACACTCGTCTTGATACACTCTCTGCTGAGTTGTATCAAGTGAATGTTCGTGTGGGTCGTATTGCACGACGGCAGGCGACCATGGGTGGTTTTGCTCCAGAGGCTACTCCTTCACCACCTACTCCAGTAGCTTCAGATTCTGAGGATGAGGATGATGATGAGGATGATGATGATGATGATGGAGATGCTAGCTCTGCCGATGAGATGTCTGCATGACACTCTACCCTTTGTCACTCGTGACAAAAAGGGGGAGTAGTTTTGGGTTATGAGAGTAGTCATCTTAGGGGGAGAGTTAGTATAGGACATTTTTGATAGGGGGAGTGTTGATACTTTTGAGGGATGTAGTGAGGTTTGATGTATCTTTTATTTTCTTATCTGTTTAGATACATTGTTCTTGTATATGAGGTCTTGTGACCAGTTTTACATACATGGTACTTATTCTCTTATATATGTGGATGTATGTTTCTTTCACCTCTCTCTACATGTGTTGTTTCTTTTCTATCTTTATACACATGTTCTCTACTTGTATGCAATCTATTTATTTCTGTTTCACACAAGATGCCTTGATGAGTTTTGTTTAAAGTGTTTCAGAAATACAGGTTGTCAAAGTCTACTTATCATAAGCTCTCTTCTTGCAAAGTTTTTCAAGAGTTTGTGTTAGGATAGATTTTATTGTATTCAACAAGTGAATATGAGTTGAGTGATTTATGACTTCTCTCATATGCTCATTTGTTTGTTGTGGTTTTGTCACGGATTGCCAAAGGGGGAGATTGTTAGGACATATGTGTTTCACATACTAAGAACATATGTCTTACTTATTTATGTAAATTGGCTAATCCTTTGACAAAACGCACTCTACTTGTAATTGGGTAGATCTAGGTGTTTTTAATACTTTAAGAAACTATGTTTCAAGGTCAAGTGTTGAAGTCATCAAGTCTGTCCAAGAGAAAGCAAGTTGAAGTGCAGAATTTTTAAATCTCGACACCTCTCGATAGCTACCTCGACACCTGCTATCTGTCGAGATTTAAAAAGTCAGAATTCCAAATCTGATTTTCTTGGGATCCGTGAATATGTTTTTGGGACTTCTTTTCTTCTAATCCTAAACATATAAAAGGATTATTTTAAGAGCCGTTTTGGGTGACACAAGTTGTATTATCATTGAGCAATCTCTGTTTATGCAAATTGTGATCAACAGACGAAGTTCTTGACCTAGTTCATCCTTCATCAAGAAGTTGCTGTGTCTTTGCACCATAGGGTTTTGTAACCAAGCATCTTCCTGCTATTCATCACGTGGATGAACTGAAGAACTTTGCAGCCAACCATTCTTCCTCAAGTTGGTGTTCTGAAGTCGCGTACTGGGATCCGCGCATTGGTTAGTCACGTACTTGGGAGCCGTGCATCAAAGGTGGAAATTGTCACTACAGATCAAGTCCAATTGGGTATTGGGGTAAGGGTTCAACTGTAGGTTGGTAAGGTACTTGGGATTCCTTTCTTGTAACCGCTTGATTTGATAATAGTGGAGTTTCGGGAGTGGTGATCTGAAAATCACCTGGTGGGATTTTTGCCGTTAGGGTTTTCCCCATTCGTAAACAAATCACCGTGTTATTTATTTTCCGCTGCATATTTAGTATTTGGTGATTTGTTTGTGCTTCCACGCAATTGCATGCTTAATTGATTAATTAACAACTTGGCTAATTAATTAATTAATTAGGATTTATCACAAGGGGTCATTCAGATTGTGACCTAACACAACTCACTCCAATTCGAAGTATAATTTACTCTTTTTTAGAAGTTCAAACTATGAATGCAACCAATACAGGTATGACCGCTATTTTTTTGTTATAAATTTATGCTTCCAAAGCATGATCTCATTCAAATTAGACCCTTAGAGCACCTGAAACTATTTTAGAGCTTTCAAATATTGAGGAGCCCAACTAAATTACATCATTTGCCCCCACCCTCCATGACCAAAAAGTGTTGGCAAGTTGCTATTGTGAACCAATCAAAATTATGGTTTGTGCAAGATGCAACGACTTCCATTTTTAGCATGCTGCTCTTGTTAACTCTTACTTAATGTTACACCACCTTATAAATTTTGAATGAAATAATATTTTAAAAATATATCTTACCAATAAATTAAATGTTGCCTATATTGTTAACACCAAATATTTTATTTTACGTTGACAAGCACATAAATCAAAACTTGTCTTGTTATAGTTTTTTAGAGTTTACAGATGTACAATGGAGAAGAGATATGGTTCTAACACAAGATATGTGAGAAATTTAATCATAAATTCAAAAATTAAGTAATGCTATGCAATAGTTAAATTCACACAGCTTTATTTCTATATACATTATATTCATAGATGACATTGCGTACTTCAACTATGCCCTTAGAAACATGGACTAAATTTTATTATCAAAGAAAAAAAAAAGTAAAAATTGAGACACATTAGGTCAGCTAATATTTTGTTTCCCATCAATTCTTCTTCCATGATTGAATTTGCAAACCACTTATTGTTGAATCTTGCAATCTTAAAAGGTTAAGCATATGCCTGACTCTTTTCAAAGTGGGAAGAAAATCTAAAATACTTGACCAATCTGGAGCCTGGGATTATGGTCAAGGGTGAACAAAAATAACAAAACCAGACGAAAAGTAGCTAGGCATTTATTAATGGCAGAGAAATGTGGTAACTGAAACTAATTACAGCTGAAACAACCTAACAAACTAAAACAGAATTTCCCGCGCTTTTAACAACCACTCAATCACAAATAACGGCTTCATCAGAACGACGCAGTGTGGATAAGTGCGTTAATAAGCTAAGCTAATTATAAAAACGGCACCGTTTTCTTTATTAAGCACTAAGTGAAACGACACCGTGCCCTCGTTTTATTCTTTAGACTTCGGCTGTACGTCGTCCTCTAAAGCATGCTAGACACTGGGAATTTTGTGATAACAAGCACAAACTAAAGCATCATATGGGTTAGCTTCAACGAACCAACCAATACAATCTTACCAACCCAAGTCCTAGATTCTGGGAGCAACCTATTCTCTATCATGTCCGAAGAAAGTTACATGGGGGGAATTTCAGCTCCATTTCACAGTTTCACTGGCATATATAGAGCAGACCTTCTACAATCTGATACATAATCAAATAGATGTTGACACCAAATATCCTTATGGAGTTTATTATAGTCACCAGGATGTTTCTGAGCTAATCCTGGGCAAGTCAGGCTACCTTCAAGTCAAGAACTGATACGGAAATATATCTAACTCTTACTATAGGTCAACACTTGATTTTGATAGTGCAGCACAACTGCCTCATTTTTTGTCAAAAGGGTGAAGTTAAAGAATGAGCATGAAGAAGAATCAAGCAGTTGCACAACACAGACAAGCCAGGCAGAGAGGCAGAGGACTGAAACAGAGCACTGGAAGTGATGCTATTCTGCTTGCTGCTTAAACGACAGAGCTCTATTTGATCAATGCACTATGCTACTTGTGGTTTTGGATTAGCTTAATTGGTAGTTTCTATTTATGTACACGTGTAAATGATTGGTTGGTTGTAGAAGTTAGATCCGTATAATTTGGAGTTAGGTAGAAGTTTGTTGCTCCTTGAGCGTGTATAAAATATTTGATGCACTTTCATATGCTGTTTAATGCAATACAGAATTTCTTTCATCAAATTCTCACATTTGTCATCTGCTTCTTTAAAAATTGATAGTCTAGCATAACTGCCTCATGGACCAGCTAGAGTTCCCATTTCATTACACAAATACGACACTGCTTTGCTGCTTGGGAGTATTATAACTGAATGCATACCCTTACACTGAATAGCAAGGCAGGCTGTACTTAACAAATTCAAAGACCAAGCTAGAACCACGCCACTTCCTTCTCTTGATTTTGGACATAGAAAAATCATATTTAAAAAATTGAGATGACAATTACTATGTGTTTTGTTTGTCACTTGTTTTGAAGAATAGACGTTTATGGATACTTATTAGAGGTTGAAATCAATCATAATTAAGTCTGTGCATTATGACCAGGCCAACGGGGTTTTACCTTATTCTGATTCAAAGTAGAGTTTATTCTTTTCTAAAAGCGTCACTCTATTATTGCAAACAATATTAGTATGACCACTGTTTGGTCATCATGATAGTATGCTTCCGAAACATGACCTTATTGAAATATAAAGCACCCAATGATATCCAAAGCTTTCAGAACCAAATATTCTTAACATATAAGGTATGTGAGAAATTCGATTATAAATTCAAAAATTAAGTAATGCTAGGCAATCACACTGCTTTATTGCAATATAAATTAAGTAGTTCAACTATGCCCATAGAAACATAGACTAAATTTTATTATCAAAGAAACAAAAATAAAAATTGACACACATTACAGATTCATACAGCTCCAAGGTCGGCAATTACAAAAGCAGAGGAAGTTGATAAGATCTTAGTAACCAATGAAGGAAATGGATTGAACCATTAACAGAGAAAAGGAATAGAATATTAGAGAATGGAGATAGAGAGATAGAGATAGTTGAGAATTAGAGAGAACATAGAGATAGGAATAGAATTCTTATTATGTATCCAAAGACTCCCCTCAATCTTCTGTTTCCTCTCTTTTATACAGCTCACCTTCTTAACTAACTCCAGCTAAGCTAACTAACTCTCATGACATCAGCACAGCCGCCAAGGACACTCCAGTAACTAACCAGCAACTAACACAGCAACTACTCTCCTAATTACAATCTTATCAATTAACTCTCCTAATTACAATCTTATCAGAAGTAGGCATTGATTACGAAGAAATTAATGTATCCAGCAGGAATGAGGAGAACAATTACTGAGTATGAGAACAACACAAATGTGCGTGTACTGTAAATCAAGAATATCAGAAAAGGGGTTCCTTCCAAAGCTTGGCTGTCCCTGCTTTGTGTGCTGCTGTGGTATTGCACTGAGTCTGATCATTGCTACCAGGATAAAAGCTGTATTGGAACAAAGTAGAGGACCGCACCAAACATTAATATAATCGTCAAATTTGGATCATTGGTACTCTTGAGTTGATTGATTTCTCTATATATAGGCTCCCTTTATATAGTACTGTTCATTAAGCAGTGTACTTATTCTCATTTTCTACTTATACAATCCTCCAATTTCTTAAAGCCTACACTTGGGCTTGGTTGCTTAATAGTTATCAATTTGCTAGTTAAGTACTTGGAGACAAAGACATTGTCCTATAAAATGATGCTTTACAGGGAGTTTCACATGAAAAGGGAAAAAAACTAATGCTAGGCTGTACATTCCAGCAGATAAGATGCACAAAGATAGCTTAAAGGTTGCAACAAACCAACCCTTTTCAGTAGAGAAAGAAGCTGCAATTTTCTGCAGCAAAACAATGACTACTAATTTATATTCTTTCACTGTTCGAGCAAGTACAAATATTTATACATGAACATGGCTCATGTACAACCTTACAAGTGAACCACTTCATAATCATTCGACTAATTCTTTAGTTAACAAAACCAAAGACAAGTTCAGTGAAGTGTTAGAACATATTAACCATAACAATGGAAGTGATATTCAGCTGAATGGATTTTTATGTTTCCATTGCTTAGATTGACCACAATGGATTTTCATTTTTATTCCCCTGTAGATAGTGGGTGGCATAATGATATGATTTTACGTTTTCACTAGGCTTTTCTTACCATGGCACAATATTTTTTGTTTTTTGATACCATAGTTCCAAAAGTACCCAAAAAAAAAAATGTTGAGGAATAAAAAAAAGAACCAAAGAGCTTTATTTGTTTTTCCAGCTATTCATACAAGACTTGGAAGCACTATTTGCTATTGCTAACTGTTCAGCTAAAATGAGTTTGTCCACTGTTTCATCGTCATGATAGTATACTTCCAAAACATGATCTTTTTGAAATTTAAAGCACCCAATAATATCCGGAGCTTTCAGAACCAAACACTCTTAACATATAAGGTATGTGAGAAATTTGATTATAAATACAAAAATTAAGTAATGCTATGCAATCACACTGCTTTATTGCAATATACATTAAGTAATTCAACTATGCCCATAGAAACCTAGACGAAATTTTATTATCAAAGAAACAGAAATAAAAATTGACATACATTACATATGCATAATGCTCCAAGGTCGGCTACTTTTTTTTTCCGTCAATTCTTCTCCCATGATTGAATCCACAAACCACTTAGCCTGACTCTTTCCAAAGTGGGAAATTTCGCTGGTAAGATTGCAAAAATCAAAGCTGAAAGAAAGACAAATAGCAATCTGGAGCCTGAGTTATGGTCAGGAGTGAAGAAACATAACAAAACCAGAGGAAGTAGGCATTGATTAGGAAGAAATTAATGTACTCATCTGGAATGAGGAGAAAAACTGTAGGAAATAAGCAGTGCTGAAAGTAAAATCTCAGCTGATAGCCCCGCCCAAAGAACCCCCGCAAGAATATTATCCACTATGACCCCGACTGAATAACAATAGCTAAAAGAGAGGGTGAAATGGAGTACGAATAACAGAAGCTTCTTTTTCATATTTAGAGCGAGGAGAACCATTAATGCGTTTGAGAAAGTAAATGTAAAAAAACTACAACCGAGGAACAGGCCAAAAAGGGGATCTTTCGTAGCAACGGCTGTCCCTGCTTTGTGTTCACACGCTAGTGTGGTATTGGACCGAGTCAGATGCATGATTACAGGATGATTACTACACCCTACTGTTGTTATATTGAAGGGAGTCAGATGATTGCTTCCATTATGATGACTACTCCCTAGTACTTCAGTGAGGTTGACGCACTCACCATTATCTTGCCAAAGTCCACCAGGAGGGGTGAGTACCACTTGAAAGCATAGTGATGCAAGCAGTACTGCAACCATCAGAAGAATATTCCGCCTTTCCCCTGTTAAATTCCTCATTTCACGATTAATATTCGTAATTGCCCACGCAAAATGCCTTGAGGATGGCAGCCTTTGGTTATTTGGATGGCTATTCAATGTAGAAAGAGGCGAAGCCGGTTTAGCTCCAGCACGGCGTAGCATAACTCTAATCTCTCTGCTGTCTACTTGTGTCTGTCCTTGCAAGATGTCCCATGCCGTTTTACCCTCTAAATTCTTATGGTTTACATCGACAAATTTGTAACCCCAAAAGAGTAAGTGCCTCACAGCGTTCTTAATCCAAATGCATAAGTTTCTTTTTATTATTTTATATATATGTTTTTTTAATTAAAATTATAATTAAGAAGAAAAATAATAATGTATTAAATGCAATTGCAAAGCCACTGAATCACTACAAGATTAGATAATTTTTTTATTTGTCTGTATATATTAAGAGGATTCAAAAAGTTAGTAATTGTTTTTTTTCCTGTCAAAATACCCCTAAATTAATTAACCAACAACTTAAATATGAGGTTAAAATAGTAAATTGAAAAAAGAATCTGTATCCGTATATATTAAGAGGATTCAGAAAGTTAGTTATTATTTTTTTTTTGTCAAAAATATCCCTAAATTAATTAACCAACAACTTAAAAATAGGGTTAAAATAATAAATTGACAAAAGAAAGTTAGTTATTACTTTTTTTACTGTCAAAATACTCCTACCTAAAACTTAAAAATGGGGTTAAAATAGTAAATTGACAAAAATAATAAATTTCTACTTCTTCATTGAAATTTCTTCCTGCTTCTAATAAACTCCTACTCTTACGTTGATTTAAATTCCTACTTCTACTTACTAACTCCCTACAAAATATGATCACTCTTTTGTTAGTTTTAAAACTCCTCCAATCTACAAAACTCATCCCACGTATTCATATTTTTTTACCCAAAAAATAAAAGAGCCTCTGAGCATGCGCGTGAGCGCATGCTTAGAGGCTTGTATATATTAAGAAGATTCAAAAAGTTAATTATAGTTGTAAAAAATATCAAAAATACCCCTAATCTAATTAGATAATACTTATTCTTAAAAATAAAAAATATGGTTCAAATTGTAATTCAACAAAATTTAAAAACAAAAAAGTACCACATGCAAATACCTTTTTCCTAAAAATTATCACACACTCTCTATTTAAATATATCTACACATGTTTGATACATTTTTTTCCTAAAAACTAGCATACACTAAATTCAGTGAGAAATGATATGTCCACAACATTTTTACAACAAATCCTAAATGGCAGGTTGTTATTGGTTATTATTGTTGGGGCAAAAAAGTAATCTTAGTGTTAGGTTCAAATTTGAACCAATAACAACTAACCACCTATAATTTGTTGTAAAAATATTGTGGACGTAGCACCTCTCTCAGCAGTTTACTCATTTTCAAAATCCTAAATTTTAGTTTCTTAAAAATCCCTTCATGTGTAACCTCACTAACAATAGATAAATTCAAATTGAAAAATTATATTAAACTCAAAATAAATAAATAAAAGAGACTCATCGCACGTGCAAAGCGCGTGTGATGAGGCTAGTATATATTACGCACAAAGACGAAGGACGGCCATCACTTCCTAAAATTTTAAACATTTTAAAATTGTATATCTAGTTATAAAGTATTTTAAATTTTGAAAAAAAATAAAGAAAAAAAGAAGAAGAAAGAAATTTACTTGACCCCAAAAAATGAGTTTTGGTTCAAAAAATAAAATGATTATCTAGACTATTTATGGTTGGTTATTTTATGTTTTTTTTTTTTTCCCTTTATTCATATTTTGTTAATACTTAGTAGATGTTAATGGAGAGAGCTTACCTAAGTTTGATTTTTTGATACTAAAATGTGCAACACAATATTGCTTTCATTGTCCTTCTTGTTCAGAACAAATCTTTGATGTAATTCATCATTTTTATACGCATTCAATCCAAGCCATCTCATGAAGATTTTAAATGCCTCGAGCTTGTGATTTTTAAGGGCAATATGCAAAGCTGTCTTGTTTCGCACCGTCACATCTGTAATAGAATCAGGACAAACTAACAGAAATTCGTCCAATAGATAAAGGTGCTCACCACTTTTTGCTACGTAATGCAAAGGAGTTAGCCGCTCCCTTCCTTTGACACGAACAAGATCCCCATCAAATTGTAGAAGCTGACGCACCAGCTTAATATGCCCATTTTGTAGAGCAAGGTGAATGGGACTAAACCCATTTGGATCTAGTTTCCGAGCAAATGAAGGCTTTAAACTCATCAACTCTAGGGCAAATTGGATGTTCCCATAAGATGCAGCTATGTGTAAAGGAGTATTAAGAAATGGTAGCTCGTCGATGTGCTCCAAAAGTTTTACATCCTCTCCAATTAAGTTGTAAAATTCATCAATATTATTATCATCACTTCGAGTAACTGTAGAAAGAGATGAACCTGATGAAGCTCCAGCACTGTGTAGCATAAGCTTGATCTCTCTATTGTTTACTTGTGTTTGTCCTTGTGAGATGTCCCATGCTGTTTTACCCTCTGAATTCGTACTGTTTACATCGACAAATCTGGAACCCCAAGTGAGTAAGTGACACACAACCTGCATAATGTAAATTACTTAAGTATCGTCCTTGGTCTGTCCTTAATCCAAATGCATAAACTTCTTTTTCTTTTATAATTTTTTAACTAAAATTATAATTAAAGAAGTAAAAAAAAAATGATCATTATGTATTACATGCAATTGCAAATTAAGCCATTGAATCATTAAAAAAATAAAATATTTTTTTTATATATATATTACCAGTGATGGAACTGTACGTACTCCCTAAAATTTTAAACATTTTAAAATAGTATATTTAGATATAAAAGATTTTAAATTTTGATTTTTTTTTTAAATTACTTGGGCCCAAAAAATGAGTCTTGGTTCAAAAAAAATCAAAAAATAGAATGGTCATCTGGACTATTCAGTAGTTATTATTATTATTATTATGCTAATGCTAAGTAGATGTTAATGGAGAGACAAAGAGCTTGCCTTGGTTTCACATTCTGAAACTACAATGTGCAACACAGTGTTGCCTTCATCGTTCTTTTGGTTCAGGACTAGGACTCCATTTAATGAAGAATTTTTAAAGAAATTTCTTCCGAGCCATCCCACCAAGAATTTGAAAGCCTTGAGCTGGTCATTTTTTAAGGCAATATGTAGAGCTGTCTCATCTCGCACTGTCACATCTATAATAGAATCAGGACAAACTAATAGAAATTTGTCCAATAGATCAATGTGACAATCACCTGTTTCAACAACATAATGCAAAGGAGTGATACACTCCTTTCCTTTGACACGAGCAAGGTCCCTATCAATCTCTAGAAGCTGACGCACTAGCTCAATATGCCCATTTTTTAGAGCAAGGTGAATAGGGCTAAACCCATCTGGATTTAGTATCCGAGCAAATGAGGGCTTTAATCTCATCATCCTCATGGCAAATTGGATGTGCCCAGCAGACGCAGCTATGTGTAAAGGAGTTTGAACACATTGTACCTGGTCAATGTGATCCAAAAGATTTACATCCTCTCCAATTAATTGGTGCAAGGCAGTAATATCTCCACTTTCAGCAGCCTGCTTCATCCTCTCATCCATTTTAGAGAAGGCTGCTATATTAAGGCAGGGTTTTTCTTGGTCTGAACTTGTTGATGCGTGCCTTGAATTAGTAGTGCTGCATACAACAAAGCCAATATTACCACCTCATCCTAATTAGTTTCGAAGATCTCCAGCAAGTCACCTAATTAAAACATCAGTATGTTTTAGATTCTTATTCCTACGTGGTTTTGGCTGCTTTGGAATATTATTTCTATTTGATTTAGACTCTGCTCCATGGCAAGCCAGCTTTAGAGTAGCATATATTTTAGGTTACTATTTATTCTTTCTCTATATCATCATAGTCTTTCTTATTTGTGAGAGAAAGACACTTCCTCTACTTCAAATCCTTTATTGCCTTTATCTAAAAAAAAATTATTTATTGCCATTGTTATTATCGAATTATCCGCACAAAAATAAGTAAAAAGAAAAAGACTTCGCCATAAGTGTGGAATGATCTCAATCCCAAAAGAAACTTATGAATGATTTTTTTAAATTAAAAAAATGGGGTTCTTTTGAGTAGAAGTGTCATTCTTTCAACTTCTTTTGTAAATGTCATGTTGGCTTCTTGGTGAATATGTTATATGATGATTTAAAATTTATTACCCAAAAGGAAATAAAAGCTCAATTGGAAAGCTCGGATATGACTACAATTAAATATTTTCAATTTACAAATCATTATAGAATAACATTTATTTCTACATCTAAGTAGTCTGTACCAGAAAGGAATTTTATCCTTCAATGGTGTCATCTTTTAGATGTCTAAAATAGTCTAATAAACAAATAAAACACTCTCATCCCTTGAAATTTGAAGAAATTAACACATTTCAACTTTTGTTTATATTAGTAATAGAATATTCCTAATTTATATAAAAAAATTTTTACAAAAGTTTAACCAAGGTTAGTAAAAATATACTGGAGTAATTGATAATCTTAGAATAAAAAAGCAAAATTTATCAAGCACCAAAAGACTTGTAAGACAAATCTATCAACAACCCTTTGAAAAAAAAAAATCATAATTAATATTTTAAAATACACCTTAATTAAAAATTTAAAAAATGGATCTTAATACTAAAATTAATTGAGGATACTTTTGGAAACCTGACATTAAGGCTCCGCTTGGGAGTTTATAAGGGAATGCAATGGAATGGAATGAAATGAGATGATCATAAGGGAATGGAAAAGAATGGAATGGAATGGAATGTATTTAAGTAAGGGAAAAGAATGGAAAAGAATGGAATGGAATGGAATTAAGTAACCTTGATTGGATGTTTTAAAATAAAGGAATGGAAAGGAATGAAAATGAATAGAATGTAAGTAATCTTGTTTGGGAGCAATATGGAGGGAATGGAATTGAATTATTTTATGACAATATTACTATTAGACCCCTATTTTAAAATAAAGGGTTGAATATATATGGGTATTTAGGAAGTTTTAGTAAAAAAATCATTAAATCTAATTCCATTCCCTCCTATTCCTCCCAATTTCAGGAGGAATGAAAATTTGAGGTTTTAAGGGAATAGAGAGGAATGAGTGTTCCCTCCTACCCATTCCATTCCCTCCCACTTAAACTCCCAAACAAGGGAATGAACTTTCCATTCCCTCCATTAAAACTCCCAAACAAGGGAAGGGAAGAATATTCTAAAATTATTCTTTTCATTCCTTTCCATTCCATTCCATTCCCTCCTCCCAAGCGGAGCTTAAGTAAATGACAAGTTAGTACACAACATTTTTAATATTAATTTAACAAAACTTGGTCAAATGGATATCAAGGGGGGGAATTTTTCTGTCAAGTTTGTGGTCAAGTGTCATCCTCCTAAACATCAAGGGAGAGGAATGTAATTATCATTAAAAAAATTGGACAAAATTTCAAGATTTAGTGTAATTTTTTTAAATCCACTAAACATGCGCACTTGCACAGATCAACTTAAAGAGGCTAATATACCCATAAATGAAAATTTATTAGACCTCAAAATGAGGCAACATGCATGCTAAATATATAAGTGATGCTATGGAAAATCATACTCCTATATACCTCTAAATGAAAATTTATTACACACTCAAATGTCATAACATGAATATTAAATATAGGAAAAAGTTTGGTCACTAAAAAAAATTAATATGACTATATACTTTGAAAATCTAACTGTTGGATTGCATGTTCTTTATATTCTTAACACAAATGTCAAATTTCATGCTACTTGGATGTTATTTGCCATTCGTTCCATAAACTTATTTTTTATGCATAATTTATACTACAAAAACTTGAAATTTAAACATTTGATTGATGACATAGCAGTTAAAGTATTATCTTTGATTTTCTAGAAATTTTGGTAGCATGGAGGATATAAGAAGAAAATATAATCTAATGGTAGATTTATCAAAATTCACATCAAATAAAAAGATATTGAGTGGAGCACAACTAAGTTTGTAGCCAAACTTTGTCCTTAAATATATGAGAAATGTTAAGGATATTTACTAATTTTACTAGAGGTCTAACAAATGATGTGTCAACCTTTTAATTAGGAAGCAAAAAGTAAGAACGAATTTATCTAATCTGATATGGAAAATGCTAGAGCTACAATTTTTTTATAAACTGTTGATGTGGTGAGTGGTTATTAACAATTGAAAAAGTAATATTAATGGTGAGTCCAAATGAGAACCAGTATAAATTTGCAATAGTAATAGTTTGTAAAAATGTTGTAAAATAGTTGGTGTTTATAGCATTACTCATCTGATATTGATGTGTCATCTATTATATTCTTTGTCATTTTAGTTTTTAAGTATTTTGTAGTAAAATTTGTAATAGTTTAATATTTTTAGAAAAACTTAAAAGGAAAGAAAAAATCCAAAAAAAAAATCACATTTAGTGATGATTTAAAAAAAATAAATTTAATTTATGGATAGAGGTGGGATGCCAATTGTGATGGGATAATACTTGTTGGATATAAGCTCTTACACACACTCCATTTTTTAACTGAATTTGCGACTTGAAGTCACAATTTTCAAGTTCAAATTCGTGACTTCAAGTTATTGTTTAGTTCAATAATGTGGTGTGTGTAACAATTTATGCGTAATAAACACAATCCTAACGGCACAAATTCAAACCCATTAAGAGGAAAAAGCCAAAACAATATTAATATATATATATATATATATATATATATATATATATATCCAACATAAGTCTTACCTCAGGTGTTTGTAATTCGCTCCCTTCTTCTTCTTCTTCGTCGTTTTCAGTTTGTACACCGGCTGCGCTATTCTCATTGATTTATACAATCCATGCGCTCTCCTCTACGTTACCTTTATGTTTTTCTAAATTTTTTATTTTGACTTCGTGATTCTCATTCATGGGGCCGACCACTCTTCTCTGTCTCTCCTTTAATCGTGGCAAACCTTTTCTTTTCTCCTTTTATTTTTTTTTAATCCTTTTTTAAAATAACCTTATCTTTTCACACTTTTTCCTTTAAAATCCCAGGTTACTATTTAATTATTGTCCATATCCCAGGTTACTATTTACTCATAGAAAATCCAAGCCCATCTACACCTGCTTTGTAAAAATTTCAAAGCTTTTAGCCTTCATATGTTTGTATTAGCCTTCAGATCTAGAGTTACTAGATGAACCTAAATTGTGCAAAAAGCAAAAACAAAAAAAGATGGATGCCTCATCAATTTTTCTTTGATTTTTATAGCATTCTTGGCTTCTTACCCTTCTATTCTTTTTTTCTTTCGCACTATCAATAACCAAATAATATATAAAAACTATTACAATTTTTACTAAAAAAAGGCTTAAAAACTTGCATGACAATTCTTTTTGTTATGTTTAATTACACATTTATTTTATGCTTCAAAATGATCCATATTCTTTAAGATATTTCATTTTAGTCTTTATACATTTATTTTAGTATAAAGAGATACTGTTAATATATATTTTTTGTTTTTTAATGTGTTTTCTTCGTTGTGGCAAATAGAGTTAATGTTGAACTGTTTATTTTATTTTATTTATGTCAATGAAAAATTTTATATAGTTAAGAAGTTCTATGATTCATCACAATAATTGGATAAGATGATAGGCTATTTGAAAATTCTTCATGTTCGAAACGTGGATTATGAAATAACCAAGGTAATTCTTGCATTACAAAGGAATTTGTTTGTGCTTTCGTTTTGTGTAATGTGTATTACATTGTTTTTTTTACATTAATTATTTAATTTTTTATGATAGGAATTATTTAAATTTTTAAAAATTTTTATTTCTATCTTTCGTTGCTGGATTTTCTAGAAGGATTTGCTCCAACTGGTTTAGCGGTTTGGCGTTGTATAAACCCATTATGCTTCGTGCTAAGAACCAAGTTATTATTTTAGCTGTAATTCTTTCTCTTTTTAAATTAAATATTTTAGAACATTTTAGTGTTTCTAATTTCTATGCATGTTGGTGGATATAGCTATGGAAATTGGAATATTGTTATATATATTATATAAATATAAATATAAAATAAGATTTACCACAAAAAAAATACCATCAAATTAATATTTTTGCATATAATTATTTTTTATTAAGTCATACATTGCATGGGCAAAATACTAATATATACCGTATAACAAAAGATTTTAAAAATTTTGGTTACACCAAGTGGATATGTTACCTCAAATTTTTATTTATTTATTTTTTTTTTTTGGATATGATACCTAATTACTACGTGTTTTGATTTAATTTATACTTTTACTGCTATTTTATTTATTTTTATCAACTTTTTTTTCTCAATATTTTCATCTACGAACAAGATTTATATTATTTTATTTTTTAACACACGAGTTTTATTTTAGTAAACTTCAAAAATTTCGGATAATCCAGATTTATATTTAGCACTTTATTCATTTTTTTATAAGAAATGGGAATGTTATCATTATATTAGCGAGCTATGCAACATACTTCAAAATTTGGCCTTCTAACCAAAAAAAAAAAAAAATGAAGTTGTTGGCAAAAGGGTAAACTCTCGCAAAGTCTTTCAACAAACTGCATTGAACCTATGTGGGTTTTATGCAGTTTGAGTGTCCTTAATTGTTTCTGTTGTTATGGTTTCAGATTGACACATTATCGAAAGTTAACCACAACAATTTTGTCAACCTTCTTGGATATTGTGAGGAAGAGGAGCCTTCCACGAAAATCATGGTTTTTGAATATGCTCTAAATGGGATACTCTTTGAGCATTTACACCGTAAGTACTTGCCAATACCTTGTCAATATTGGTATTTACAAATAGTAATTTTTGAGAATACCCATAGGTTTCTTGTGTTTCTAAAAAAGATGAAAGAGAAGAAATTACCATATGAAGAAATCATTCAGTATTATTGTTGCTATTATTGGTGTGACTTGATTCTTGGACCTTTTCATTGTTTAACAAAAAAAAAAAAAAAAAACCGACTTTCAAATAGCAATTTTGGAGAATACCTATAGGTTTCTTGTGTTTCTAAGAAAGATGAAAGAGAAGAAGTTGAGAAGAAGTTATCAAATGAATATTACCCACTATTTATACCCAAATAATTATGATCCTTCAACATACACATTTTCATTCAATATGCACATTTTCGATCAATAGGCACATTTTCATTCAATAGGCACCTTTTCGGTCAATAGACATATTTTCATTCAATAGATACTTTTTTCGTTCAATAGACACCTTTTCGTTCAACATGAACATTTTTGGTCAATAGGCACATTTTCATTCAATAGATACTTTTTTTTTTTTTGAAACTCATCCAATAGCTATTCCTGTGTATCGCATGGATTAGCGACTAGTAAATAAATTATACACACACACACACACACGCGCTTTTGAGTATGTACTCATGCGCGTGTTTAGAGGTCCTATTTTTTTAGGCAAAGGTTAATAATTTACATCTATTATAATTTAGAAATATATATTTTTATTTTTTAAACAAATAAAACGGATAAAGTTTAGAGATAAGCAGTAACTGTAATTTCTTTTTTGAACGTGAAGGGAAAAAATCCTATATTTTAGGAGTTCTCCTTTTAAATTCAAAATGGAATTTGTTATTTGACATTTATGACTCTATTTCTAAATGAAGTTACCTTTCATTAATGGTGATATTTTTGAACCACATAAAAGTCTAGTTAAAAGAGGAGAATCCTCTTATTTATTTATATATATATATATATATATATAGAGAGAGAGAGAGAGAGTAAAGGGTTAGAACTTAGAACAAAATCCAACAATATAAGGACTAATAAATTGCAATATATTATTGTATTGAGTAATAAAACATAAATTTCAAAACAATTAATTTCAATTTAATCATATGTTTGAATTTGATAGAAAATTTCAATATACTCTATACTCTTATGAAACTCTAACTAAATTTTACCGAATCTAATAAATAAATAAATTGCCAACCACAGGAACCCACAACAACTTAAAACGGTAGTTATTTATGTTTAAAAAAAAAAAAAGTTATAGTTATTTTTTCTAAAATTTATGTGAAAAAAAATTTATTAGAATTTTGGTATTCTTTTTTGAGTTTAATTACCTTGACAACAATAAAGGAAAAAACTTTTGTGCTTAAGTTAGTGGAAATAATTATATATTTTTCAATTATTTTAAGAATGAAGAGTATAAAATTTGGGATGACAGATCCATTTGAACAGACTTGACGGTACCAATTTAATGGATGGATAGTATTTCTACATGGACGGATCCAAGGTACACGAACACAAGGTGGACAGATTGCAAGGCCACGTGACATCCACATGACTTAAGTGGCCTCCAAGGAATCCTAAATGGAAACAACTTGCGTCCCATGAATAACCCTAGTCAGTAGAATCCCAACATAAAAAAAATCCTAACATGAGAAGGATCCCATAATATACGCGTATTTATGATGATCTTTTCCCATAAGGAAACATCTTTTTACGCAAGAAACGGAGGTAGATTCTACACTACTATAAAAGCCCAAGGCCCTTAGAAAATAAGGTACGCATAATTCACCTCAGCTCTGGCACTCTAGAGTTGTGAGAAGTTTTCTAATTTAACATTCGGAGGGTCTTTGGCTGGTACCACACCGGTACTCTCCTAAGGTCTTCTTGTTTTGTGTTGTGCAGGTGTTGTCTCGAGCGCGAGAGAACTATGTGACTAACTGATGATTTTTCGGCATCATCAAAGAAATACCTTCATTTTCTTAACTATATTAATCCTAACAATTTACCTTCCTCTATTTTCAATTTCTTTTAATATAATTGAAATTAATTCCCAAAATAGTATAGCACATAATGACTATTATATATAAAAAATAGAATCAATTTTTTATTAAAATTACAAAATGAACTTATAGTATTCATGTGCATCACGCAAACATGTTGAGTAATTTTATGAATTGAACTAACTGGAACCTACTTGAACTAGATTTTTCAGTACTTAATGCAAGATATCATGATGATGTCATATGATGAGATTGAAGTAATGTCTAAACCCAATGATTCAAGGAAACAATAAATAATCATGGAATAAGGAAATACCACTCTCAATGGTGCTTTCCTAATCCCTATCTAGCACCTTCTTAGAAAATGTTTCATAATGATGACTAGTTCACATATTCTAATAATATTATGTGCTTTGGATTATTTAAATTACCTTCATTCAACAAAAGGCCAAAGTCTTGGCGAGTCAATTTTGTGCTTTCTTGGAAAGTGATTCATAGTAAAATGTGAACACTGATCCATATCATTGGAACTTTGCATTATTTAATAAGATCTAGACCACCACGATAGTCAAAACTTCACCTGTCTTTCCATGTTTTTAATACTAATAGTTAAAAAGAAAAAAAAGGGTTTGAAGAAGGTAACTCGTTTTCTTTCAACCAATCACCATCCAAAATGTATCTACCTTAAGAGTTAAAATCTCTTTTACAAGTTAGCAATCTTCAATTTAATTGTATTATTGAAATATTAATTTAATTTACATATATAATTATTATTTTTATTATTAAGGCAAACATTGCATGGGCATAATACTAATACCATACAATAAAAGATTTTAGAAGTTTTGGTTACACCAAGTGGATATGTTATTATGTTACTACCTTCTCCTCAAAAAAAAAAAAAAAAAAAAAAAAAGAAAAGAAGAAGAATAAGAAGGATATGTTGCCTAATTACCACATGTTCTGATTTAATTTATACCTTTACTGCTATTTTATTTGTTTTTACCATATGTGGATGGTTTTAGCAATTGTCACAAGAGCTGGAGGAATTTTCCTCCATACTAGTTTAAAGGTTAACTTTTTCATTTTGAAAATAGTTAGTTATTTAAAAAAAAAAAGATTCTTATTTTAGAATAGTAGAAATCTTTTTGGCTAAATCTTAAATGAATGTAAATGCTATCAATTGTTTTAATAAATTAATAATGCAAAGTGTGTTCCTTTTAGAGCCATTTTCCAACTATCACCAAACATCAATAGACATGAATACTAAGTTCGAACATTATCGAGTCAATAAATTTTAAACAGTTTTTCATTTCTAGTTTTGTTTTTCCTAGATTTAATATCTTCAAATTTTTCTCTCTACCTCTCAATTCCCCTGCTATTTGTAGATACTATATTGTGCTTTCTTCTAAAGTCTTTGCATGGTGTAAACTAAGATTTAGCAACCAAGGCGTCTTAATTTCCAACCGCTACCATGAAAATATTTTTATATTTTACTAATATAAAATAAAGAGGTAGAAGAAGATCATTCATTTTCTTTGATTAATAAATACTTTTAATTAATAAAAACAAAAAGCTCCAACGACCCTTGACTTTAGGTCTTTCTTAAGTAGGACCTAATTGCAAAAAGATGAGAAAGAAGACAAATCATAAGAGTTGATTAATTAAAAGTATTTATTAATCAAAGAAAATGAATGATCTTCTTCTACCTCTTTATTTTATATTAGTAAAATATAAAAATATTTTCATGATAGCTGGTGGAAATTAAGCATATAGGCCTTATCTTCTTGAAACCTTTTTTTCTTTTTAAATATTAGTATTAAGAACATGAAAAGACATGTGAGTTTTTTACTTTAGTGGTGACTCCAGGAATATTTTTAGGGAGGGCCAGCAGTGGTGGAGCTAGGAATTTGTTCGAGCAAGTAAAAAATAAAATTGAAAATTTTATTTTCTTATATATACAACTTGGATAGTATAGAAAATAATCTAAAATAGTATTCTAACTACAATTTAGTATACAATACAACTACGTATATTGTACAATAGTTTAAAAAACTTATTAATATTTTAAAGATTAGTAAAACAACAACCATTGAATAAAAAAACAAATATAATTAAATAACTAATCATACATTTTTTTTTTTGGTCAAATTAATAATAACTTATTGTATTTATATGTAATAAAAATGAAATAATAATATAAGATAAACAAAAATAGTAACACACCTAAGAGTAGAACTAGGAGCAAATGCGAAACTAAGAAAAAACAAACATTAACTAATATAAGTTTTTGCTTTTTCAGTGTATGGATTTTAAACCATACATGTGGCCACCCTCTTAAAATTGCAGCAAGCACTAAAAGACATCTTGGAATTGGAAATCAATAGAGCATTTTATCAAACTACTTGATCAAACAAAGAGAAAGGCTAAGAAATCATAGAAGGGAGAAAGAGAGACAAAGAGAATGAGGAAAGAGTCACATATATAGATAAAAATATGTTAGTTGTAACAGTGGTGTTTTTTTTTTTTTTTTTTTTTTTTTTTTTTTGAAGAAGAAAAATTTAGGGAAAAAAAGCTTATTTCTGCTATCAACGGCAAAGTAACCGAGAGGCCCAGAGAGAAGGTTTATTTATTTTTTAAGAATAAGCAAAACTTTGAAACATTTTTTTTTTTTATTTCTTATAAAATTAAATATTTTAAGAGTAGTGTTACATACATAACGCTTTCATAAAAATTTCACAACAAAATCTAGATGGAAATTTATTGAAGGTAGGTAAAAAAAAAAAAAAGTGATGTATTAGCCAAAATAAAAATAAAAAAATGATGTCAGTTGTAGGTCAAGATAAAAACCAAGTACAACTTGCCACTTAAGCTTTATTATAAAATTATTGTAAAAATATTATGAAAGTAGCATTAAAATGATCATAGTTAAGCTTATTTTAGGGGGGTCAAAACAAAAATACCTTTGAAAATTTAGAAATAAAAAATATTTTTTGGCCAGATGGGTTCATTTGAACCCCCTAGCTTACATGTAATGTCGCCCCTGTGTGGTCTAGGTCTTCCTAAATAATGCAAAGTTCATAATGCCAATAATATGGATTAGTGTTCACTTTTCACTGTGAAGCACTTTTCAAGAAAGTACTTACAAGTTGAGTAAGCACAAAAATGATGAGCCAAGTCTTTGGCCTTTTATTTAATCTAGGTCATTTAAATAATGCAAAGCTCATAATATTATTAATATACTTGAACTAGTCATCATTATGAAAAATTTTCTAAGAACGTGTTAAATTATACCATTATACGGTATGGGCTTGAGAAAGAAGGCAAATCAACCTTTTCATTTTCTATTAGTAAAAATATGGGGCCGCGCTATGTGTTAGTCAGGAGTTCACATGAACACCCTTATTAAAAACAAAAAGCTCCAACGTGTTAGCCAGGTGTTCACATGAACACCCTTAGCAAAGAATACAGGGAGAATGGGCAGAATAACTATAGAAAGGATTTCTATATAGTTAGTTAGGCAATGCTTGAAACAATAAGGAAAAGTAGACATCTCGAGTTTTAGAAAATCGAGATCCATTTGCATAAATCTCGAGTTTTAGAAACTCGAGTTCCATGCAAAATTTTTTTTAGTTTTATCGCTCTTATAGTGGCGTTTTTAAGTCCTATAGTGACGTTTTAAAGACCTATAGCGACATTTTCCTGCAAATTTTTTTCATAAGTGTTTAATATTAGGTTCAGGGAGCCCTATAGTGGCGATTTTATGCCCTATACTGACGTTTTAAAGCTCTATAGCGGCGTTTTTCTGCTAAATTTTTTTATAACTTCATTTTTAAGGCCTATAGTGACGTTTTTAAGCCCTATAACGGCGTTTTCTGAACTCGAGTTTTTAAAACTCGATTTTCACTTGGATTTTTTTTACAAATCAAGCCTTAAAAACTTGATTTTTATATTGGAACTCGAGTTTTAAAAACTCGAGATGCTAGTTTTCAATATTCTTCTCCAACGTGACAACTAACTAAATTTTTTAATATTTATTGTTATTTAGAAAAAAAATTCAAAGAATACATGAGACAAGGATAGGCCATTGGGCCTCCAAAATGAAACCATATTGGCCCAACAGGAAGATGAGGAAATTTCGTGTCTTTCCGAGTAAAACTGATGTGGGATCCCTATAATTTAAAACCATTGCCCCATAATTCATCCGTATAGTACTGTTCATTAAGCAATGTACTCAGTTATATTCTCAGTTTCTACTTATACAATCCTTCAATTTCTTAAAGCCTACACTTGGGCTTGATTGCTTAAGTGTTATTTATTTTTATTTTTTTGAGAATCAAAAAATGGGGGTCTTTATGGTCATATTACACCCCGGGCAGGGAGCCAGTGGCCTCGGTCAGGGAGCCCGTAGTCGGGGGCCCATTCTGTACTATTGTGCGGTAGTCACCTCACATTTTGTGAGTACACCTCACCACTAAGTTTACCCACCAACGAAAGCCTGCGGGCAGCGGGACTCGAACCTAGATGTGTTGCACGAAGCGTCCGAGCCTTACCCACTCAACCAAGCCCTTGTTGGCAAGTGTTATCAATTTGCTAGTTGAAGTACTTGGAGACGAAATTGTACTATAAAATGATGCTTGACAGGGAGTTTCATTTGAAAATTAAGGGAAAAAACTAATGTTACATATTCCAGCAGATAAGACGCACAAACCATCAAAAGTTTTTGCATTAGTTAAGACGCACAAACCATCAAAAAGCAAAAAGTTACATCCATTACTGATAAAATGGAGGTTTCTCCAGAACGAATCTTGTGCTTTCATCGAAATTCGAAAGTTTTTGCTTTAGTTAAGACTTAAGAAAACCTAGACCAAGACTTGGCATCCATATCATCTTTCCACCCCAATACCATGAAAATCTTTTTCTAATTTAGTAATATAAAATAAAAAGGTGGAAGAAGATAATTCATATTCTTTTGATGAATATATACTTTACCGTCAATGGTGCTTTTCCAGTGTCGTATCTGTTACTTTCTTCGAAAAAGCTTAGTGACATCTAGCCAGCCCATACTAATGGCATTATGAGCTTTGCATTATTTAACAAAATCTAAACTCAAAATGACGCTGCCAAAGTCTTTGGCGTCAATGGTGCTTTCCTAATCCCTATCCAGTATGTTCTTAAAAAATGACCTCGATTCAACAAAGGGCCAAAGACCTGCATCAATTGTGCTTTCCCAACTTCTAAGTGCCTTCTTGGAAAGTGTTTCATACTCATAAGTTTGTAGTTGTAGTATTTTTCACTATAAACTTTTTATTATTTAAGAAAACCTAGACCACGAAAGTCAAAAACTTCACATCCATAGTGTCTTTCCACTCACCACACCATGTGATTTTTTTTTAATACTACTATTAGAAAAAGAAAATGATAAAGTTTAGACCCTTGGAAAACTCAGTTTGTTTAACCTAATATATTAGCCAAGTTGTTACTTAGGTTAATTATTCAGATTTAGGTTAAACACACATCAATCATATCATAAACAGCAAAAAAGTAAAGAACACAACGATATGATGACCGAGGAAAACTAATGAAACTGTCCAATTTCAAGGTAAAAGACCTAAGGAGGATTTAACCTAAAAAATACACAAGGCAATAATTCACTAATAGAATGGAAGTTTTTACAATAGATTTAACCCTAAATCTAATGCTACATCTTGTAGTACTTACTCACATGACCATACGCAACTCCGAATTCACAAACTCTTTTATTATGAATCTGTTGCACACAAACACTCCAGTTTGTGACTTTGAGATCTCCACTCAAAGGTTTAGATCATTAGCAGTAGTTGATCTTGTTGCAGCAACTTATCTCCATTGGTACTTGTGTATGGATCTTCTTTCCAGTAGATGCTTGTTGAGTTAGAAGGTTACAGAACCTCACAGATCTCATAAGAGTAACTCACAAGACTTGAAAAACGTGTATTAGGGTTTCCCTTTTATACCTAGTAGTGTTGAACTCAAACCCTAAACGTTTCACAGGCTTTTGGGCCTGATTTAAAATCTGCAGAATCCGTGTCTCGATCGGTCGATGCTCTCTCTCGATCGGTCGAGCCAGGCAGATTTACAATTCTTCTTTCTACAGCTTGTATGTTCTTGAATCTTGACTTGTATCATCTTGAGCAATGTCTAAACTTCTTCAACGACCCTAAGATCTTATACTAGACTAGTTTTTGTTCTCAGTTTGCCAACATACAACAATTTAGTTCCTAAACATTTAATCCTAAATATTTAGAACCTAATAGGAAAAATTTGAAGAAGATAATTCATTTTCTTTCAATCAATAAATAAATTCATTAAGGAATGAAAAAAAGATTCAAAGCCCTAGCCTATATGCTTTCACCAAAGAGATAAAATTGCTATGAATCTTGGAGGCCTATCCTTATCTCATATTCCCAACTAAGTTTCCAAATTGATAAAAAAATCCAGGAAAATGTTGGGAAATTTCTTCAAATTCCAATTGTGACTTGGAAAAGCTAATTCCTAAAGAGAGATTATTATATTTCATGTTGATCTCAAAGTTAGGCATAAACTTGAGAAGATATTGTGGTGTGCCTTTGTGGTAGAACATCTTTCCCTCTCCCTTGTGTGTGTGTTTGTTTCTCCAAGAAAAAAAAAAAAGAGAGATTGGGACCCAACAGAAAACCCCATCAACTTACTCCAATCAGTCTAAATCTAATCCAATCCAATAAGCCCCATATATGTATCTCTTGCCCTTATAATTAAAAATTAGAATGCTCAGATAATTTCTGGATCAACAAGTGACCTTTGTTCAAATAACAAAACATGCATAGTAGCAAAAACCAGAAGCTATTCAAAGCTGCAAACACTCCATGACAGCGGTACAAACAGATCTTTCACAATGACAAATAATACTGATAAAACTAACCATAACTATGATTACCATCTAATTAATCAACAAAACATGATAGAAATTACACCTTAAGCTCATTGATTACAATGCTTAATACCAGGTGTACATTCTTAGAAATTACACCAAAAAGATTGTTTCTTTTAGATAGTAGGCTATCATATCATCCTCGGATTTCTATTATCTGGATTATGGGCACGGTGACTTTCTAGGGAATGACAGCCAGTATGATCAACAAACAAGTGATTACTCTGGAAATGGTGAATCATGGTGTGGGCCTCTCAAAACATGGCAAACCATATACAACTATGATATAACATATGGGTTGAGTGAGGAGGAGGCCAATCCAGTGTTAGGTGGGGAGGTGGCATTGTGGTCTGAGCAAGCAGATCCTGCAGTTTTAGATGCAAGAATTTGGCCAAGAACTTCAGCAATGGCAGAGACACTGTGGTCTGGGAACGGGGATGAGATAGGTAAGAAAAGGTATGCTGAGGCAACAGATAGGTTGAACGAGTGGAGATATAGAATGGTACGAAGAGGTATTGGAGCTAAACCCATTCAGCAACTTGGGTGCATTAGGAACCCTGGCATGTGCAACACAGTTCAGCCTTTTGCTTTTTTTTTTTTTTTTTTGGTTGAAAAGTAGCTATTTCCTTCTTATATACTTGAAAAATAATAATACTAATAATTGTTACTGATTTGATTTTTTGTGTTACTTTTCTTGCTATAGAATGCATTAGTTGAGGAAGATGAATGGTAATTGTATTTAATTTTCCAAATGTATTGAGCCTTCAACTCATGTGACAAATAGTTTGACTCCTTTCTTATTTTAAATCAATCTGCCGTGTGCAACGCTAATTTAAGCAATGAGCCCCCTCAACCTTTTTATTGATATTTCTTTTACAATTTTTACCCTGCATTTGAATATTTCTCTTCACCAATCAAAAAATAAATAAATCTTTCTTTTGGCTAGCACTAGCTTGAGAGGGTGTTATATAAAGGAATTAAGATTGTGATGAAGCTATAGAGGAAAAGAATGAAAAGGAAGTGGGGTTTTGGCTATGATACTTTCGTTGGTGGACTAGAACAGGTAATCTTGTACTCTAGTTTCTGTCACAGTGATTAGATGATGGGATTTTTGTTTGATGTCAACAAAATACTTTTAAGGAATTTTTAGAATTATTAAAATGAAGGATTTTACATTAATTAATGAAATTGAAATTCTCTCAACTTAAATTTCTAATAATTGAATGAGCAGAATTAATACTAAAAAAAATAGAACATTTTGAAAATGCTTATATGGATGATAATGGTGGTGAGAAACTAGGTGATAGTGGAGGTGTGGAGTCATGGTTGTAGACCTCACAGGAATTTATAAAGCTATGTCTACCACATAAAATAGAATGGCTTTGATTTATTAAATTATCCAATTTCTAAGAATGTATACCTGGCATTAAGCATTGCAGTCAATTTGCAAATTAAAGTACCTAGAGCCAAAGACAAAAATCACAACAACCACCTAGAACCATAGACATTGTACAATAAAATGTAGCTTGGGACAAAAAGATAGCTTAAGGATTGCAACAAACCAGCCCTCATCGCAGAGAAAGAAGCTGTGATTTTCTGCAGCAAACAGAGAAAGAACAGAGCAGTAAAACAAGGACTCCAGGGCCTGGTTTTTATTCATTCACTGTTTCAGCCAGTAAATTTAGTATGTATACATGAGCATGGCTCATTTTCAACCATAAAAGTTACAAGGGAACCACTTCATAATCATACACTATTTTTTAGTTGACCAAGCCAAACACAAGTTAAAACTAGTTTTACAACTTATTTTTTTATTTGAAGTAACAGTTCTGTGAACAGTTTCAGAATTTTCAGCCCAAAATGGCTTCATATGTTTGCATTGCTTATATAAGGAGTTAAGTTTTCTTTTTTCTTTTTTCCCCTGTAGATAGAGGGCAGCATAATGGTTTCATATTTAGCATGGCTCATTATTTCTTGTTCTTTGATACCATAGTAGAACAAAATGTTGAGAGAAAAAAAGTACTAGAGCTTTAGTTGTTATTCTTGGTAAAATTTTATAGAACTTGGAAGCAATATTTTGTAATGCTAACGGGTCAGCTAAACTGAGTTTGTCCACATGTCCAACCTACACATTTGTCATCTGCTTCTTTACCTGTTTAAAGTATAGCATAACTGCCTCCATAGACCAGCTAGAGCTACACATTCCATTACACAAATCAGAAATTGCTTTGCTGCACATGAGTACTAGAACTGTGTGAATATCCCTACGCTGAAGCTTCAGCATAATTTGGCAAATAGCAAGGCAGGCTGCAACCTGCAGTTATTTTAGAAATTGAAAATCACTTAAATTTTTTTTTGACACTTACCGTTTGTTCTGTTTGTCGCCTATACAAATGAAAATATATTTATTGATATTTGGAGGTTGAAACTAAACATAATTAAGTTTGTGTGTAGCAACTAGACCAACACTGTTTTAGCTTATTCCAATCTGAAATATAATTTATGTTCAACATATTCTACTGGTCATTGCAGTTTGTTGGGTACAAAAAGAAGGAAGGGTCACGTGGCTTGAAGTCAAGATGTTAATGCCAAATTATTTCTTGTAGAAACTGTCTTCCTTTGATATTGATTGTTTTGGTTGTTTGCAGATAAAATATGCTGATATTTGTCAATCTTCACCACTTAGCTTTTGTATCCACTCAAAGCATAAGCCTTCCTCAATCCTGAGTAAATGAAAACCCACCTGAACATGTCAAACTATCCATGATTAATTTATTTTGTCAATTTCAGATCATGTGCCGGCCAAAATTTTCATAGTGAGGTTGAAAATCCAAAAAATAAGTTATCCAAAACTGTGCTATTTGAAAACTATGTGATCTATGAGATGTATCAATTAACTTCCTTCTGCCTGCAGTTTGATTTTCCCGACTATTTTGACCATTGGCAAATTTCAAAGTAGACACCCAGTACTCAACAATATTCACCAAGGCTACACTTTTAAGTTCTTCATAAGTCGACCATTAACCACTTTGTATTAGCCCCATCTTTTTCCAATGGCTTCATTACTTTCTCGTTTCCATTGCCAATTGTTTATCCTTGTTATCAGTTATCACCCTCCTAGTTCCTGCAATAGCTCAAGTCAACAATAACATAAGTGTGGGTTCAACTCTCTTTGCCACTGACAATAACTCCACATGGACTTCACCATCTGGCTATTTTGCATTTGGTTTCCACTGGCTTCCAGGTGAACAAGATCAGTTCCTACTTGCTATCTTGTTCGCTAAGACACCAGATGAAACTATAGTTTGGTTTGCAAAGAGAGACAACCAAGAGCTGACCAAACAGCTTGTGCTCAAAGCTCCAAGTAAATTGGAGTTGTGGAGGTCCAACAACAGTGAGAATCGTGAAGTATCAAATGGGGCTATGCTAGACACTAGGAATTTTGTGATAACAAGCACAAACTAAAGCATCATATGGGTGCTTCAACGAACCAACCAATACAATCTTACCAACCCAAGTCTTAGATTCTGGGAGCAACCTATTCTCTATCATGTCCGAAGAAAGTTACGAGGGGGAAATTTCCGCTCCATTTCACAGGCATAGAGCAAACCTCCTACAATCTGATACTTAATCAAATAGATGTCGACACCAGGGTGTTTATTATATTCATCAGGATGTTTTTGAGCTAATCTTGTGGGAGCAGATTGGATATAAGTATTGAGAATTTAAGAAAATCAGATACAGAAGAGAGTCTTACAGAGTTTTGGGTACACCTCTCACAGAGAAAGAGAAAGGCTTTGTTTTTGTAATGTGTTATGTTAATGTAGGTGAGAATTGCTTGCCCTTGTGGCCTTTGTGGCTCAAAGGATGGTTTTTAATTTTTTACTTTTTTTTTTTTTTGGGTTTGGTAGTACTGTATAGGAAAAAAAATGCCCAAACACCCTTGAACTTTGAAGAAGTAGCCAAAACACCCCTCAACTTTTATTTTAGCCAATTTGCTCCTTAAATTTCACACAACTGTCAAATAGAGCCATCTGTTAGTTTACTGTTTAAACTCACGTTAGTTAATCACGTGACGCACGTGTAATGAAAACTTACCCGAAGAAACCAGGTTCAGGCATTCTCTCAACTGGGATTTTATTAAAAAATAACCAAATCCCTCAAACTATTGTATTAGTAAGGCAAGGTTTGAAACATATTTGGTTTATAACAATTCGACTTTTTTGGAGTCGATTTCGCCCTTTGAAAATCCACTGGGAAATCGACTCCAGAAAAGTCGATTTCCCAGTGGATTTTCAAAGGGCGAAATCGACTCCAGAAAAGTCGAATTGTTATAAACCAAATATATTTCAAATCTTGCCTAACTAATAATATAGTTTGAGATTTATAGTTATTTTTTAAAAAAATCCTCTCAACTGAGTGGCGGCAGCACTGGAGTTTGATTTCTCGCCGCTGATCAAGTCTTTGTAGTCGCTGATTGCTCAGTCTGTTTGATAATCACTGCTGGTTGAACCCACCGACTGCTCAGTCCGTTCGATACGTTTTTTTTTTTTTTTCTCAGCCAACAAACAGCCTTTAGTTTCTTGTTTCTTTTATTTTCTCAACCAACAAACACCTCAACAAGCTTTCTCACAAGATCTCCAAACCCATCATAAAAAAAAACTCCTTTTGATCACAATCAAACTCAAACTCCAAATCAAAACCTTAATCCCAATCCCCACAATCACAACCACAGATTCAACAACAACAAACACAGCAGCAACAACAACAACAGCAATAGCAATAGCAGCATCAACCACTAGTCTACAATATAACAAGATTGACTTCAGGGACGTAGTTCAGAAACTCATAGGCTCACCCACACACGAACGCTTCTCAACTCCTTATGGATACTTAATCAAATAGAAATATCCTTATGGAGTTTATTATATTCATCAGGATGTTTTTGAGCTAATCTTGGACAAGTCAGGCTACCTTCAAGTCAAAAACTCAGGGAAATATATCTAACCTTACATCAGAGGGTGCGATCTTCAAGACAGACTCTTACTATAGGGCAACACTTGATTTTGATGGAGTTTTCAGATTCTATGCTCACCCAAGACTGAAGTTGGTCTCTCATCTTCCACCTTGACATTGAGAAGTATCAGCCCCAAGTTGGTTTAATCTACTTTTTATTTAATTTGTATGGTTGTAAATGAACGGAAGATTTCTACCATTTATTACTCCTGGTTTTATTTTCTATCTTTCTTTTATTTATTTTTTTTCTTTTTGAGTCGTGTATATACACACAAAAAATTGTTAGTCTTTTTTACAGCATTTTTTTTTTTTTGAGACAATTTTTACAACAAATGAATTGACAAACTTGTATTGCTTTTCATTTAGATTCACCATTACCGTAACTTTTTTTACCAACCATTAACAATATGCCACATTAGCAAGTACAAAATATTTTGTCATTTTTTTTTTTTGGTGTTGATAGACTTTTTTTTTTTTCCTGAGAAAGATCCTGATTTTATTCATTACTGTTGAAAAAACTAGCTGCAAAAGAAAACTTGGGCCCACAAATCCTATTTTCCCCCCAAACCACTCCCTTTCCGTTCCCAAACTGTTTTTTAAACTCCAAAAAAAAAAAAATTCTTTCTTCCTTTCTTTCTTTCTTCGTCACCTCCCTCCTCTCATTACAATGGAGGATCAAAATCAAGACACATACGAAAACAACAACCGAGAAAGAAAGAAAATTGAAAGTTCAATATGGGTATGAAACACCCTTGAACGTTTAGACCCCAAATTACAAATTATCAATTCAAGCTTATTATCAAACAATTAATGTGCGGAATATGAACATAAGCCAAACACAGAATTGATAACTAATCTAAGCCAAATATAAACACATCCACAGCAGTAAATATAAGGCAAAGATAAAGGGAAGGAATATGCAAACACACGGACAATACACGATGTGTTATCAAAGAGGAAACCGAAGCCCTCGGCGTAAAACCTCTCCACCGCCCTCCAAGCGGTAAATAATCCACTAAAGAATGTAGTTGGGATACATGAACAACAGAAGACCCTCCAAGCCTAATCTACCCAAGTACCTAAGCCCTCCAAGCTTCTTGCTCCAACGAGGTTGCGCCGAACCTATTTCTTCTTTAGCTTCCCGGATTCCGTTACTTGACCATAGCATCAACCAATGTGAATTGGTTCCTTCCTAACTGCTTCCCAACAGTACCAAATAAACCTTCTCATGGATGTGGTTATGGTGAGAAAAGGATTTGGCCAAAAGCCTCTCAAGGATTTAACAATGGAGAGGGAGAGAGTAGAGGAATTTGAAGAGTCTCTAAGGTAAAGATTGTGGATGAATCAATCTTGTTTTTCTCTAAGGTTTCTCTCACAAAATTCTCTCTGGAAGCTCTACTCATTTGGTGGGTATAAGGGTCTATATATAGTGAGGTGAGAAAGGAATGCGAAGAGTCTGTTTTTCCCAAACAGGGTGGTTTGGCGGCTTGGCCTCGCGACTAGTCTGAGTCGCGAGTTCAAGCCGCGAGCTAACGGCCTGGCCAGCTTGGGACTTTCGTCCTGTAGTGCGACAGCTGGCGTGACCCTTCACCTCTCCTGTGTGCTTCTCACGTGCCTGCAGTTGGCGGCTTGCCAGTCGCGAGTCAGCCGTGAGTCCTAGCCGCAAAACTCTGCCTTCTTGCACATACTTGAGCTTTTCTTCACATCTTCTCACACACTACCCTTACAAGAATCCCACCTAAATACAGGGTTACTAAGTGCTTAAATTACAAGCAAATTGGCACGGAATAAAGCCAACAATATGGTTGATTAAATTCAACCTTACAAAAATAAAAACAAAAAGGAAAGAGCTGGGACTTTCCTGCATGCTAAACACAGAAGTAAGTGCCCTTCTCGCTGTAATTCGCTGTCCTCCATAACCAACCTCTCCATACTACTTCTCTGCAGACGACCATTTCGATTCCTCCGCATTACATTCTCTGTACTGCTACAAATTCCTTGGTACTCTCTTATACTATTGTACTGCACTTTGCCACATGTGTAGTTGTATTGTACTATTATTACTCTTGAATTGATTGATTTCATTAATTTATATTCATTCACTGTTTGAGCAAGTACTCATTTTTAGCCTTACAAGTGAACCACTTCATAATTATACGACTAATTCTTTAGATAACAAAACCAAAGACAGGTTCAGTGAACAGTGTCAGAACATATTAACCATAACAAGGGACATGATATTCAGCTGAATGGCTTTTTATGTTTCCATAGCTTAGATTGACCACAATGGATTTTCATTTTTATTCCCCTGCAGATAAAGGGTGGCATAATGGTATGATTTTACATTTTTACTAGGCTTGTCTTACCATAGCACAATATTTTTTGTTTTCTGATACCATAGTTCCAAAAGTACAAAACAAAATGTTGGTGAAAAAAAGACAACCAAAGAGCTTTATTTGTTTTTCCAGCAATTCATATAAGATTTTGAAGCACTATTTGCTATAGCTAACGGTTCAGCTAAAATGAATTTGTCCAACCTACACATTTGTCATTTGCTTCTTTAACAATTGAAAGTCCAGCACAACTGCCTCCATGCCCATGGACCAGCTTTGCTGCTTGTGAGTACTATAACTGAATGCATAGCCCTGCACTGAATAGCAAGGCAGGCTGCACCTAACAAAGTCAAAGTCCTGAACAGACCAACCTAGAATCTTTTTTTTTTTTTTTTCACTTGTTTTGAAGAATAGACATTTATGGATTCTGTCCATTATGACCAGGCCAATGGGGTTTTAACTTATTCCGATTCAAAGTAGAGTTTATTCTTTTTTAAAAGCTTCACTCTAACATTGCAAACAATATAACAATGACCACTGTTTCATCGACAGGATAGTATGATCTTTTTGAAATTTAAAGCACCCAATAATATCCGGAGCTTTTAGAACAAAATGCTCTTTAAATATTAAGGTATGAGAGAAATTCAAAAATTAAGTAATGCTATGCAATCACACTGCTTTATTACAATATAAATTAAGTAGTTCAACTATGCCCGTAGAAACATAGACTAAATTTTATTACTATCAAAGAAACAAAAGTAAAAATTGACACACATTACAGATGCATACAGGTCCAAGGTCGGCAATTTTTTTTTCCCCGTCAATTCTTCTTCCATGATTGAATCCTCAAGCCACTTAGCCTGACTCTTTCCAAGGAGGGAAATTCGCTAGTAAGATTGCAGAAATCAAGGCTGAAAGAAAAACTGAAATAATTGACCAATCTGGAGCCTGAGTGAAGAAAAATAACAAAACCAGAGGAAGTAGGTATTGATTACAAAGAAATTAATGTACCCAGCAGGAATGAGGAGAACAATTACTGAGTATGAGAGCAACACAAATGTGCAAGTACTGTAAATCAAGAATATCAGAAAAGGGGTTCCTTTCAAAGCAATGGTTGTCCCTGCTTTGTGTGCTGCTGTAGTATTGCACTAGTATGATCATTACATGGGGACGGGGATAAAAGCTGTATTGAAACAAAGTAGAGGACCGCAGCAGACATTACCCCAATCGTCAGAGTTAGATCATCGGTTATGGTCCAGACTGAATAAGAATAGCTTAAGTAGAGGAAAATAGCGAGTTGGAGGAACAGTAACTTAACGTGAACACGTGGAATGAGGAGAATAATTAATGAGTTTGAGAACGAAAATAGCGCGGTATTACAGACGAGGAACAGCGGAAAAAGGCGACCTTCCAAAGCAATGGCTGTCCCTGCTTTGTGTTCACACGCTAATGTGGTATTGGACTGACTCAGATAAATGATTTTAGGATAATTACTGCTGCCTACTGTTTTATTGGAGGGAGGATTCTTTTTGAAATAGTTGAAGGGAGAATATTGATGATTTCTACTCCCTGGTTCTGCGGTAATGCACAGACCATTATCTTGCCAAACTCCACCAGGAGGAGTGAGTACCGCTTGAAAGCTGAGTGTTGCAAGCAATACTGCAACCACCATAAGCATATTGCGCCATTCCACTGTAAATTTCCTTATTTCACGTCTTAAACTCTTAATCACATAAAATGGTGACCCATTAGATGTAGAAAGTAATGAACCCGGTTTAGCTCCAGCACGGCGTAGCATATCCCTAATCTCTTTGTTGTCTTCTCGCAAGATGTCCCATGCTGTTTTATCCTCTAAATTCTTAAGGTTTACATCCACAAATTCCTTACACCAAGAGAGGAAGTGTCTCACAGCCTGTGTAATGTAAATCAGTCAAGTCTCGTCCGTGGTCCATTCTTAATCCAAATGCATAAGTTTCATCTACTTATTTTATAACTAAAATTATAATTAAGAAGAAAAAAAAAATCATATTCTATTACATGCAATTGCAAACCCACAGGATAATTAAAAGATAAGATATATATTCAGAAAAAAAAAAAAGAAAGAAAAAGAAGAAGAAGAAGAAGAAGAGGAAGAGGAAGAAGATAATATATATATGAGAAAACATTCCATCCAAATCTGGCGTAAACATAGCATTTTATGCCTCCAATAATAACAAGACACATTATCATTTCACAAAACAATCAAATACACCCGCCACACACTATCACTCCTTAAAACCCAATTTCATAAAATAAAAATAAAAAACCACCCAAGCACGGCAGAACCACCCGCACTACACACCATCGTCAGGAAAGCTTCCGGAGCATTGCCAAACAGTACAAAGCAGCCGGAGCTGCCGTTTTTGTGTTCAAATTAAGTGATACCCAGAACCCATCAAGCCTAGTTACAAGTGCTAGAGCAGTTTCCAGTCGTGTTTGGGTTTTTTTGGTAAATGAAAATGAAGAAGAAGAGGTTGAAGTTGGGGGAGACTATAAGTCTTTAACGATAGTGAAAGAAACTGGATTTTTTTTTGGTTGTGTAAAGGAGTTTGTTTGCATATTTGGTAGATCTGAAGGCAAAGTCTAAGCTAATAAACAAAGAGAGCAAATGCCAAAGAGGAGAATAATAGTGGGGTTGGGGGTGGTCTTCCTTTTACTTTGGATCGGAGATTAGATTTTTTTTTTTTTTTTTTTTGGGTTTTACGCTTTTACTTCTGTTTTTGGTTTTGAGCCAACTGAGCTTTTGGAGTTTTTCACTTGGCAAGACCATCATCTGAATCTGGGCTTGATGGCTTCTGGGTTTTGTTGAATTCTACCGCAAAAACTGTGAATCCGGCGGCTTTTTTACAGTCCGTCAATGCTCTGGAAGCTTATCTGATGACGATGTGGGTGGGTTTTAAGATGTGATTGTATGTGTTAAGTGTATTTGACTGTTTTGTGAAATGCTGATGTGGCACAATGCTATTAGAGGGCGTAAAATGATGGTTTTACGCCAGGTCCGGACCAAATTTGCACTCTATATATATATATATATATATATATATATATATATATATATATATATATATATTACGATGGTGACAGAACTGTAAATAGACCAAGGGAGGCCACCACTCCCTAAAATTTTAAACATTTTTAAATAGTATATTTTGGTATAAAATATTTTAAATTTTGAAAAAAAAAAAAGAAAAAAAAGAAAGAAATTTACTTGACCCAAAAAATGAGTTTTGGGTCAAGTAAATTTCTTTCGTTTTTTTATTTTTTATTTTTTATTATTATTTTTTTTATGGAGAGAGCTTACCTCGGTTTGATTTTTTGATACTAAAATGTGCAACACAGTATTGCCTTCATTGTCCTTCCAGTTCAGGACTTTTCTTTGATTAAATTCAGCATTTTTAGAAGAATTATTTGCAAGCCATCCCACGAAGAATTTAAATGCCTCGAGCTTGTCATTTTTAAGGGCAATATGCAAAGCCGTCTCATTTCGCACCGTCACATCTGTAATAGAATCAGGACAAACTAATAAAAATTCCTCCAATAGATAAAGGTGCTCACCACTTTCTACCACATAATGCAAAGGAGTTAGCTGCTCCCTTCCTTTGACACGAACAAGGTTCCCATCAAATTGTAGAAGCCGACGCACCAGCTCGATATGCCCATTTTGTAGTGCGATGTGAATAGGGCTAAACCCATTTTGATTTAGTTTCCGAGCAAACAAGGGCTTTAAACCGATCATCTCCATGGCAAATTGGATGTTCCCAACAGATGCAGCTATGTGTAAAGGAGTATTAACAAATGGTAGCTCGTCGATGTGCTCCAAAAGTTTTACATCAATATCATTATAACTGCTTCGAGTAACCGCAGAAAGAGATGAACCCGATGAAGCTCCAGCATTGCGTAGCAAAATCCTGATCTCATTGTTGTCTTCTTGTGTTTGTCCTTCGAAGATGTCCCATGCTGTTTTACCCTCTGAATTCCTATGGTTTACACGGATGAATCCAAAACCCCATGTGAGTAGGTGATTCACAGCCTGCATAATGTAAATTAGTCAACCTCGTCCTTGGTTCGTTCTTAATCCAAATGTATAAACTTCTTTTTCTGTTATAATTTCTTAACTAAATTTATAATTAAAGAAGAAGAAAAAATGATCATAATACATACTATTGCAAAGCCACTGAATCATTAAAAGATAAAATAATTTTTGATATAATACCAGTGATAAAAATGGAATTGTGCGTAGACCAAGGGAGGCCATCGATCCCTAAATTTTATACATTTTAAATTGTACATTTAGATATAAAATATTTTAAAATTTAAAAAAAAATAAATAAAGAAAGAAAGAAGAAGAAAGAAATCTACTTGACCCAAAAAATTTGTTTCAAAAATAAAATGGTCATCTAGACTATTCATGGTTGGTTATTTATTTTTATTTTTTTAATTCTTTTATTCATATTTTGTTAATACTTAGTAGATGTTAACAGAGAGAGCTTACCTTAGTTTGATTTTTTGATACTGCAATGTGCAACACAGTATTGCCTTCATTGTCCTTCTTGTTCAGAACAAATCTTTGATGTAATTCATCATTTTTATAAACATTTAATCCAAGCCGTTTCACAAGGAATTTAAAAGCCTCGAGCCTGTTATATTTGAGGGCAATATGCAAAACTGTTTCGTTTCGCCCCGTCACATCTGCAATAGAATCGGGACAAAATGATAGAAATTCTTCCAATAGATCAAGGTGCTCACCGCTTTCTACTACGTAATGCAAAGGAGTGAGACACTCCTTTCCTTTGACACGAACAAGGTCTCTATCATATTGTAGAAGTTGACGCACTAGCTCAATATGCCCATTTTGTAGAGCACGATGAATGGGACTAAACCCGTTTGGATCTAGTTTCCGAGCAAATGAAGGCTTTAAACTCATCATCTCTAGGGCAAATTGGATGTTCCCATAAGATGCAGCTATGTGTAAAGGAGTATTAACAAATGGTAGCTCATCGATGTACTCCAAAAGTTTTACATCCTCTCCAATTAAGTTGTAAAACTCATCAATATTATTATCATCACTTCGAGTAGCTATAGAAAGAGATGAACCTAATGAAACTCCAGCACTGTGTAGCATAAGCTTGATCTCTCTATTGTTTACTTGTGTTTGTCCTTGTGAGATGTCCCATGCTGTTTTACCCTCTGAATTTGTACTGTTTACATCGACAAATCTGGAACCCCAAGTGAGTAAGTGACGCACAACCTGCATAATGTAAATTACTTAAGTATCGTCCTTGGTCTGTCCTTAATCCAAATGCATAAACTTCTTTTTCTTTTATAATTTTTTAACTAAAATTATAATTAGATAAGTAAAAAAAATGATCATTATGTATTACATGCAATTGTAAATTAAGCCAATGAATCATTAAAAAAAATAAGACAATATTTTTATAAATTGCCAGTACTTGATGGAACTGTACATACTCCCTAAAATTTTAAACATTTTAAAATATTATATTTAGATATAAAAGCTTTTAAATTTTGAAAAAAAAATTACTTGGCCCCAAAAAAGGAGTTT
Organism: Quercus aquifolioides; assembly: GCA_019022515.1. Lineage (NCBI taxonomy): Eukaryota > Viridiplantae > Streptophyta > Magnoliopsida > Fagales > Fagaceae > Quercus > Quercus aquifolioides. Next base: position 3,406,684 of record CM032333.1, read on the forward strand.
TGGTTAAAATAAATTCAAAAAATAAAATGGTCATCTAGACTATTTGTATTTTTTAAAATTCATATTTTGTTAATGCTGAGTAGATGTTAATGGAGAGATAGAGAGCTTGCCTGGGTTTCATTTTTTGATACTACAATGTGCAACACAGTGTTGCCTTCATCATCCTTTTGGTTCAGGACTGAGAATACATTCAATGAAGTATTTTTAAATAAATTTCTTCCAAGCCATCCCACCAAGAATTTGAAAGCCTCGTGCTGTTCTTTTTTTAAGGCAATATGTAGAGCCGTCTCGTCTCGCACCGTCACATCTGCAATAGAATTAGGACTAACTAATAGAAATTTGTCCAATAGATCAATGTGACAATCACCTGTTTCAACAACATAATGCAAAGGAGTGATACACTCCTTTCCTTTGACATGAGCAAGGTCCCTATCAATCTCTAGAAGCTGATGCACCAGCTCAATATGCCCATTTTTTAGAGCAAGGTGAATAGGGCTAAACCCATCTGGATTTAGTTTCCGAGCAAATGAGGGCTTTAATCCCATCACCTCTGTGGCAAATTGGATGTGCCCAGCAGACGCAGCTATGTGTAAAGGAGTTTGAACATATTGTATCTCGTCAATGTGATCCAAAAGATTTACATCCTCTCCAATTAATTGGTGCAAGGCAGTAATATCTCCACTTTCAGCAGCCTGCTTCATCCGCTCATTCATTTTAGAGAAGGCTGAACTTGTTGATGTGTGCCTTGAATTGGTAGTGTTGCATACAACAAAGCCAATATTACCACCTCATCCTAATTAGTTTCGAAGATCTCCAGCAAGTCACCTAATTAAAACATCAGTATGTTTTAGATTCTTATTCCTACGTGGTTTTGGCTGCTTTGGAATATTATTTCTATTTGATTTAGACTTTGCTCCATGGCAAGCCAGCATTAATTAGAGTAGCATATATTTTAGGTTACTATTTATTCTTTCTCTATATCATAATATAGGGACAAAATTGCCAAATACCATTTTCGGGCAAAAATAGCAGCTTTTTGCCCTATTTTCCAAACTAATTATGAAATGTCCCTCTTTTGTAACTCGATTTGTGATAAATCGAGTTAAAAACAAAAAAAATTTCTGGAGCTCTATAGCGGTGTTTTTAAGGACCTATAGTGATGTTTTAAGGACTTATAGTGGCGTTTTGTAACTCGACCTCCATGAAATCAAGTTATAGGCAATTATTTATTTATTTATTTATTTTTTACCTATAACTCAATTTCATAGAGGTCGAGTTACAAAACGCCACTATAGATCCTGAAAATGTCATTATAAGTTCCTTAAAAACACCGCTATAGGATCTAACTCGATTTATCACAAATCGAATTTTAAAAGAGAGACATTTCCCTAATTAGTTTGGGAAAATGGATAAAGAGTTACTATTTTTGCCCGAAAAGGGCATTTGACATTTTTTTATTTTTTATTTTATTTTTTTTTCACTCCAATGCCTCCCTCATCTCCTTCTCATGGTTGGGATTGTGGTGGTCAGTTAGTGTGGTTTGTGGGTGGGTCGCTAGGTTCGGTACGGTGTCTGTGTGGGTGGGTTTGTGGGTAGATCGATATGGGTGGGTCGATAGGTTCGGTGTCTACGTGGGTGAGTGGGTGGTTCGTGTGGGTTCGTCAATGTTGGTTCGTGGGGGTGGCTGTGGGTGTGTTCGTGGGGGTGGCTCGGGGTGAGTTTCGTGGTGGTGGGTGTGGGTGTTGCCTAGTGGGTGTGGGCTTGGTTGATTTTATTTATTTATTTATTGTGGGCTGTGGTTGTGGTGGTTGTGGTTGTGTGGGTAAATCAGGCTGCTTGGTTGATTTTTTTTTTTCTTCTTTTGCTGTGGGTTGTGGTGGTGGTGGTGGTGGTGGTGGTGGTTGTGGTTGTGGTTGTGGTTGTGGCTAGTGGTGAAGGTGGTTGTGGTTGGTTCCTAAAGTTTGTGGTAGATGCTTTTATTATTATTCTAATGAGTTTTTTGTATCATTTTAATCAAATAACTAAAAATATAGATCTATTGATGTTGGGTGTATTGTAAAGTTAAAAGGTAAAATAGATAAAGTGACTTTTGTAGATTAAATAGCCAAATTTTTGCCTCCACCAATGTGGGTGCTCTAATATCACCATTCTACCTCGGATCAAATTCCAGCCAATTCCAGGGTGTTCCGGCCAATTTCGGCCGAAATACGAATTTTGGCCGGTACCAGATTTTGACTTAAAAAATACTTACCTCTTTGTTCCTTCTTCTTCTTTTTGGTTTTGGTATCTTCTTCTTTTCTTGTTAGTTTTGGAGGGCCGGCTCTTCCACTAGGCCAATTAGGCCATTGCCTAAGGCTCTCAAGTGGAAGGGGGCCCAAAAATTTGAAAATGAACGAGTAGTAGGAAAAAAAAAAAAAAAATCTGATACATGCTTGTAACCAAAGAACAAAAAATTTGAAACATCCTTATAAACATTGGTATCCCAAAAAATTCTTTGATCCAAACAAATTTAATTATCCCAAAAATATCATTCTTAAACTCTAGACAAATCAAAATTCAACTTGATAAAGTGCAAATCTGGTCTAAGAAACTACCCACAAAATAATCTCAAATTAAGACAAATAAAAAATCTCAAATCCCTAAAATTTACTCATACCTTTCTCTCTCTCACTCTTGCTCTCCGCCTCTCTCTCTTAAGGGTCTGTTTGGTTGGAGGAGTGGAAAAGTGGGAAGATGGAAAATTTTGGGAGAATGGAAAAATGGGAGGATGGAAAATATTTAGTTTTCCCTCTTGTGTGTTTGGTTGAAGGGGTGGAAAAATGGGAGGGTGAAAAACTCTTTTGTTTGGTTGGAGAGAAAAATGGATGGATGGAAAATGTAATTTATATAAATTGACTATTATACCCTTGTTACATAATATGTAAGAAATAAATTTATTTGTACCCATTAAATAATATAAAATTTACAACATCATATATATAAATTTATATTTATATTTTTATTATTATAATGTAAAAATTAATGTCATAAGAAAAAAAAAAAACCAAAAAAAGAAGAAGAAGAGAACATCACGTTAAAAAAAAAAAAAAAAAAGCACATCACGTTGAAAAAAAAAAAGAGCATGTCACGTTGAAAAAAAAAAGGAAAAAAAAAAGAGCACGTCAAGTTGGAAAAAAAAAAGGAAAAAAAAAACACACAGAACATCACGTTGAAAAAAAAAAAAAGAGAGAGAGAGAGAGAGAGAGAGAGAGAGAGAGAGAAGAGAACCTGGGAAGGGCATTTGTGGAAAAGTGCTACACTAGCACTTTTCTCCCCCAAGTTTTCCTCCCAATTTAGGAGGAAAAAAAATGTGGGCCCGAAGAGAAAACTTTCTCTCCAGTTTTCCATCCTTCCTATTTTCCTTCCCCAAACGAACAGTGAAAAACAGTATTTTCCACCCTATTTTCCTCTCTCTATTTTCCATCCTTCCTATTTTCACCCCAAACGAACGGGGCCTAACTCTTGCTCTCCTCCTCTCTCGTTCTTTCTCTCCACTGGTTTTACTCTTAAATCTTTTTGTTGGTGGCTCATGCTTCCTTCGATCCGATCAGTGATCCATCTGAACTTTGTGCTCTCCAGGTATAGACTATATATGACTTTTCCTCAGCTCTGCACTCTGCAGATCCAAAATCCAAATGGTGCCGTCACTGCCGAGGTTCACTATTTTATGAGTGGAGGCTTATAGTCTTGTCTAATAAGACTCGTGGCTGTGGGTGGACTGTGTCTTTTGACTCTTATGTCTTATCTTAGGCTGGGGCCGTGGGCCTTAGAGTTATGTCTTTTTTTTCTTTCTTTTTTTTCTTTTTTTAAGGTAATAGGATCGGGTTTTTTTTTTTTTTTTTTTTTTTTTTTTTATTATTAAAGGTAATAGGATCGATTTGGCTGGGCTGTTGGTGGAGTTGTACTTCTGGCTGGGCTTTCAATTTTTTTTTTTTTTTAATCTTGCATTTTTTTGTGTAGGTTGAGAACTTAAGATTGCTAGGTACTTGTTTTTGTTCAGTCAAGCTAGAGATACAATAGTACTTTTTTTATATACATCAAGTTCTATTGCTTTCAAGAGATTAAATGAAGGGTTCCAGTGTGCGAACAATTGAGGTTTATGTGGATATGGGTTTTTTGCATTGCGAATCTGCACTGCATTTGATAGTGGTGCAACAATTCCTGATCTAGAGGATGAGGGAGAAGAGATGGAGATGGATTTGGTTGGCAATGACTGACGAGAGAGAGAGAGAAAGAGAGTTAAGAGAGAGAGAGAGAGAGTTAAGAATTTTGGTAATCACACATCTCAATTTTAATTTGGGTAATTTTTTATTTTAAAAAAAAGCTTATATGTGGTTTTAAATTTTTTTTTACTTAGGTTAGTTTGTTCCTGTCTTTTTTAATTCTTTAAGGGTAATAACTTGGGCATAATCACAAACATTAAGAAAGATCTCTTTGATTTCAACTTTGAATATGTTCCTTCCTACCCTTGCACGAATTACCCTTGACTTTTTATTTCATAAATTTGTAACCATTTTTTGATTTTAAACTTTTTTTGTTGTCAAATGTTCTATAGTCTCATGGTTTGATTCATTGTGGTTCCTAGGAATGGCAGATGGTGTTCTAGATTGTCAGCTTATAGATTTTATAGGGGAAAAAAAATGAATTTAAGATATGAAATCTTGATTACATTACCGCATATTTGGTATGGTTCAAGTTTATATGTGGTGTTAAGTTATTTACTTAGGTTAGTTTGTTTCTGTGAATCTCCTTATTTTTGTAAGTTCTTACTTTGAGCAAATTAGTAAATGCTTTAAATATATTTATATTTGCAAATTATTAAAGAGATTAGTAAGCGGCGGATAATTAAGCCAAAACCGCATAGTTCCACACCCCGAAGTGTACTTACCCAACACATAGTTCAACCATAATTTTTATATTTACATTTAAATTTATTTACCACTTCACTAGGATGAACTTTTCACTTTACATTATATTTACATTTGAATTTTAAAGGTACTTCTATAGTCTATGCAAGGTAAGGAAAGGACTACATTCTTTTTCTTAGTATCATGCATCTTGGAAATGTTTATTTTGTTAGTGAAAAAATGGGCTTAGATGAGTAGTTGGGTAGTTTCAAAGTAAAGTTTAATATGACATATCAAGTCTTATGTCATTATGGAATCATTAGTCTTTCACCGTTGCATAAACCAAAGATTTTGTCATCCACTATCATGCATATTAAATTAAGCAAGTTTTATTTAGATTGGGAGATGATGAGATATTCTTGAGGTTGGGGTTTCTATTCTAATAATTAAAATTGTCTCATCAAATTTAGTGCTAAATTTGATGTCTAAATCTCTTTGATTTTTTTTTTTTCTTGTTTAAACTTAGGTTCATGGGTTCAATTTCTTTAGCTGAAGAAGCGTTAAGACGAAGAATGTGAAATAGACAACAATCTTGCTTCTCCACCAATTTGCTTCTAAGGAAGGATGATCACACCATTCTCTTTAGTTGGATTTTTTTTTTTTTTCAATTGCTAGAAATATTTCTCTCTATCATAGTAGATGTTACAGTTTTAGTTGTTTAGAATAGGCTTAAAAGAAAATCTATTTGTAAGACAACACATATTTTTACAGATAGCATATTGAGTGTTCTATACATTTTTAATTTGAAATTCATACCAAGTGTTATTTTTCAAAATTTATAAATTCAATTGCATTAACTACATACTTATTTAATTAAATTTATTTAAGTAAGACTTTTGAAACAAAATGTTTCTCCAAATATTTACCTAAAATTATTTGAATATATTTGCTTTCTTAGATTCTAATTATTTTTATGTACAAAAATTTATTTGTGGACTCTAACAAAATTTCATTATTTTTTTTTTTTTGGTTGAAAATAGATGTACTATTTTTTTTTTCCCCGAAAACCCAAAAATACATGTACTTATGTAATTCCCGTACATTTGCACGGGTTTAAAAGCTAGTATATATAAAAGCAGAGACTTTATGAGGGAATTCATGAGGTCCTGCCATGTGGCACTCTATGCTTCAATTTAGTCTTTTTAACCTTTTTTTCGATCCATTAAATTTTTTCACTATAGCCCAATAATATATAGTAACTTATTTTTAGTGTCACATATATGAGCTGAGGTTGACAATTACAATTGTAATCTTCTAAAAAAATTACTACGTTCTCAAAGTAGACGAAAAGCCCAAGCCCAAGCCCATAAATATTGACCCAAATATGAATTCCTCACCAACATGTAGCTGAAAGGCTACAACCTCTGACCCACCCCAACTTTGAACCCCCACCAACGTGTAGCTCAAAGGACAACCCATGCTGAACACCCCACCAACATGTAGCTCAAAGGCTACAATCTGAATTCCCCACCAACGTGTACCTTAAAGGCTAACCCGAATAAGTCTAGTGCCACAACTTGTGCCATAACTTGCTCGCCCAAAAAGTTTATGAATATATACGGCTTGAAAGATGTCATGTTCTAAAGTCCACTTACCTCAAACCACCAAAACACGTTAGACCTCAACTATCCAAGCCGATGTCACTCAAACCTAATACATAAATAGATGATTTATTAAGTGCTAAGCTTTCCACTACTAATTAAAAATCCTCTTACTAAAATAAAATAAATAAACCATTCAAGCTATCCCTCTTCCAAAATCATATATGGACCTTTATATATCATACCTACATGTCAGATCCTAACATTGTTTTTAAGCAAAGGCCTATCATTAGTATTTAATACTTTACCATCAAATCCAAAATAATCCACAAGCGTCAATATTTACATACATCTCATGATAGTCAATTTAAATTGGATATAGGGAATTCGATCTCCATTAGGGTATTTATATCACGTAATCTTATGACTCACCATGCTATGTACATCAATTAAGACTCTTTACTCTCTACATATATATATAGATGCCTATCATGCGACTTAATTAAGTCAAAACGCAAAAACTTCAAGAAATCTTATACCATCAACTTCAAGATATCTTGCACCATGTAATATTGTAATTTAAACTCTACTGTATGGAGATAAACAACATGTATCTTTAACCTACGATATCACACACACAATCTATAGATAGCTCCTTAGAAGTTACCTTGATGTCGTCTTTGTCAAGTTTGGCAATGATCCTTTTTGCCGTAGCTTTTACCATCCAACGTCTCTCTCTACCTTTCACATGACTGACTTAGAAGACCCAGTATATATACCTCTAACATAACACTCCAATTCAGTCTAGGACCTTCCTCAAAAAAAAAAAACAATTCAGTCTAGGAAGATCAATCTTACTCTAATTAGTACTCTTAAATAACACTCCTACTTGAGCTAGAGTTTAAGACCCACTAAAACTTAAATAAGCTTCCAAGACTTTAATTCCTAATTAATCTGAAACTAAGGTTGTTTAGGTAGGTAAAACTTTAAAGAATTCTAATAACATTTAAACTGCTAATCTAAATAGGTTTTAATCTCTTATCCTTTTCCTTAACTAATAAGAAGACTAAAAGTTAAATATGAATAATCCACAAAAATAACTCTCATATTACATCTTCTTTTATTTATTTTCTTTGTAGTGATCATAAAATAAAATAATATCACCTTACAAATAAATTAAATAATTCATCAATTTCATTCTAGAAGCAATTAAATTAAATTTAAGTGAGGCGGGTGTTACACCTGAAACCACCTTCCATCTTCAGAAGCCACATTTCTACAGAAAATCTATTATTGATATGCCCACTTTTTCAATAATCTACTTTCACCACTCGCCCATTAAACTCAAGATTGCAACAGCCAAACAATAACACAATTCCATTCTTTCTCGATTGTAACCATAAATTTATCCCAAAAAAACAAAAACAAAAACAATAGGACTCACTGACTCAATGCTATCTGGTAACTTTAAGTTTTGCCTTAAATATGCTATTTCCTCAATTAGTGCTGGAAATTGATGGCCTAATCAAGGGTCACGTTTCTTGATAAAGCTGGAAATGTAGTCCAACATGTTATGCTAGAATAATACTATGAAAATTATCATAAATTTAATTATATACTTTTTTCTATAATTTATAAATTATATAATGTAAATCTTATAAATTGAGATGTTGACTCTTTAAAAAAACCATCTACTTCTAAATACCAAATTAAAACTTAATAAAAATATTATCTATTATATTGATGCAATACTAATCACATGTATTGTCATATTAGGTTATAAACTTGCAGTAAGACTAATAGTAACTTTAGTGTTTCACATATAACGTCATATTAGTGTATAAACCTTTTTACAGTAAGACTAATAATAACTTTAGTGTTTTCTATATATGTTGAGACTGTTCAAAACTTGATTTGGACCAACAAGCCCACCAATCGAAGCCAAGCCATTCAGACTGCCAGTGCCAAATGGTGCTGCCGGTAGTGAACGAGACGGTTGTCAATGGAGGATTTAACATTCCAACGTCAATCATAATGGTTGTTACTTGTTAGCAATTTAGCCTATGTTGTGAGATTTTGACGTCAAACTGCACAGCCACTTAAAACAATAAAAGGTCGGTGAATCAAATCAAATTTTTCATAAACTAAAATCATCCTATCTAATTAACTTAGATAATATAATTTTAATTATAATTTGTTAATTACTAGAATTGATTTTTTAAGGATAAAAGTTTTTTGTAATGTTATATATATATATATATATATATATATATATATAAATTAGTTAATTAAATAGCTCATAATTTTATTATTTTGTAAGACCTCCAAAAGATAGGATAGCAGACAAAAACACTGTGTTTTCCCCCTCAAAACTAATGAGAAAGCAAGAATTGATGAGCCAACTGACGCAAAAGATACAAACATTGTGTTTTTTCCCCCAACTTGCATCAAAGATTCAAAAGCAGACGAATCATACGGGGAGTGTCGGTCCTCCAGGGGCTTATAATTTCTCGTCCTTAATTAATTAGGGCCGAGGGCGGTAGGCCCTGCACAATTTTTAATTATATATCACATGTCTAGTAATATTGCAAACATATTGTAATGTACAAGTAATTTTTTGACATATAGTATTATTTTTCCATATCATACCAATTAAATAAAGGAAATTGTCACATGTTGAAAGCTCTAAAATGTGTTGAAAAACACAAGAGCTATTTAGACCCCCAATTAAAATTACGGCTAGGTTGATTTTACACAAACTTAATACTAAGTGCGGAAACGTGTAAACACAAGCGTATAAACAATAAGCTACTCTAATCCATAAATTAAGCAACACAGCAGTATAATGGAATATAAAAGAGTAGGGAAGAAAGATGCAAACTCAGAAAACACCAAGACGTGTTCTCGAAGAGGAAACCGAAGAACTCGGCGAAAAACCTCTCCGCCGCCCTCCAAGCGGAAATCGATCCACTAGACAATCAGTTGGGATACATGAGTAAGCAAAAGACCCTCCAAGCCTAATCTACCCGATGCACCTAAGCCCTCCCAGCTCCTACTCCAACAAGGCTTCTCGGAACCGTGTCTTGTCTAGTTCTCCGGATCCCGCAACAAGCTCCATGTTGCATCTGCCATCCTTGGCTTCTTCCAATGCTTCCCAGCAGCACCAAAACGTCACTCAACACTCTCAAATGGTGTGGTAAGTGTTTGGGCTATCAACCTCTCAATGGTGTGGAAATAGAGAGGGAAAGGTTGAGGAGATACCACAAGCAAGTGTATAGAGAAAGGTGGGGATGACAATCTCTAATTGTAAATGTGTTTGGCTAGGGTTTTCTCTCTAAAGCATTCCTCAACATTTGTGGGTAATGGGGGTTTATATAGGATAGGTGCAGAATGTGTGAGTCAGTCAGTACAGGCTGGCAGAACAGCATGTCTCGCGGGTGTCTCGCGGGAAGGCCTTACCCGCGAGATACTCGCGAGAGACAGCTGTCTCCATCTGTCCTGACTCTTCGCATTCCAGCATGTGCAAGGCACATGCTTCACTTCGCGGGAAGCTTAGTCGCGACATACCCGCGAGATTCCATCAGCTTCCACTTTGCTTGAGTCTTCACACACTCTCTATCACACACCCCTTACATCAATTCCCACAACAAATACAGGGTATAAATAATTGAAAGTAATTACAATCAAATTTGGCACGGAATAAAAGCCAACAAAACACATAGTTGTAAATCACAACTTTACAATCTCCCCCTTTGGCTATTCCGTGACAAAACCCTAAAACAGACTCTAGACTTAACCGTGAGTTTGGGAACACAGGCAAAACTCACTCACACTTAATTCTAGATTCTGATAAGCTCTTGAAACATATGAACAAGTAACTCCTGAAACACAACAACAAAATATTATCATTGTATGCAGAAAACTTGAAAAGCATATGGAGCATCAATAGCATGATCAAGCAAGATGAAATAGAAAACACTAGATCATGGCAAGATCAAACAAGTAATCACTATACACAAGCAATTACTATGCTCATTCACACAAGGAATGAACATCCGGATATGCAAGATGATAAGCTCATATGAAGAGTACCATTTGCAAATCCAACACTCAACCAATGCAAAATACTCAAAGTATTTGCATCTAGGAACAATCCTACATGGGCACAAGAGTGTTCATCACTCAACCAATGCATAGAACGTATATGCATCTAGGAACAATCCTACTAGGGCACAAGAGTGATGTATTGAAGTAAATGTATGACATTAAACTTCAAAAGCACAAGCATAAAGGCTGCATAAGCAAAGTATTGCAAATACATGGCACAAACCATAGAAGCCTACAAATTATGCAATGAAACAAAACAACCCTTAAAGCTTACAAAAGCAACATGGGTACATGCAAAGTATGCTACAAAGCATAGAGAATAACACAACAAATATCTGAAATAAAACTTAAATAAAGCGTAGTATCAAGACTTTTAAACCAAAAGCAGTAAAACAGTTATAAACACTAAATATACTGAATAAAACACCGTCTTTTAAACCAATAACCAATGCTACTGTGTATCTAGGCTATGCTCCCCCTAACACTGTGCAAGCTCTTCTCCAGCTCCCCCTCAGAAATTTCTCCCCCTTTTTGACCGGAATGGCCAAAGGACTAGAACATCTCGGACTCCGAATCAGAGCCATGAGTGGGAGACAACTCCTGAACTTGTGATGCTAATGCGGTGATCTGCCCCTGAAGATATGCGAACTGATCTGCTGTGTGCTGCACATGGGAGTCAAGTACTGTCGACATCTGGTCCATCTTAGCAAGCAACTGATCAAGTTTGCTTAAGCCTGATGGTGGAGCAGAAGATGATGGTTGTGCAGAGGGCTCTGGAGCTGAGGTGAACCTCTCAATCTCTTCCTCTGTGTCTTCAGCTTCCTCCTGTTGAACTTGTCGTGGTGGTGGTATGGTATGCACACCAGTCTTGGATCCTCGAATGTGTGCAGTGCTCCTAGTCAAAGTATGACCACCAATGGGATAATCCCTCGGAACAACTGTGAGACCACTGGGTATCTTGAGCTTTGTCTTGGCAATCAAACCCATGATCAAAGAGGGGAACGGCATCACAGTCCGTGTATTCTGCTTTGTGATGCTCTTCTTCAAGACATGCATGATGTGGCCACAAATGTCAATCTCCTTATGTGTGAAGAGATCATACAGAAATCTTGGTCTCAGAGCAGATAGAGTGGTGAGATTGGTGACTGGATATAGATTGTGAATCATCACATAGCTCAATGTTCTCATTTCTGGAGAGAACTTGAGAGTGTCCATGGATGATTTCTTCGATACACCACCAAGGATTTTGATCATCTCATCAATCTTACCCAATCTATCCTCATAAGCAACTGTGATTTGCTGAGATGGAGGACGAGTCTCCAAATAATCTTGGATGCTCTCCCTAGTAATCTGAAACTCCTTGTGTCTCACCCAGCCCTCAATACAATCTCCGTTGACAATGGCATTAGAGAAGAACTCCTTGATGATCTCTGAATAGACCACTCCAGTTGGGTTCAGCAGCTTGGTCCAAGTTCTATCTTTGAACACTTCAGGGATGAAAGTGCCCTCAAGAGTCTCTAACTGGACTACTCATTCCATGATGATCGTCTTGTCCTTGTAGCAGTCATTGTACTTCATATCAGCATCTATAGACCGGAAATGATCTGAATCAGTTCGGGCTCTCTTTGAAGTCGATTTCTTCCTAGCTGCATGCTTGGTGGGAGACATCTGCACAATTGCACAAAGCAAAGAAGGAAACAACAATGCACAAACACAAACCAGAAGACAAACTCCATTAGATTCAAGTTAGTGCTAAAACAGACATAGACTAACTGAAAAACAGAGCATGATAAACACCAAGCATCATGGTAAGATACTCCAACTTATAAGGAATAACTACAATGCAACATAATAAGAAATAGTGCAAGATTGTGTGTCTGTGAGCATGTGCTGATGAGTGTGTGCGGCATGAGATGCATGAGGGTGCCTAAGTGTGCTTAGTTGTGTGTCAAAAATGTGCAACATGAACAAAGTGATAGAAACACAAAATCAATGACCAAACCAAGTAAAATAAGGTCATACAAGTGAGTGTCCATTGATTGAAATCACTTGATTTCAAGATAGCACAAAAATGTCACTCGGACATTTTGACAAACACTTAGTGTGCACAAAAACAAAAACTACATGAATAATGCATGAACATGTGAAAATCTACCCTCAATACATGATAGAATGCCACAAGGGGCCAACACAAGTGCAGAAACAACTAAAGGAACACAGCCCAATCAAAATAAACGAAAAAGATTCACCCAATTTTGAAAACCAACCCAAAGTTTCGAAAATCCCCAATTATCAAAAACCTAACAAAAATTCTGCATAATCTAGGTAAAAACTTGAAAAGAAGTAGTTGAGAAACATACCTTGAGGAAAAGAGAGCAGAAAAAATGCTTGGATTGAAGGGAAATTAATGGAATAGTGATTTTGGGTTGAAAGACTTTGAGAGAGGTTGAGCGAGGGAAGTTTGATGGTTTTGAAAAACTGTCACATCAGCTATATAAAAACTGAAAACACGCGTTTTTCGTGGGTTAGAGAGTGGCGAAACAGTCGCGAAACAGTCGCGAGAAGAGCCACTGAAGCATAAAAATTTTCGCGAGAAGCAATAGGTTGCGAAACAGTCGCGAGACAGTCGCGAAAGTTTCTGTGTGACATGTTAAGATAAAAAATTCCCTCAACTCCTTTTCGCGGGAAGCTCTAAGTCGCGAGCTTCTCGCGAAACAACCCCTGAACCAGTTTTTGAAGACACACAAAAACATGCTTTTTAATGAAAAACAAATGACAAGAAAGTATAAAATCACTTTCAAAAACAAATAAAACAATCAAAAATCTTTTTGGGTTTGATCAACAAAGATTGAGCATGTGAAAACACATTTAAACAAGTACAATCACACAAATGAATAAGGCATTCATTGAACATAGACTTGTGTGTTGTGTGTGAATATCAAAAATGAGATAGTCCTTAGTCCAATGTGAAGCTTCAATGATCAATTCAATCAAGGCATACACAACTAGCACTAGATTATGTGATCTATCTCAATTATAGAAACATGCATATATGACCTCCCACACGTACTTGACAACAACTCATTGAAGCTTTTCATTTGGCTCCATATTTAACATATCATTTGCAACTTTTGAGCAAAGAGAATCTCATTTAGAGAAAGATGCCTGAAATTTTTTTGATATTTCAATTGATGTGTTAGCCTTTGGCTTGTTGGGCATCATACATTTTATTTTGGTCGCTTTCCCTTTTTCCTAGTCGAATACTAGTTTGTGCGACAGGCTTTTGCAGCTCTATATCTCTTTTCATTTGGAGATTTACAATTAGAGAGCTCTTTTAAGCAAAAAAATAAAAGTGGGAAGATATATAGGCATGAGTCTATGCATGTCTCAAGATCAACAGAACCATTCACTAATCATTCATGACAAGGTTGAAGATCTATTTACAACAGTCACATAGATTTCAGAATTTCTTCCACAATGATATGAGTGCATGAGAGACAAGCTAAGCTCGTTAAATGCACAAAGCCATAAGTACAAAGGTACAGGGCAAAACATGCTTTGAGACAAAACTCAACAAAGTGATCAAACTTTTTGGATTTTCTATTTTTTATGTGATTTTGAATTTTTGAACACACCCAAAACAGAACAACGAAAAACAAAAAAAAAACAAAGACAACCGGTACAAATCAACCGGACACAATAAAAGATGCATGATAAAGATGCAACAGCAAATGTCCCTAAAAATTGAAAGAATTTATGCGTGGACATGTTATAATGCTTATGCATGAGCACCCCTTTTCACCCACACGTCACGTGCGTTTGGGGTGATATCCTTAACGGATTGGGTACGATAATTTGGACTATCAAACCTTCTGGTGAAACTCTCCAAGCAGGTGGTGAAGGCACCAATCATTTTCATCACGTCCATCATGCCAGGATCACGATTCTGACTTCTCGGTTGTTCACCACCCCAAGACCTCATGTCATTTCTCCTTCCTCGTGACCGAGGTGCGCTTGAATTGTTGTCTGATCTCAGCTTTTGACAGTTGGGTCTGGTATGTCCTTGCATTCCGCAGTAATGGAACACATAGTCCGTTCTAGGATTCCGTTGTGATCTTGGGAGAGACCTTCCTCTGGTTTCATGTCTACCCATGGAGTGATTTCGGGGCTTATTCACCATTCGTTGCTCACTCACATTCTTCTTCTCAACCTTCACATTCTCAGGGATGGTTTCTTCTACAATAGGCACTGCGGCCTTCACAAACTTCACTTCTTTGGTAGCTTTGGCTGATGAGCTGCTTCCTCCTGTGTATCCCATCCCGGACTTGTCTGAAGAAGGTTTTTGAGATGAGATAACATCATCTAACTTCTGGGAGGAGACTCTCTCTATCTTGGCATGAGCTTGCACTACCTCTTGCTCAAGAAACCTCACCTTCGTATAGGCTTCAGACAACTCGCCATTTAATGTCTCAATTTCGCACTTAGCCTCTTTATATCTGACCATGAGACTTCTGTAATCTTCCTCAGCCTTCTTCGTTTTCCTCACAGCTGCCTTGGCTATTCTGGTATACTCTTCAGACTTCTCAAGAAGTAAAGAATAATTTTCTTGAAGATTAGCTGTATTCTCTTCTTCTTCTTCAGCATCTGATTCATCCACATTCCCAATAGACTCTGAATCTGAATGCTCACCAAGCTCCTTCACAAGAGTACCCAAATCATCCGATGACTCCACATGAGCAATGGTCATGAATGCGGAGTAGTTTCCCTCTCCGTCACAGCTCTCTTCCGAGTCAGAATCAGAGGATTCTGAATCACTGAGTGTTGTGGCGTAAGCTTTGCCTTTTCCCCTTAGAAAATTTGGACACTCCTTCTTTAGATGTCCATGGCCATTGCACTCATAGCATATAATTTCTGAAGAAGGTTGAAACTCCCTCCCTTCTTTTCTTGGAAACTCTTTCCTATCACCTCTTGAAGATGAAAATTTTCCTTTGTTGAATGGTTTCCCACTGTTCTTCATCTTCAGAAATTTCCGGAAGTTTTTCGCAAGAAATGCTACTTCCTTCTCCACCCCATCTTCTTCGGAGGAATCACCCATCCTTTCGGTGATGGTTTTAAGAGCAAGTGATTTACTCATCTTATGGGAAGGCAGTCCCATCTGATATGTTTGGAGAGACCCAACTAATTCTTGAATTTTAATCTCATCCAAATCCTTGCTTTCCTCTATGGCTGTAACTTTTGCTCTAAAACTTTCAGGCACGGACCTCAACACTTTTCTCACCACCTTAGCATCTTCAATCTTCTCCCCAAGATTGAGTTTAGCAATCACAATTTTATTTAGCTTCCCATAGAATGAATCAAACGGTTCATCATCACCCATCTTGAGCTCTTCAAATTTTGTGGTAAGCATCTGAAGCTTTGTGTCCTTAACTTTCTTTGTACCCTCATAAGTGGTCTCCAAAATCTCCCAAGCTTCTTTGGCTACCGTCATGTGAGAGATCCTGTGGAATTCATCAGGAGACACAGCACAAAATATAGCATTTAAAGCTTTACTATTAGCATTGGCTGCTGCAAGAGCCGCCTTATCCCAATTAGCCTTAGGAGCTTCCGGCTTAGTCCAGCCAAGCTCTACCGCATCCCAAACGGTGTCTTCTATAGAGCATAGAAATGCTCTCATTCTGACTTTCCAGAATGCGTAATTGTTCCCATCAAAAAATGGTGGAACATTGAGCGATTGAGACCGGTCCATCTCAAATAGGGTCAAGGATCACACTAAGGTGTTTAAACCAAGCAAGTGTACCCGCTCTGATACCAATTGAAAGCTCTAAAATGTGTTGAAAAACACAAGAGCTGTTTAGACCCCCAATTAAAATTACGGCTTGGTTGATTTTACACAAACTTAATACTAAGTGCGGAAACGTGTAAACACAAGCGTATAATCAATAAGCTACTCTAATCCATAAATTAAGCAACACAGCAGTATAATGGAATATAAAAGAGTAGGGAAGAAAGATGCAAACTCAGAAAACACCAAGACGTGTTCTCGAAGAGGAAACCGAAGAACTCGGCGAAAAACCTCTCCGCCGCCCTCCAAGCGGAAATCGATCCACTAGACAATCAGTTGGGATACATGAGTGAGCAAAAGACCCTCCAAGCCTAATCTACCCGATGCACCTAAGCCCTCCAAGCTCCTACTCCAACAAGGCTTCTCGGAACCGTGTCTTGTCTAGTTCTCCGGATCCCGCAACAAACTCCATGTTGCATCTGCCATCCTTGGCTTCTTCCAATGCTTCCCAGCAGCACCAAAACGTCACTCAACACTCTCAAAAGGTGTGGTAAGTGTTTGGGCTATGTACCTCTCAATGGTGTGGAAATGGAGAGGGAAGGGTTGAGGAGATACCACAAGCAAGTGTATAGAGAAAGGTAGGGATGACAATCTCTAATTGCAAATGTGTTTGGCTAGGGTTTTCTCTCTGAAGCATTCCTCAACATTTGTGGGTAATGGGGGTTTATATAGGATAGGTGCAGAATGTGTGAGTCAGTCAGTACAGGCTGGCAGAACAGCATGTCTCACGGGTGTCTCGCGGGAAGGCCTTACCCGCGAGATACTCGCGAGAGACAGCTGTCTCCATCTGTCCTAACTCTTCGCATTCCAGCATGTGCAAGGCACATGCTTCACTTCGCGGGAAGCTTAGTCGTGACATACCCGCGAGATTCCTTTAGCTTCCACTTTGCTTGAGTCTTCACACACTCTCTATCACACACCCCTTACATCAATTCCCAGAACAAATACAGGGTATAAACAATTGAAAGTAATTACAATCAAATTTGGCACGGAATAAAAGCCAACAAAACACATAGTTGTAAATCACAACTTTACACATGTTATTGTAGTATATTTCAAAAATGAATAAGTGTAATTGTAGCATTCATCCACCAATTTTCAAATTTAACTTTTATAATATTTTATAGATAGATAAATAAATCGGTTTCGAAGTTCTTACATTTAATTTAAGTTTTAACTGCAAACACTAACCAAGGAAAATTTTAATAAAAAGTATTCCTTTGTATTTTTAGAACTTAGAACCTCAAGTATCTAAAAAAATTTCTTTAAAAGAAAATACTTTTAAATAGCCATTTTTTATAATTTATCTTAAAATACACGTTACATTCTATAACTACTTCTCATTTTACTCCATTAAATTTAAAAATTACGTATCATTTTAATCTATTAATTTGGATAACACCGTGCATTTTAGTCCTTTTATCTATCACCATTAAAAAGTTTATGTTAACCCCTTTGAAACAGCTTCATTTCAAAATTTTAACATTATAAAACACTTTTAAAGATTTTTAATTTTTTTTTTAAATGACAAATTTTAGGGGACTAAAATGGCAAAGTACCACCTCCTAAGCAAGGGTCATGTTTCTAAATGACCTGACATGTTTCATGGAAGTGTAGTCCAAAGTAGCAGCTTCAAAAATTTTGTTTTAAGGGGTTCATTAAAACTTTTAATAAAAAGAGAACTTGAATATATCGAATTATCGACAAAAAATATAATAATAATACGTGAAGTTTTACAATTTTATTCTATAAGTTTTCAAATTTTGAATATTACATGATAGTTCATTATGAGTATTTATTGCCAATGTGGGTAGCTATGAGCTTATGATCATTTTATTTTGTTAAATTTGTCTAACATTTTTATCTTTATAAAGTTGTTATTATCTATTTGACTTTGTTTTTATAAAATGATTTTAGACTAAATGACTAATCTCAACTCATTGACTCCATATTAATTATTGACGTACACAATCACACTCATTTACACATAAAATTATACACTATGTGTCTACTTAACTAATCAAATGCTTAAATAATTACTAACTTTACAATTTTTTTTCTTGAATTTTACTAACTTTATAACAAAAAATTATTATAACATGATAACAATATACACGCATTTCAAAAAACCCTCTCTATTTCCTAATTATTAAATTATAAAAGTTATATTATATTTATATTGTACACACAATCATCCACACACATCATAATTTATACAAATAACATTATAACAAAATGTAATATACACAATCAATATTAGACACACTCACACAAATATAATATAAACTTATAAAAAAAATTACACTTCCAATTCACAAACACTCACTCTTTAATTTTAGAGTCGAAAATACTTGTAATAAGGGTGTGCAAAATTTAAGTTAGGGTGTGCAAAAATATATTTTTAAGAATAAATTAAAGTATTAACCTAACAAAAAAAAATATTATATATATATATATATAAATATATATAATTTTATTTGTTTTGAAGTCACGTGGGGTTCATTTGAACCCCTGAATAGGCTATAGCGCCGCCCTTGAGTCCAACAAATAATTAAGAATAATGTTTTAAAATCTAACTATTATTATATAAATTTTATAAGTTGAGGTGAGAAAAAAGTAATATATTTTGTTGATAATGACACTTACTATATTCAGTAACATATCAATTGTAAGGATTTTATAATTATATTAGTAGTATTTTTATCATTTTTCAAATACGTTGACGCTCTTGATATAAATTTTCATAAAGAAAACAACTAATAGAGGAAACAAAATCCAAAAAATCACCCAAGACACCATTAGTTTTTCTCTCCAAGTACTCAATCAATATTTATAAATCTCGTAATACAACTAATCTCAAGATACAAATCCAATTTTTTGAGCTTGAGACTTGCGTTTCAACATATTATTAGGAGATCTTGAGCTAGAATCAAATTCTCATTTGTTGTTAAGTAATTTTGGTTTGAGAAGTATTTCTTAATCATGGGAATTTCTGGTATGCTATTTTAAATTTTTAATGAGCAAGTTACATAGCTTTTCACTAATAGATTCTTTGTAGATAGGTCTTTGATCTATCACTCTTATTATAATTAAATAAAATAAATCAAAATATATAATAATTAAATAATTAGGATAAATTCTAGGCAGTGCACTCTAAGTCTCCTAATGGAGATAATCTTTCATAGAGACTTTGGGTCCGTTTGGATTGAACTTATTGTTGCTGAAATTGAAAACTAAAAACACTGTAGCAAAATAATTTTTAAATGGGTAAATAGTGTTGTGGGACCTGTGAACAGTGCATGAACAGTGTTTTTTGTCCTCTGCACAGTAAAATCATGTGATTTTACTGTTCACGTGCAGGAAAAAAAAAACGAAAAATGCATAACGTGGACGCAGCTTTCAGTTGAATCCAAACGCCCTCTTATATTTAATATGATGAAACATTTTACGTGTGTTTTTTCTTTCTTTTTTTGTGAAAAATCCTAATGTAATTAGTAATTTTACTATAAAAGACTTACAAACTTATGTGCCAATAACTGTAATTGGTCTCACACAAATAACATAATCAATATTTTTTTAATTATTTTTTTATTTATGATTTAGATTTTGATATATTTGTTAAAAAAAAAAAAAAAAAAAAAAAAAGGCATACATAGTAAAGTTTGTAATAGTTAAAATATCACTCTTTTTCTTTGTACCACCTGAGGCAAAACCTCGTTGTTGAGTTAAAAGAAAAAATTATTCTATTTTCTTTTTCCACTTTGATTGTGGATTGGAGGTGCAAGGAAGAATGGAAGATACAGTAAGCATTTAAACAAGTGAGAGGGGGGATGTAGTACTAATATGTGAAGATGTGAAGAGTAACCTACTAAACCTTTACTTTTGTTAACTTTGTTATGCTATAACAATTTTTTGAGTTACTTAGCAACAATTTGAAATGTATAATGTGTGCATATTATAGATATAGAAAAAGCCTTTTTAAAATCTTATGTTTTATGTGTGTGTATATATATATTTGAAATAAAGAAGTGATGTCATAGTCTTTGGCTAGACTACTACATTCTTTGCTCATAAGATATCCCGAAAACCCTCTAAACAAATAGTATGTATAGCATGTCTTTCAAGTCTATTAAACCAGCCATCCAGATGTCCCCAAAGAAATATATATAAAAAATTATATAAACTTTAGATTAGAAATAGTCTATTTATTGATAAGTTTTGACATTATAAGGTCGGTGAATTAATTTTTTCATAAACTAAAATCATTCTATCTAATAAACTCATAATATATATTTTTAGCTATAATTTATTAATTATTAGCATGGATTTGTAAAGGGTATAAAAATTTAGTTGCGGAGCCAGGAATTTAGGTCGGGGGGGCAAGATTAAAAGTAAAAAACTAATCTGAAAAAATTAATCAATATTAATAGCAAAATAAATAAGCAACTATATGCTAATGTAATTGTCATATAGAATCTAACATAAAATGTAAACTTTAATTTGGCTTTTCACACCTAGCTTAATTTACTCAGTTGCCCTACGATTTTTCATATTTTGAAACTGCTGTGTGATTTTTTCACACTCAATAATCTTAAATATATCTTTCTAAACAATCATTCATCTATTTTTCTCTCATTCAATTGGCGTAGTCCATTTTTAATTATGTTCATTGCTGAAAAAGCTCTTTCAATAATAGCTGTTGCAACTGGTAAGATCAATGCCAAGGTCACTAATTACACCAATGAATATGAAACATCCTTTTTCATTTTTACCATCTTTTCAGCAAGCTGTCCAATTCCTTTAAGTGTTAAATGTTTTTAAAAATTTAACAAAAACTCTAAGGTACAAATTTAAAGAGACTGGTATCAAAAGAATTTTTTTATTTTTTATTATTATTTTTTTTAATGTGAGGCATCCTTTACTCCTTTATACTATATATATATTGTTTTATATTAGTATTAGCATTAGGTTGTGTAATTCCTTTTTCGTTTGGCAGAAGGATCCTCTTTTTTTTTTTTTTTTTTTTAATCATTATTATGTTAGCCTCGTTCCCCTATAATTCCTATTTCCTTATGGCAGTAGGATTTGCATCTTGTGTATAACTACAAACTAATGTCTTTTGTGTCAGGGGGGCATGTGTGATATATGTACCATATTAGTACTATAACAATTTGAAAGTTCAGGGGCACCCCCCCCCCCCCCCGGCCCAAAATCAAGTATCTTGTAAACAAATTCAAACTTTTTCAACAACAAAAAGAACCAAAGTTTTACATATAGGTTGCGTTTGGATAGGAATTATTGCGTTTGGCGTTTTGAGTTTTGCGTTTTCCTTTTTTTTTGGCACGCGTTTCAGGAGACAAACGGCTACTATTCATGAACAATAGCCGCACTATTTGACTTTTTAGCCACTTTTCAGCACACCAGTGGGTCCCGTGCATTGTTCACGGGACCTACAAATTTTACTTTTCAGCAACTTTTTCATTAAAAATGAGTCCTACAGTACTATTCACATATTTAAAAATTATTTTATTATAGTGTTTTCAGTTTTCAGTTTTCAGTTGTATCCAAACGGACCCATAATCTCATCTGATGATGGGTCCAAGTATGGCTTGTATTTGAAATAAAATCTAAATATAATCATGAGCATTTAATAGTTGCATATTTAACTCGTGTATAACCCTAGGTGCTACCATGTATGACAATAACACATTGATGAAGCATAACTCGTTTAGCTTGATGTCTCATTTTTTCTTTTCTCTCATAATTCATACTTGATAAGATTTATAATTCAAGAGTCTTGTAGTATCGGTCCTTCTGGCCCCTCTGCAATATTCTGCACCCAAAACAAACTATGTGGACACTGTTTCCCCTGCATTATTGAAGCTTAAAGCAATGGCCCATAGTTATGACAATTGTATATGAAAGTTGCAGTCTTTCATCAGCTTTTTTTTTTTCCTATCTTTTTGTGAAAGAGACAAACGTTTGTCTCCTCAACTGAACCTGAAAATTGAGTGAGTCAGACATGCCTTGATTCTACAGATGATAGATCCTTATGTCAAAAAGTTGGAGCTATCACAACGTTGCTCTTGGCTTCTTGCATTATTGTTTGCATTGTTTAAATTTTAAAGCTGCACAAGAAATTAGTGAGTCTATGGATACTTACCACTTGCGCATGAATACCAAACTTGACTAACCAAAAGCTTCAAATCTATAGCAGTGGACTAATAATTTCTCATCCTTAGAGCCTAGCGGTAGGGTCCCTCTGCATTGAAAGCAAACAATGGGGAAAGTGTTTCCCTGCATTATTGAAGCTTAAAGCAATGGCCGTTGTTATGACAGTCACTTGCTTTCATATTCAACTGTCATATCTAAGGGCCGACATTTCTCTTATCTTTTCAAAAGAAACAAACATTTCTCTCCTTGACTAAAGCTGAAATTAAATTGAGTGGGTCAGACATGCCAGAATTCTACAGATGACAGATCTCTTTGTCAAAAAGTTGGAGCTATCACAACGTTGCTCTTGGCTTCTTTGATTAATTTCCATTTAATTATGGATTATTGATTGATTTGAAAGGAGAAATCAAATCCAAGTGATGCAGTTTTGTTTTCAATGAACACCAAGATATTAAAAAAGCATTACCCTGATATCACTAAGTGCCATTTTTCACTCTATTCTAATATACAGCCAGAAATCAGGGCCATCCAGATACATCACCTATTCAATTATTGAGTTGTTAACTTGTTGGAACCAAAATTTTTCATTAGACTCTATATATCTTGAAGAGAACAATGAAGAAATTTGGACTTCGATTTCTATCAAGAACAGCGAAAAAACCAATGATATGTAAAAAATAAATAAAATTAAATCAAGCCAAAAAAATATCCACAATCAAAAGTTGAGATAGTGAAAGAGTGCATTCAAGAGAGGTGTTAATGGGCCAATCCAAGTAATCCAGTGAATGCACTAATAGGCCTATGGGCCGTTGTTTTGAATGGTCTGGCAGACTAGCCTCAGTGGATCCCGAACACAAGTTTCAGTCAATTGCCATTTGGCTTAGGGATTAAATTATCAATTGTGCTATTCACATTTTCTTATTTCTATAATTTTTTGTCAATTTAGAATAAGATACCACACAATATGTGGATGTAGTTTAATGGATGTATCTTCAAAATAGTTGCATCTGTTTCACTCGGAAGTAGCGGAACAAACTATGATAACAACGATACCTACTAGTCATGTATCAAAAATTAAGCACAAATCAGTCCTCGACAAGGCATAAAATTTTTTTAAACTAGGATGGTGCCTTTTCTTGGCAAGAAGGGCAGACTGTGTCTATAGACCTTGAACTAATCAACATTTACAAATGAAATCAATTGACTCAATTTTAGAGCTTTTAGTGCAAAGTCAATGAACAAAATTGTGCTTCCCCACTAAACAGAAACAGGTAAAAAAAAAAAGCATCTGACAATTAGAAGATATTAACTACAAATTATCTTCTCGAAAAAACAATATTAAGTGCAAATTTTAATCATAAAGAGACATTGGGAATTTACGAGGCATGTAAATTTGTTCAGTAAATGGAGCTTACTAGTAATAAGTAAGCGGCCAAGATTATATATATCTATATATATATATATATATATATCTATATATCAGTAGCCAAGCAAACCAATCACATTCACTTCTGTTTTGAATTCCTTCTCACCTTCTTCTACCACCTTATGTTAGGATTAGTGTCCTTAAATCCTATTGTATGATGCTATGTATTATATTATGTATGATATTGTGTATGACATGATGTATGACTTAATATTGTAATTAATAAAGTTGTTTTATTATTATCTGAAATAATGGTAACATGAGTATTTGGACACTATCATATAGTCCATGAGATACATAGTATGTGATTTATGTGAAAATTCACAAAAGATGTAAATCACAAGTTCTTTGTAAACTCAGAATTCAGTTCGTAGTCGGTGTCGGTGATGAAATTGGGTGTTTCATCTGTGAAGACTATAACATATTAACTAAGATGATTTGTCTTGATCATAAAAGTGGTGACTTCTACTTGATATGTTGATATGTTTTAAGAGTTAAAACATATTGAACAGGACCGCTGTGAGATTTATTATTCACCTAACGACTGTCAATTGAATAATAAATCTCACGACTTATATTTGCATGAACTCTTAATCTTGAGAGAATAATGGACCTGATCATGAGGTGTAGGTTGCTTTGATATATCAGGAGTGAGATCTAAAGTAACGGTCAAAACCTCAGTATGTTGGGCAGCCACATTTAATGTTATGGAACATATATTCTCAAGCTGGAATTCATAGTCTCTTAACGGAGATACAAAATATTCCCTTGAGATAAGATTAATTGATTTGTTATTCAAAATATTAGGCCTAACTACTTTAGTAAATAGTTACTAAAGTATATATTTATGAAATTGGATTTCATAAATATATAATGAATAACTTAAAGGATTAAACCAGGTACTCAAGGATTAAAATGTAGTAATTCACAAAATGGCAGTCTTCATTCATGACTTTGTGTTACTACGAATATTTTATGAAGGGTTGCATGTACCATAAAGTCTTTGGATATAATTTATTAATAAGGTCTAGAGTGCAATTATATTTATATAGTGGTATTAAATATAATTAGTGGTAACTTTAGACTTGTCAAGAGTTGACAGAAAAGCCCAAGGCCCATTGGAGCTAGTGTCTTATTTGTTCCCTTTTGGTCCCACTCCAAGCCACATATTAAAGTCTAATTGGAAAGGCCCAAAAGGCTGGCCCAATTAGATAATCAGTTATATTGAGAGAAACATACAGAATTGAGAAGAACAAAAAGTTCATGAAAGGGATGTATGTGAGTGTTAGACACTCTCTCATTCTCTCTAGAACATACACATATAACTGATTGAGAGACCACACATCTTGGGCATTAGTGGAATTAGAGTGAAGATTGAAAGTGTTCTCGAGAACTTCTGATCTTTGGTTTTGAAATTCACTGCACCAAGGTACACTCTCTTGTTCTATATTCTGAAACTTACATAGTGCATGTTATCAATTGCGAATGAAATAAATCCGTTAATTTTCCGCTGCGTATGTTTTGTATGCGATACAAACATGTGATTTTCCATCAAATGGTATCAGAGCCAGGTTTTCATTTTCGAATCTGTATAATTTGTTAAGTGAGTTTTAGAATTAAAGAAAACTATTTTCATAGTTACGAAAATTTTGCAGTCATTTTTTTGCATATTATAGTTTTTGAAACTATTGTTTGATTAAAACTGATTTTGATGTTATGATGTTGTTTAAGTTTTATTTTAACCATGTAAAATTGAATTTTAACACTTTAACATCAATGAAATTCAAGTTTTAATCTTAATCTTATCGTTTTTGATCATTAAGAATGTGTTTTGTTCATTGGAAGCATAAAAAACGGTTAACAGAAAAAACGGCTAGATGAGTTGCAAGTGAGCCGCGAGAGCTTTTGGATGAACTTGCGACTGGGGTCTCGCGATTGGGCGAGTCGCCAAAACGAGTCGCCAAAATTCGTGAGTGGAGTCTCGTGACTGGGTGAGTCGCTAAAACGAGTTGCCAAAAAATTCTAACACCTGTTTATTACATGTATAAAGAGCAAGGCTATGTGTAATTAGTTTATGTATGTATAAAACAATTAAAAACGTTTCTTTTAAAACATCTAGTGGGAGAGAGATACAAGGGTTGCATCTCACTACAAGGGTTCATAGTAGTGTGAAATATATACTTTGTCTTTGCTTCGAGCTTAGCATTCCATGCAGAGAGTATTTATTTCATGGTCCTACTAGATTGAATTTCCTGGTTTATAGTGGTTTGATCAAACACCTTGTCTTAGCCTTGAGCTTTGCATTCCATGCGGAGGGTGTTTTGTATCATGGTACTACAAAATAAGCTTGTTAAAGGGATGAAATGTGGCTACACATGATTCTAGACAATGGTATACACTAGACTAAGTATTATAGTATCCTCTATGCTGAGTTCTTACTATTATTACTTAGAGGCTAAATGTAAAACGATATATTATTAGTATTTGATAAGAGTTATCATGATAGCACTAATAATAAGAATAGTTCTCAATCAATCATAGTATTTAATGTTCACTCTATGCTGAGGGATATTGAATATGGGATTGGGTTGTTGTTGCATATATTATGTTATGGTTTTATTAAGGTTCCATATTATATATTTATATGCTAAATTGATAATGTCCAGTTTATTTATTATTTTCAGATTTGTTCATGGCATCATTTAGCCCACTTGTTACTATTCTTAATAAAAACAAACTAACTGGATCCAACTATGTTAACTGGAAAAGAAATTTTGACATTGTTCTTACTGATGAAGAGCACAAATATGTGCTTACTCAACCATGTCCTAGCTTTCCTTCATTAGATGCTCCTCTTAAAGAAAAATAACGATATGATCGTTGGCATAAATCTAATGAGATGGCCAAGTGTTACATCCTAGCATCTATCTCAAATGTTCTATAGCATCAAATGCAGGATGTAGAACTAGCTTCGGACATTATGCTAAGTCTGAAGGAGATGTTTGGTGATCAAGGTTGTTCTGCAAGGCAAGAAACCATAAGGCAAATTTATAATACCAAAATGGCTGAAGGCGGTTTAGTTAGGGAACATTGTCTTACAATGATCTCTAATCTGAATACATTGGAGGTTTTAGGTGCCAATATTGATGGAGAATCCCAAGTGGATATGATACTCCAGTCACTACCGGAATCATTCAAGGAGTTCAGACTCAATTATAACATGAACAAAAAGATTTATACATTGTCTGAATTAATGAATGAGTTGGTAGCGGCAGAAGGCATTCTTGGTACTTCTAGTGTTGATGTTAACACGGCTGAAGCTTTTACTTCTCAACCTAAGTCGAAAGGCAAGGGTAAGAAGAAGAAGAAGAAGGACTTCACCAAGCAAAAGGGTAAACAAATTGCCTTAGGGGTTGCTGATAAAGGAAAAAAGATCAAAGGAAAGTGTTTCCATTGTGGTGAAAAAGGACATTAGAAGAGGAATTGTCCAAAATTCAAGGCTGCCAATAATAAGGGTATGAAAAGTTCTTTCCTCCTTGAAATATGTTTGGTACAAAATCCCACAAATTTCTGGTGTGTGGATTCAGGTTGTACTAATCATATCTGTAATTCTTTGCAGGGTTTCCAGGAGACCAGAAAACTTAATGAAGGAGAATTGTTTCTTACTTTGGCTGATGGGAGCAGAATCCTAGTTGTAGCTGTTGGTGTTTTTAATTTGTGTTTTGAGTCTAGAGTTTTAATATTAGAAGACTGTCTGTATGTACCTAATGTTCATAGGAATTTGATTTTTGCAACTTATTTAGGTAAACATGGATATTGTGTTATCCTTAAAGACAATGTTGTAATAAAGAAGGGGTAAAGTGTTTATCTATTCTAGCAATATTGTTGATGGTCTTTATATTTTAACTCCTGATAAGCATGAATTATATAATTCTGAATTAGATAATGACTCTCATGTTAAATCATTAAAGAGAAAGTTTCCTTCTACTAGTGATGCATATCTTTGGCACTTGCATTTAGGTCATATTAATTCAAATAGGATTCAAAGACTTATCAAAGATGGTCTCTTACAGCCCATAGACTTTGATGAATTTCCATTTTGTGAATCTTGTTTGGAAGGCAAAATGACCAAATGACCTTTTAATGCAAAAGGTAGAAGAGCCCAAGATTTGCTAGAACTAATACATTCAGATGTATGTGGTCCTATGTCAATCCAGGCAAGAGGTGGCTATGAGTATTTCATTACTTTCGTAGGTGTGCCTATGGGGGCGGAAAGCTCCTCGGTAGTAAGGCGATATATGGAAAGAGGCTCAGGCTCATCCTAGAAGACAAGAAGAAGAAGATGTGAAGATCAAATAATAACCTTTTGGGTGATTAAGGTAACCAAAAGCGTATGGCAGACTGGACACATGCGAATGGAAAAAAGAAAAAAAAAAAAGAAAGAGAGAGAGGAGAAAGAGTAAGTGTACCTCCAATTCAGGTTCCTCGAGCATAATGGGGCAGGCAGCTGACGTGTCCTCCTTGTGCTTAGACTGCAAAGGAAAAGGGGGATAAGAGACAGAGTCAAAGAAAGAAGTCAGCAAGCATGTCAGAATTCAGGAAAAGCCAAAAAAAAAAAGTATATGCAAGTGTACTTGAAAGACAAAGCAAAGGAAAAGTTTTTTAGTGACGTACTCTTCGCTGAATGGCAGACGCAAGATGGGGAGTTGTCTTCCTCTTACTGCCTCATGTTCTGCTGGCAGGAGTAGCACCTATGGGAGGCTGAGGAGTGGCAGACTTAAGCTTGCTGGCAGATTTAAGTTTGGCAGGACCTTTCTTGGCTGGTGTAGGGATGTTTATTACTTTAACCTTCTTTTCCCAACCTGGGGGGTAATCGCCTGTATGCCAATACCATCCTTTCTTCTCCTCATCCCATTCAAAGATGGCGGATCGGCTCTGTTTCCTAGCATAGGCCAACACGGACCTGGAAGGAAGGAGCAACCGAGGATTGGGAGAGACAACCATGCTAAGTCCCTCAGGAGGTATGAGAAAGAAACCGCGACTGCCAACCAACTCTTGCTCAAATGAGGTCACTACAGCCTACCAATAGCCGTGCATAGCAGGAGTGCAAAGGCCCTCTCTTAGAGAGCCAGGAACTGTGATCGCACTGAAACGCTGCCTCCAAAAATCAAAAGCGGTGTGCCGCAGGAAAGGTCTAACTGAGGTAGGAAACTCTGCAAGAAAGGAAAGGTCATCAGGGATGTCCTAATCCAACCCAAACTGCCTCCTTACTCGGTTGGCAGGATAATGGACGAACCTGACACCTTCATCTGCTAAGTAGGGCAACCATCCGGCATTGGTGGCTGCCAGATAGGTGATACCAATCTCATCAAAACTTGCTAAAGGGGTAGTAGTAACAACAGTATCAACAAACGAACCCATTGCAGAATCAACACAAGTGTAACCAGAACTCAAATGTCTATAAGCTCTCCAGGAAAAACCAATACCTTCATCGAAGGACTCAACAACAGAATGATCGATAGGCTTTAAACCGGACCAACGAAAAGCCAGAGGAAAATCAGACTCGAATCTACTGCAGAAGTCAGTAATTACCTGTGGACAGGATTGGTACTTCTCTTTAGCAAATCTAATAGGCCTACACTTCGCCAAGTATTGGGCATAACGCTTGAATAATAACTGCTGCAGGGTGGTGCTGTGTACAGAGGAAGTGACTATGTGGTAGGAGCCAGCCTGACTCTCGTCACTCCGCAAGATATCCAGTTGAACATATAGATGCCCCAAGAATATGGGGGCCAGCGGCAGACTCACTCCGGCAGATATTTTTATGGCCAAACGAAAATACAAAGGCTTTATGGCATAATGGGGATGGGACCCAAAGACAAACTTGCAAAGCCCAAAAGCAATAAAAGCAGCACGGCGGGCAACAACAGAAAATTTGGAGGAAGAATTAACCCAGTAAGATAACTTAGCATTTCCGGCCATCCTTTTCTTCAACTCCACTTCGATGGCTTCTTCTTCTGGGGAAAGCTCAATGGTGGCAGGATCAACATCACCAAGGATCGGCAAAAGTAACTGATTAGCCACATCCTCGAGAGTAACTGTGAGTTCGCCGCAAGAGAAGAGGAATGTGTGAGTGGTGGCACACCACCGGCGAACCAAATGACGAAGGTTGTAAAGGTCTCAAAAATTGGAAAGACTTCGAGATAGGATGACAGCCTTTAGAGCACCGGCCCTCTGAAGCAAACCCATGAAACCTGTGTCAGAAAACTCGCTGTCAACCCACTCCTTCCAACCCGAGGCAGTGCCAGACCCAAACTCGAAATGGATGGGTACAGGAAGGGTGACGCCTTGACGAATGACCAAATCAGAGATGGAGGAAGACACCGAAACCCAAGAAACATCAGGGTTTCGCCGACAGAGAGCGAGCCACACGCGGCCCGGCGGCGGCGACACATAATCACCATGAGTCTTGGGGAAGTAGGGACTAATATTATACCAAGGATCGATCAGAGGGGCGCACTCACTATCTGGGTCGCGTCATGCCTCTTCCTCATCGGAGTGGTCCGAATCGGAGCGCACGACCTCTTCTTCTGCTTCTTGTTCGACCGGAGGATCTGAAACAACCCCTTTCCCTTTACGGCGGGAAGAGGCTTGAGTTTTCACCGGTGCCATGGCGTGAGGGCTTGATCCGAGTAAAAGGGGAATGGGTGTTCGAAAAGAAGAAAACGGTGAAGGAAGGAAAACAGGTATGATATTTTGAAATAGAAGGAGTTTGTGTCTGCGTTGGAAAGGGACTCTCCTCTTAAATACCTGAGTTATTAATGCCGGTGTGAGGGGAGGCGACTGGTCAGCCATCGAGAAAAGAATGAAGTTAATGAGGCGGCGGTTATGTTTTAAAGCAACTGCCATTTTGGGAAATTCAAAGAGTCACTACTGTTCACAGCAGGAAAAGAAATATATATGCAGGAAGGAGTCCATAGTTTAAAAAAGCCCGCAAAGGAAAAGAAAGAAGGAGAGTGAAAAAGACAAGAAGGTCCTTCATTCACATATGAACCGCAAGAACGCTCCATATGTTCAGGGGGCTAAATGTTGAGGGTCATTTTTGTAAAACAGGCCCAACTCAGCAACGCAGGCAGCAAATAGAAGTGGCAAGCATAGAATAAAACCATTAAGCCCAAGCGGCAGGAATAATGGATCACAGGCCCATAACATGAACAAATGGGTCTTGAGGAAGCAAATGGGCCCAAAGGGCCCGGAAAGAGAGAAATGGCACCCATGGGTAGTATATGGTATGGAAAAGTGAGAATGGGCCGCGGTAGGCCCAAGGCAATGTAAACAAAGAAAGTAGGGGTTGATGGCAAGCCCATCAACCCCAAGGATGAGAATAAGGAAGTTGGGCCGGGGAAGCCTAATCAAGTTAGTAAAAGCCCATGGGAATGCAGAGTTAGTGAGTGGGCCGAGGAAGTCCAAAGGAAGTAAATGGGCCGCAGGCCCAAGGGAAAACGAAAGGGACACTGGAGCCCATAAGTAAGAACACCAGTGGCCATATTAAGCCACTAGGGGAAAGAATGGAACGGCAGGCCTAAAAGGAGGATCAGCAGGAGCAAATCGCCACAGCAGGAAATGCCAAATAATGTGGTAGGAAGCCAGGGTAATTAAGAAGTGGGCTGAAAGAAATAAGAAGCCCAATACCAAGTAAAGCCCAGCACTTAGAGGGAACAGTGGATTATGCAAACGACCTACGAAAAAGAACAAAGAATTGCGGCAGACTGCCAACAAAGCTCCAGATCGCGGCAAACGCATGAGCGGCAGGCAGGTTTTGGACATACATGAGAAGGAAGCACGCGCAAGGCCCAGACACCACCAGCCTGTACCCAGCCAATATGGGATGTGGTGGGGTCATGGGTCAGAGGTAAGAGATAAGGGGGGTGTGGTTTGGTGGTGGGGGAGAGGGGAAAAGACCTATTCTGCGGCTCCTGCCCAAGCCCTTTTGGGAGGTACGTCCTGCTGGGATGACAGACCACCCAAAAGAGGCAAGGTTGAGGGGGGAACTGTTAGGTGCATGCCATGAGGGAAGGAGAAAGAAAATGTTTGCATCGTGGCAAGAAAGAGCGCCGCGGTGCACTAACAAAACAAAACAGACTTGCCCCCTGTCTGGCAAGGGTAGTCAAGTGCGTCTAGACCAGACAAAGGTGGTTAAGGGGCAAAGTGGTAAAAATCTGGTTACGGCAGGCCCTATAAGAAGGCCTCTGCCATGCCCTGAAAGGGAGATCGAAAATCATCGAAAAACAGAGGGAAAATCATCGAAAAACAGAGCATATTTTAGAGATCGAAAAACAGAGGTATCACAAAGTGAAAGAAAAACAAAAGAAAAAGAAAGGAAAGAAGAAAAGATAAAAGAGAAAACATAAAACAAAAAGAAAAAGTATAATGGGCATGCACCAGTAGATCGGTTCCCTTCTCTCCCCTTCGAAATCCCACTCTCTTGAAGACTATTAAACAATAGGGATTCCTTTGGGAACTAATCATTTAGGTCCGATTCCCTCAAAGTCATTAATCTCCACAGCAGGATATTTTCCTGGGAGATTAGTTTCATTGAGAGGAAGCGTTCTTCCTCTTTGGTCTTTGCCAGTACGGACCCAAACTTAACTTGATATTATTTATTTGATTAATTCATATTGTCATTTAATCTTTCACTTCTTTTGGAAAGCTATTATCATTACTATGATTACTTGGTTATTTTCCATCAAGGAAAGATCACTATATCATGTTTTCTTTTGTTATTATATCTGCCTGCCATGACTTATTAAAAAACAGCTCTGCCTGCCATAAATACTCTCCTGGCAGACGAGACCAAGTTTGCGCACAAGCTGGCCCAAAGTGAGTTGCAGTTGGGCCGGTCTCAACTCTCCTACTGAGAATACGCGGGCCCATCACCGCATAAGGCAGCCCAGCCCAAAGCACAATACAAAAAAGGCCCCTACAATAAGTAAAACAAATACAAAAGTTTTATTTCTACACAATATTAGCATTCCAAAATATAAAACAAAATTACAAATGACTTATTAGATAACTCATTTGATAAAGAATAAAAACATATAAGAAATTTACAATCTTGAAAATTAATTTTATAATATGTTATCAATTGTGGTTGACACTCTATTTCAATTGAGATATACATTAAAGTTTGATTGAATATCATATCATTGTTAAGCAACACACACTCTAAGAAATATCATAATTTATTTTGAAAAGCCATTTATTTTGGACATAAATTGTTAAAAAAATGGGAGAGGTACAAAGATTTATTGCGAAGGTGTCCTCATCATGACCTTCCAGCATGGCTTCAAGTGCAAACATTCTACAATGGTCTAGGAGCTACAAACAGGTCTATGGTTGATGCAGCAGCTGGTGGAGCTTTAATGAGTAAAACTCATGAGGCAGCCTATGAACTTCTGGAAGAATTGGCATCCAACAACTATCAATGGCCTATAGAAAGAGCAATGCCAAGAAAGACAGCTGGAGTTTTAGAACTTGATTCTATTACCTCATTGGCGGCACAAATGGCAACTTTGTCTCAACAACTAGGTAAAATGAATGTTAATGCTATTCAAACTAATGTTGTTTGTGATCATTGTGCAGGAAATCATTCAAGTGTCGACTGCCAAGTGGGAAATCCTTTTGCCCAATCAAGTTATGGACAAGCAAAGTACGTGTCAAATTTTCAACGTCAAAATAATCCATACTCGAAAACGTACAATCTTGGATGGAGGAATCACCCCAACTTCTCATGGAGCAATAACCAAGGGCAGGCTAAACCACCTCAGCAATTTCCACAGCAAGAGAAGAAGCCGACACTTGAGGACATGTTCATGCAGTACATGCAGAAGACAGATGTGGCGATCCAAAACAACTCAGCTTCAATCCGTAATCTTGAGGTGCAGATCGGTCAGCTCTCAAGCATGCTCACAGAGAGGACTGTAGGAACTTTGCCAAGCAACACTATCACCAATCCGAAAGAACATGTAAAGGCAATATCATTGAGAAGTGGACGAACATATGAGGAACCAAAAGTAACAAATGCCAAACAATCTAGGGAAGTTATTTTTGAGACTTATTCTCCTTCAATTTATGATCCACCAATTCCTTTTCCGCAAAGATTAAGAAAAAACAATGTGGATGATCAGTTTTCTAAATTTCTAAGTGTATTTAAGCAATTGCATATTAATATTCCTCTCATTGAAGCTTTGGAACAAATGCCTAAATATGCTAAATTTTTGAAGGATATTATATCAAAGAAGCGGAAATTGGAGGAGCATGAAACAGTAATGCTAACAGAGGAGAGTAGTGCAATATTACAAAAGAAGCTGCCACCTAAGCTGAAAGATCCTGGGAGTTTCATTATCCCTTGCACTATAGGAAAATCTTATTTTGATAGAGCTTTATGTGATTTAGGGGCAAGTATTAATCTAATGCCTCTCTCTGTTTTCAGGAAATTGGGTCTTGGAGAAGTAAAGCCGACCACTATCTCTTTACAATTGGCGGATAGATCCATTAAATATCCAAGAGGAGTCATTGAGAACGTATTAGTAAAAGTTGACAAGTTCATCTTCCCGGCTGACTTCATTGTCCTTGATATGGATGAGGACGAGGAGATTCCTTTGATATTGGGTCGACCTTTCCTTGCAACGGGGAGAACCTTAATTGATGTCCAGCAAGGAAAACTTGTTTTGAGGGTCGGAGAGGATGAGGTCACTTTTGATGTATTTAAGTCTATGGAATTTCCTTCCGAGACACATTCTTGTTTTCAAATAAGTGACCGAGACATGATCATGGCCGATGAGACTTGTGCAATTGATTTTCAAAAGTTACCACTTGAGGTATGTCTTACTCGCTCTACACCTGTTAAATTCAATAATGAAGAGGTTAAAGAGTGTGAAAGATATTTGGAGGCTACACCACTCTTTCCTCCTTCAATGCAACCAAAAGTGGAAGACCTAAAATCATGTCAGCCAACATCTCCACCAGAGGAACCTCCTAAACTTGAGCTCAAACCGCTTCCATCAAATTTAAGGTACTCTTTCTTAGGCCAAGACTCTACTTTGTCAGTTATTATTAACAGTTCTTTGACTGATGTAGAGGAGGAAAAGTTGCTGAGAATCTTGCGGGAACACAAAATGGCTTTGGGTTGGACCATCTCTGACATCAAAGGAATTAGTCCTTCAATTTGCACACACAAGATTTTAATGGAGGATAACGTCTAGCTACAGACGTTAAATAAAGCGCTTTTGGGAGGCAACCCAAGTTTTTTATTTTTATGTTTATGTTTTTATTTTTCATTTTTTTTTTCTTTATCTTTTTTTTTTTTTCTTTCATTTTGTAGGAATAAAGAGACCAAAGAAATCTTCAATGGGTACACAGCTGCACCTCAAGGAAAAATATTCAATTAAAAATCAGGGGAGCATCTCTTCTCCTTTCTCATTCTTTTATTTAGTTTTTTCTTCCTTTTTCCCATTAAGGACAATGTGAAATTTAAGTTTGGGGGAAGGGAATTTATTTTATTTATTAAAAAAAAAAATTTGCCTATGATAAGATTATGGTTGAAATTCTTATAATTTTTAGGAATCATTCTCATTGCTTAAGTCCAGTTGTTAATTCTTTACTTGATCTTGTTTAATTTGATATGATCATTAATCATTGTGCATACCTAGAGAAATTTTATGTGAATTTTGTAAATTTTGATGATCTCTACTTATTCTAGAACTTGTTGAATTACTCTCATGGAGAAATCTTATACAGAATATTACTTGGGAAGTGATTTAGGCATTCTTTGAATCGATTGAGCCTTTCAAGCTTACCTCTTTATTATCTTTATCCCTAGTTATCCAACTGATCTATTCTTACACTGGGTTGAAGAAAAGAGAAGATATATGAGCGTTTGAAAAAAAAAAAAAAAAAAAAAAAAAAAAAAAAAGAAGAAGAAGAAGAAAATTGTACAGAGTTCCATTTACTCCAATGTTTTGAGTTGCTTAGTAACTAGGGGTATTCATTACCAATGTGTACTCTTACGTCAAACCGTAACTTGAAATATGAGTATGCAAAAGCACTTCAAGTTTGTGACTTGTTGAGTAACTGGGTGCATCCATCACAAATGCCTGCATTCACGTCAAAAGATAAGTAACGACTTGAAGTAAGAAAAAAAAAATTTTGATGAAGAGAGGTATTTTGAGATATTCAAAGGACTGAGAAAAAGTTATATTTTAGAAGTGAGAATGCTCTATTTGCTTGAACCTTATCTTTTCTTTATAGCCCTCACTATATCCATACATCACAAGCCTAATAAAGACCTATTGATCCTAGGTAATATTTTGTTTTATATTAGTGGAGAGTGATTTAAAAAGCAAGCTTATGGAGTTTTTAGAGATCTGTACTTATTTAGTTGTTTGCATAAAACTATTCGGGAAGCTAATGATGAAGTGAGAATGATAATGCGATGGAGTTGAGTTTTGAATTAACTTTTGGACTTGATTAATTTGGAATGATTCCTTTGAATTATAAGCTTTATGCAGATCCTTGAGGCCAGAAAAATTTTATTTATTTATTTTTTCTTTTCTCCTTTTGCTCGAGGACTAGCAAAGTTTAAGTTTGGGGGAATTTGATAAGTGTAATTTTTACATGATTTTTATTATCCTCTTATTTATTAAAATTGTTAGCTTTCCTTTATTTCTTTTGATTTTATTTTATTTTTTACTATATTTATCTATTCATTTATGCTTTGAAGGATTGAGAAGATTTCATATTAATCCACATCTTGTGGATGTAAATTGGTTGACTTGAAGACCCAATTAAATTTAAGTCCAATTCGGATTAGGATTCCAGCCTGCACATCAGTTAGTATTTTTGGAATAACTTTCGGCTCCGATGTTCAATCGAGGTGATTCAAGTTGGGATAGAAAGTTAACTTAAAGGGATACAACTTTGTAGTTTACCAAAAGTCCTAATTCTGACGTTAAATGGGCCAAAATCGTCAGTTAAGTGAAGCCTAAAAATCTGGGATTTTCTCCAAACGGGAATTCAACTTGTAATAGGATTCCTTGACCTATTTAAAGGCTCTTTAGGGTAAAAAGAAGGAAGGGAAACCTGAGAGGAAAAGGGGGCTGCCGCATAGAAGAATTTGCTTTTGGGAGTCTTTATGAAGAGGAGGATCTGAGGACAAAGGCGAGAGCTTCATGTTGATCAACCAATGCAGATGAAAGACATAAGTTTTATTTGTTTTCTTTTCAATTTTATTATGAACTAAATTTTATTTTCTAGAGCATTGATGTAGTCTAGCAATGAACACACAATTTATTTTCTGAGTTATTTTATTTTTAATATTTCCATGATTGAGTGTTTAATTCTTATTCTTAATGCTTACTATTTTTTACAAATTATAGTTTGATCAATTGAATTACAATGAGACCGAGAGGTGATTTGTTATTTTAGTTCTAGAATTAAACACCATTAGTTGAGCGAAAGTAGAGATGCTTTACCGCGACTAGTGTGATTTTTCAAAAAATTCAAAGTACGTAATGAGTCTCCAATTAATTAAATTCACATAGAGATATGGAATTGTTAGTTGAAGATATTTTTTATATTATTCGAGAGAAGATATTGAATACTTAAGGAATTTTTAATCATCAACGGGAGATTATTAGAATTTAATAATTAGGAAGGATAAATTGTGTGGGATTTGTTAGGTGAAATCAACTGCTCTAGATCCATTCTTATCATATTTTTACACTGTTAGATTTTTACGCTTTGTTAATTCTTTTTATTCGTAGATTTATTTTTATTAAATAGTTTAATTTAATTCAGACAGTAGAACGTCCCTTTTATTTTCGATTTTCCAAATAGTAATTAATTTAGTGAATTTCGGTATTCAATAACATAGTTAATCCCTGTGGGTTCGACATTCATTTTCTAAAAACACTTTACTACTTGTTACGATTCTGTGCGCTTGCAGACTATTTTACGCGAACATAGAATAGGAGAAATTTTTTGGCTAAATCCTAAATGAACGCAAATACTCTCAATTGTTTTAATAAATTAATAATGCAATGTTCGTTCCTTTTAAAGCCATTTTCCAACTATCACCAAACATCAATAGACATGAATACTAAGTACGAACATTATCAAGTTAATAATTTCTAGTTTTGTTCTTCCCCGATATAATATATTTAAGTTTTCCTCTCTATCTCTGAAGTCTTCATTTATCAAGTAAAAAAGTTACATACAATACTGAAATAATGGCGCTTTCCTAGATTCTATCTTGTGCTTTCTCCAAAAGTCTTTGCATTGTTGAAGAAGACCTAGACTAAGACTTGGCATCCAAGGCACCTTTCCACCCAGCTACCATGAAAATCTTTTTATATTTTACTAATAGTATAAATAAAAAGGTAGCAAAAGATCATTCATTTTCTTTGATGAACAAATACTTTTTAATTAATTAACTCTTATGATTGCCTTCTTTCTCAAGTTTTTGCAATTAGGTCCTACTCAAGAAGACCTAAAGTCAAGGGTCGATGGTGTTTATTTTCAAATTGCATATCTATTTGTACTTTCTTGGAACATGCTATAATTCATGACAAGCCCATACTAATGTTATTATGAGCTTTTGTAAGGTTGAAATTTATCAACCATCTTGTTGGCTTTATTCCGTGCCAATTTGCTTGTAATTTAGCACTTAATAACCCTGTATTTAGGTGGGATTCATGTAAGGGTAGTGTGTGAAGAGAGTGTGAAGAAAAGCTCAAGTTTGTGCAAAGATGCAGAGTTTCGCAGCTAGGACTCGCGGCTGACTCACGACTGGGAAGCCGCCAACTGCAGGCACGTGAGAAGCACACAGGAGAGCTGAAGGGTCGCGCCAGCTGTCGTACTACAGGAAAAAAGTCCCAGGCTGGCCAGGCCGTTACTTCGCGACTTGAACTCGCGACTTGGACAAGCCGCGAGGCCAAGCCGCCAACCAACCCTATTTGCCAAAAACTGTCCCTTCGTATTCCAAACACACACCACTATATATAGACCCTTATACCCACGAAATGCAGAGAGCTTCTAGAGAGAATTTTGTGAGCGAAACCTTAGAGAAAAACAAGATTGCCTCATCCCCAATCTTTACCTTTGATACTCTACAAATTCCTCTACTCTCTTCCTCTCCATAATAAAATCCTTGAGAGGTCCTTAGCCAAATCCTTTTCTCACCATACCCATATCCGTGAGAAGGTTTATTTGGTGTTTTGGGAAGCAGTTAGGAAGGAACCAATATTCATTGGTTGATGCTATGGTTTAGTAGCGGAATCCGGTAAGCTAAAAAAGAAATAGGTTCGACGCAACCTCGTTGGAGGAAGAAGCTTGGAGGGCTTAGGTACATTGGGTAGATTAGGCTTGGAGGGTCTATTGTTGTTCATGTATCCCAACTACATTTTCTAGTGGATTATTGACCGTTTGGAGGGCGAAGAAGAGGTTTTACGCCGAGGATTTCGGTTTCTTCTTCGATAATATATCGTGTGTTATTTGTGTGTTTGCATCTTCCTTCCCTTTATCTTTGCCTTATATTTACTACTGTGGATGTGTTTATATTTGGCTTAGATCAGTTTTCAATTCTGTGTTTGGCTTATGTTCATGTTCCACACATTAATTATTTGATTATAAGCTTGAATTGATATTTTATAATTTGGGGTCTAAACGTTCAAGGGTGTGTTATACACATATTGAACTTTCAATTGGTACCAGAGCAGGTACACTTGTTGTGGTTTAAATACCTTAGTGTGATCCTTGATCCCTTGTGTGTTTTGACATGGATAATGCTTTGTATGCTTCTATGGATGTTGTTGATTGTAACATGTCATATGTTTGTGAAAATGCCTCTATGAGTATTAATCCTCATAATTGTGATGACATGTTACTTGAATCTATTGATGTTGTTGACAAACTCTTGAAGAAAGGAGCTAAGAAGTTTCAAAAGAATTTGAGCAAGTTCATTTGTGAAAATGATGATTTGATTGCTAAGCTCAAAGAATCCAATGAATTGGTTGAAAAATATAAGAAGCTTGCTGAAAATTCTCTTGAAAAGATGAAAGAGTTTGAATGTTTAAATATGGACTTGGATGCTAAACTTGTTTTGTCTAACAAACTTGTTAATGATCTTAAATCTGAAAATGAATCTCTTAAGATGTATGCCAAGTGTTTGATTGCTGAACCTACTGTTAAAAATGGTGAAAATATTGGTTGCAATCATGTTGTGGTACCCGATTTTGTGCCTATTGTGTGTTCTACCTCAAAGGACAAATCGGTATACATTCCTCCACATAAAAGAAACCAAAAGGTGGAGAGAAAGGCTGTTAAGTCAAAGCTTCCGTTTAGGTCTCAACCTAAGGTTTTGAAGGGATCTAAGTTTGTTCCAACTTGCCACCATTGCGGTGTGTTCGGTCACATAAGACCTCAATGTTATAAGTTGAAGAGAGAACAAAACTTTGTTACTAGATCCCTTTTCAAAAAGCCTAGTGGACCTAAACACATTGTTTGTCACCATTGTGGTGCTTTTGGTCATCTAAGACTTCAATGCTCTAAGTTTCATGCTTTTAAAAGAATCAAAAGAAAAAAGAAACTTAAACTTTTTGGAAGTTGTGCTAAAAAGAGTAAATCGGATTTGAGTAAAAATAGCATGTTGCTAAAGAAAATGTTTAATACTTTTTACTCCTTGACTACGTGCATTTCCGGTTCTCATTCTTCCAACCCTCGTCTCACTTCTCTTGAGACACTCATTCCAAAAAATCGTTCCGTTTGGATGAGGAAGGGTTCCTATGGTTGAGCTTTTGCTCTTTTTATCCTTGATCTAATTCTTTCGATCTTTGTAGGACTCCTTATGCATTAGATTTAATATCTTCATGCATTTTGTGCATCTTGCATTTTTTCATATGCATTGTTTTTGTTTTGATCTTACTTTTATGTTTTAGTTTTTGTGTGAGTAAAAAATCCAAAACCACATAAAAAGTGAAAAATTCAAAAAGTTTGATCGTATATGTTTGAGCACATATCACATGTGAGTTTTGCCTTGTACCTTTGTACT
Organism: Quercus aquifolioides; assembly: GCA_019022515.1. Taxonomy (NCBI): domain Eukaryota; kingdom Viridiplantae; phylum Streptophyta; class Magnoliopsida; order Fagales; family Fagaceae; genus Quercus; species Quercus aquifolioides. The sequence continues at coordinate 3,447,827 of CM032333.1, forward strand.
AATGGCTTTATGCATTTACGAGCTTAGCTTGTTCTTTATGCACTTATATCTTTGTGGGAAAAATCTTGACATCTTTGTGTGATTGTTGTAAATCGATCTTCAAGCTTGTCATGAATGATTAGTCAATAGTCTTGTTGGTTTTGAGACATGCATAGACTTGTGCCTATATATCTTCCCACTCTTTATTTTGTTGTTTTTGCTTAAAGAGCTCACCAAATGTAAATCTCCAAATGAAAAGAGATATTGAGCTGCAAAAGCCTGTCGCACATACTAGTATTTGACTAGGAAAAAGGGAAAGCGACCAAAATAAAATGTATGATGCCCCAAAAAGCCAAAGGCTTGTTCATCAAATTGAAATATCAAAAATTTCAGGCATCGATCTCTAAAATGAGATGTATTGATTCAAAAAGATCAAATGATATGAATTGTAAAGAAGCCAAATGAAAAGTTTTAAAGATATGTAATCATTCTCTTGTGGGAGGTCATATATATTCATTTCTATAATTGAGATAGACCACTTGACTTAGTACTAATTGTCTATGACTTGATTGAATTGATCATTGAAGCTTCACTCTAGACTAAGAACTATTCCACACTTGATACACACACACAACACACATGCTTAATGTTCAATGAATGCCTTATTCATTTGTTCGATTGTACTTGTTTAAATGTGATGTGTGTATGCTCAACTATATATGGATCAATCCAAAAAGATTTTTGATCATTTTATATGTTTTTGGAAGTGATTTTTATCACTCTTTGTGTTCTTGTTGAGTGCTTACATTGTTCTTCATTGTTTAAACATGTTTTGGTGTTGAAAAACAAGTGTCAGAGTTTTTCGCGACTCACTCGCGACTGGCTCGCGAGTCGCGAAACTGGAAAAATGCATTTTCCTCGCATTTTTTGGTTCTCTAGCAGAGGGATTCGTGACTTACTCGCAACTCACTTGTGGGTGAGCAATCAAGTCGCGAAAGAGATTTAGAAAATTTCTTGAAAATCGTTTTCGCGACTCATCTCGCGACTCGCCCAGAAACAGCTTTTTTAAGTGATTTTCGTGGGAAAACTATTTTAAACCTCTCCCATCCTCTCTTAAACCCCTCTTTCAATATTTTTACATCAAAACCCAATCAATTTGAATGGTTTTTCTTTCCATTAACATCTCTAAGGTAATTTCATTAATTTGGATCCTTAGATTATGTTTTGGAGAGTTTTGTGATCTTGGTTGGGATTTTCATCATAGGGGTTGGGAAAAACTTATTTTTTCTCAAAATTCTATATGAGATTGGTTTCTTTTGATGATTTGCTTTGGTTGTTGGCTCCTTGTGGCAAAAAGAGCATGTATTAAGGGTGGATTTCATCTTGTTCATGCATTGTTTCACATTGTTGTTCATAGTTTGCATGCTAGGTGTTTGATAAAATGCCTCTTAGGCATTTTCTCGCTTGTTTGGACTCTGATGAGTACCAAACTTTGGGGTTTCTCATGTTTCCTCATTAGGAACATGTTTAGTTCATTGGTTGTGTATTTAACACACGTTACCCCACATGTGCATTTTCCATGCATTGGTCATGCATTGCACTTTGCCACCTCTTGCACACACCTTGCTACCCTTGTCATGCATTGGTTTATACATTGTTTCTTCATCCAGCATGTCATGTCTTAGGTTTGAGTTTCATTTTCTCATTCACCTTGCACCCCTCATGCATCATTATCATTTTTCATACTTTCATCTCTTGCCCTCGCTTCTCCTTGACCCTTTGTCTATTCCTGACAAAAAGGGGGAGAGTATACTCCAAAGAGTATACCAGAGAGTTTTTTTGTCATTTCTATATGACCCTTGTGCACATTCTTAGGAGGAGAAATTCTATTTCTTGTGTACATTTGTAGGGGGAGAGATATTCCATATAGGAGATGCATATACCAAGGGGGAGAAGACATTGAGCTAATAAGAAAACTTTGTTTTGGTGTTTGGTGTGTGATCAAGTTGCTCACATGTTTCTCATCATGTTCTTGATCTCAATTTTACTTGTTACATTATACTTGTCCATTTATTACTTGCTGTCTAATGTGTTTTGTGCAAATGTTTCAGGTTACAGATATATATGTTCCAAGTTCATCACAGCTCCTATGATTCATGATAGGGGGAGTGATATGATAAGGGAAGTACTTTCTACTGTTTGTACCTGGTACCTTTGTAGGTTTTTAAGGTTTTTGTTTATGGTTTGTACCCATATTGCTTTTGTAAGCTTTTAGGGTTTGGTTTTATGCACTTTGTAGGCTTTATGGTTTGTACCTTGCTTTTTGCAGCCTGTGTGCTATGTTAAATCAGTACTTATAACTAAATGTTATGCATTTTCTTCTGAATACTGTTACTCTTGCGCCCTTGTAGGATTTTTTCTAGATGCACATACTTCATGTACTATGCATTGGTTGAGTGTTGGTCATTCAAGTGATTTGTCTTGTGCTTGTCAGCTTGAATGTCCAGATGTTCATTCCAAGTGTGAATGAGCATTATGATCACTTGTTCATAGTGATTACTGGTTTTGGTCTTGCCTTGGTTTATTGTTTTTATTCCATTGTGCTTGATCGCATTGTGCTTGCTCCATTTGCATTACAAGTTTTCTGCATACAATAAACTTATTGTGTTGTTGTGTTTCAGGAGTTCTTGTTCTTATGGTTCTAAAGCTTCACAGATTCTAGAGTTAGGTGTGAGTGAGTTTTCCAACTGTTCCCAACTCACGCGTTAAGTCTAGAGTTTGTTATAGGGTTTTGTCACGGAATAGCCAAAGGGGGAGATTGTAAGGTTGAAATTTATCAACCATCTTATTGGCTTTATTCCGTGCCAATTTGCTTGTAATTTAGCACTTAGTAACCCTGTATTTAGGTGGGATTCATGTAAGGGTAGTGTGTGAAGAGAGTGTGAAGAAAAGCTCAAGTTTGTGCAAAGAAGCAGAGTTTCATGGCTAGGACTCGCGGCTGACTCGCACTGGCAACCCGCTAACTGCAGGCACGTGAGAAGCACACAGGAGAGCTAAAGGGTCGCGCCAGCTGTCGTACTACAGGACAAAAGTCCCAGGCTGGCCAGGCCGTTACTTCGCGACTTGAACTCGCGACTTGGACAAGCCGCGAGGCCAAGCCGCCAACCAGCCCTGTTTGGCAAAAACTGTCTCTTCGTATTCCAAACACACACCACTATATATAGACCCTTATACCCACGAAATGTAGAGAGCTTCCAGAGAGAATTTTGTGAGTGAAACCTTAGAGAAAAACAAGATTGTCTCATCCCCAATCTTTACCTTTGATACTCTACAAATTCCTCTCCATTGTTAAATCCTTGAGAGGTCTTTAGCCAAATCCTTTTCTCACCATACACATATCCGTGAGAAGGTTTATTTGGAGTTTTGGGAAGTTGTTAGGAAGGAACCAATATCCATTGGTTGATGCTATGGTTGATAGCGGAATCCGGTAAGCTAAAAAAGAAATAGGTTCGGCTCAACCTCGTTGGAGCAAGAAACTTGGAGGGCTTAGGTACATTGGGTAGATTAGGCTTGGAGGGTCTTCTACTGTTCATATATCCCAACTACATTCTTTAGTGGATAATTTACTGCTTGGAGGGCGGTGGAGAGGTTTTATGCCGAGGGCTTCGGTTTCCTCTTCGATAACACATCATGTGTTGTCCGTATGTTTGCATCTTCCTTCCCTTTATCTTTGCCTTATATTTACTGCTGTGGATGTGTTTATATTTGGCTTAGATTGTTTGTCAATTCTGTGTTTGGCTTATGTTCATATTCCGCACATTAATTGTTTGATAATAAGCTTGAATTGATAATTTGTAATTTGGGGTCTAAACCTTCAAGGGTGTTTCAAACCCATATTGAACATTCAGCTTTATTTAACAAAACCTATGAACTCAAAAAGACTCGGCCAAAATCTTTGGCATAAATGGCACTTTCCTAATCCCTATCTAGCACCTTCTTAGAAAATGTTTCATAATGATGACTAGCTCACATATTCTAATAATATTATGAGCTTTGCATTATTTAAATGACCTCAATTCAACAAAGGCCAAAGACTTGGTGCCATTTTTGTGCTTTCTCAACTTGTAAGTGCTTTCTTGGAAAGTGCTTCATAGTGAACAATGAACACTAATCCATATCACTGGCATTATGAACTTTGCATTATTTAAGAACACCTAGACCACAACAGTCAAAACTTCACATTCCGGTATTTTTCCACTCACCACCATCAAAATTTTTTTAATACTAATATTTAAATTAAAAGAAAAAAAGTTTGAAGAAGATAATTCCTTTTCTTCCATCAATAAAGAATTTCATTAAGGAATGAAAAAAGATTGAAAGGCCTAGCGTAAGTGCTTTCACCAAAGAGATAAAACTGCTAAGAATACATGAGATAAGGATAGGCCATTGGGCCTCCAAGATGAAACCATATTGGCCCAACAGCATGATGAGGAAATTTCGTGTGTCTTTCCGAAGTGGATTGTAAAAATGAAGTGGGATTGGTATAGTTTAAAACCATTGCCCCATAATTCATCCCTATATATATATATATATATATATATTAATAGCCAAATCTTAAAAAAATCTAATTAGATTTTAATTGGATTCTTAATTTGCACCACGTGTCCCATTTAATTTTTAATTTTGTGCCAAGTGAATTATTGAGTGTAAAAATCGAAGAGTCTAATTCTAATTAGATTTTAAGTTGGATTTCAATTGGAGTCTAATTTTTTGTCATGTGTCTTTTTTAATTTTTGTGGCAATAAATTATTGGGTGCAAAAATCAAAGATTCTAAAACCAATTAAATTCTAAACCATATATATATATATATATATATATAATGAGAAACTATTACATATTTTAGAAATGTATGGTTTAAAAAAAGTGTAAGCTAAAACTATGTGTAATTTGAACCTCTTCTAAAAAAATGACGATATAATAGCACTTTCCCAGATTCTATCTTGTGCTTTCTTTGAAAGTCTAAGCATTGTTGATGAAGACCTAAAGTCAAGGGCCTTGGCATCCAAGGAGTCTTTCCACCCACTACCATGAAAATCTGTTTACATTTTATATTAGGTCCTACTCAAGAAGACCTAAAGTCAAGGGTCAATGGTGCTTTTTGTTTTTAGCCTTTTAGTTAAGTGTGTTCATGTGAACACTGGACTAACACATGGTTGCTTTTTGTGCTTTCTCAACTTGTAAGTGCTTTCTTGGAAAGTGCTTCATAGTGAAAAGTGAACACTATTCATATTACTAGCATTATGAACACTGCATTATTTAACCTAGTGTTATAAAAAAAAATAATAATTAAGAAGACCTAGACCTAATCCACGCAGGGGCGGCGTTACCTGGCCAAAACATATTTTTTATATATAAAATTTAAAAAAATTGTTTTAATCCCCTAAAATAAAATTTTGAATATATTAACCCTAAATTTTGTTTAAATACAACTAAAATAAGCTTGAATATGATTATTTTAATGCTACTTTCATAATATTTTTACAATAATTTCACAATAAAGGTGAAATAGCAAGTTGTAACTAGTTTTTATCTGGACCTACAACCAACATCATTTTTTTTTTATTTTGGTTAATACATTACTTTTTTACCTACCTTTAATAAATTGTCACCTAAATTTTGTTGAAATTTTTATGAAAATTTTGTGTTTGTAACACTAGTCTTAAAATAATTAATTCTATAAGAAAGAAAAAAAAAATGTTTCAAATTTTTGCTCATTGTTAAAAAATAAATAAACCTTCTTTCTAGGACATTGGCTTACCTAGCCATTGACAGCGGAATGAAGCTATTTTCCCTACATTTTTCTTCTTCATTAGCAAAAAATTACACCACCGTTACAACCAACAAATTATACCACTGTTTTTCCCTTTTATTTTTTCTTAGCTTTTCTTTTTGTTTGATCAAGTATTTTGATAAATGCTCTGTTGGAGCATTTTAATATTAAATAATTAAAATGAATAAATGTTACAACATAAATGTAAAGATGTGGGAGTGAATATGGAAGATAAGGAGTTAGTAAAAATGTTTAATCCCACATTGAAAATGAGAGAGACTATTTTATTCTTTTCAATTGTGGTGACTAATGGGCTAACATGAATTGTCTCAAATATTGGGCTAGATACGTGCGCAAGGGGAGGTGAAGGGTAGAGGTATCAAAAATGGAAATGAATCAGCCTCTTGGATCCTCCTACTTGACAGCCCATTTAGAATAATTACCATATCCGTTGGTGAGTAAATGGCCCGAATTAATATCCAACAATTAATCTTGTAACACGCACTACATCATAATAATGGACCTAATTAATTAGATTAATTTGGGTAGTAATAGAGAGGTTCTTGGCGAGGAAGGGTGTTCTTTCTGGTGGAGCTTTGGGCTTGAACACTTTGTGCAAATGTTGTTCTAACCATACGACACTTGTTAGGCTGTTGTATCTTGGGGAAGACAAGTCAGAGACGGTTTACACCAGTTACAAAGTTTAGCCAACCAAGGGCTTGAATCTCCATAAAGAGAGCGAGTGATGCGCCTCAATCCAAATAGTGTTGTGTAATTTCTCTCTTTAAATTAATAAAATTCAAAAGTATTATTCAATTTCTCTTTGTGTTATTTCCATTATCACTGTGTTTGCACCAACATGCTCTATAGATTTTTAAGTCCAAGAAGTTTTTTTAGTGCTTGCTCCAATTTCAAGAGAGCGACCACGTGTATGGTTAAAAATCCATACACTTAAAAAGCAAAAACTTATATCAGTTACTATTTTTTTTCTTCGTTTCACATTTACTTCCAATCCTACTCCTGGGTGTGTTACTATTTTTCTTTATCATATATATTTAAAAAATTGTTATTACATATAAATAAAATAAGTTATTATTAATTTGACAAAAAAAAAGTATGATTAGTTATTTATTTATATTAATTTATGTATTCAATGGTTGTTGTCTTCTTGATCTTTAAACTATTAATAACTGTGGGGCCAGAGAATTTGGTATCCCCGGCTCATTTCATATCAAGCCCAAGGCCCACGCCAAGGAGGAGGAAGCCCAATGTCCTCGCCAAGGACAGTCATGTCCTCAGCCAACCAAGACCATAGGAGGAGGAAGTAACAGCTACCATAGGCGGCCCTCCAAGGCATCTAAGGAGAAAGACTAGGCACAACCCATCAACCGTGGAAGAGTGGCTGAGGATCAAAGCCAGGATTGAACTGTCACTTCCACATTAAATGGGCACAACTAATGTCCCGGCAGCATTAATGGGGAAATGACCCCTGAGTAGTGCTGCCTCGGTTACTGCAACGCACAAAGAGTTTTGATAAGATGGCTGATGGGACGGGTGGTTAGAGAAGGGCATGGATGATCAACAAGTGGAGGAAAAGGATTGTTGGAGGAGGACTATATAAGGGGAAGAAGCAGATCAAAGAAGGGGGGGAGAAATCCCCATGGAAGAAGGATGACTACCAAGCTCCTCGGATCGGGCCGAGGACAGATTTTTGAGGATGATTTCGGATCACCGGTGTTCGACGGTGGAAAACGCTGCGATAGGCGTTGTCCGCTCTCTAGAGCCTAGTTGTTGAGCCCACTCTCTACAAATTCATTGTATTGGGCTAGCTGGGCTTGAGTCCACTCACTCATTAGCAGAAGTGCTCAAACCCAGTCCCTACAATTGGCGCCGTCTGTGGGAAGAACTTGTGCGCTAGTAAACGCAATGGAAAATCATTCCTAGGTTGCTAGTTTACAAAAGGTTAGGCAGTTCTTCGTCACCACCAACGACATCGATCCCGAATCCCATCAAAAAAAAAAAAAAAAGAGAAAAACAACAAACAACGACGCATTTGCTCAAGAAATGATTATTGCAGAAAAATAAAAGATTCAAAAAATAAAGGGGAAAGTGAATAAACATTGCAGGCCCTTTTATTAAACAAAAAAATATAAGTACATTATACAAACAGAGGCTCAGACAGGCTTGTTTTAAAGCCAACTCTACAAACAGAGGCCCAAACGGGCCTGTTCGAAAGCTAACCCTAGAAAGGAGGGCTGAGGCAGGCTTGTTTTAAGGCTACCAACAACCCCCAAGCCGGTGCGGATGGTGCCGACATCTTATACAACCATCAGAGACTTTACCAGTTGAACTAACTGGAACTCACCTGTATGTAACTAATCTCATCAATGTAACTTAGTCTAAGTCTCGTCCTTGGTCCGTTCTTAATACAAATGCATTAGTTTCCTCTTCTATTTTTAAAATTGATGTGCATGAAATATATACAATAAAGTACTCACATATCTACATATTTAGCTTTACTTTTATGTTATTTTGTGACTGATTATATAATATCTTTGTGTTGCAGGTAACAAGGGCTTTACATGCAAAGTGGGGCTAGGCCAATTGAATCAAGCCAACTTACATCCAGCCAGGCATGAATTCAAGAGAAGACCAACCCAATTAAATTTAAGTCCAATTGGAGTAAGGAATCAAAGGAAATTTGCACCAAATCCAAGTCCAATTCGGATTAGGATTCCAGCCTGCACATCAGTTAGTATTTTCAGCATAACTTTCGGCTCAGATGTCCAATCGAGATGATTCAAGTTGGGCTGGAAATTTAACTTAAAGGGCTACAACTTTGTAGTTTACCAAAAGCCCGAATTCTGAAGTTAAATGGGCCAAAATAGTCGGTTAAGTGAAGCCTAAAAATCTGGGATTTTCTCCAAACGGGAATTCAACTTGTAATAGGATTCTTTGACCTATTCAAAGTCGCTGTTAGGTTCTAAGGTCTTAGGATTTTATGTATTTAGAACTCTAATTTGTAATGTTGGCAAACCATGATCAAAACATTGTATTTAGTCTTGTTTAGGCTTGCTCAAAGTTGGTTTATTATTGTACAGTTGGAATCGAGTGGCTGCAGAAGTACTTGGGACTTTTGGCCTGGCTCGATCGATCGAAGATTAGACTCGATCGATCGAAAATCGCACAGGTTGAATTTTCTGCAGAATTTCCAACTCAGCCCTACTTCATTAAACGTTTAGGGTTTTATGTTTTTACCCTAGGTATATAAACAAAACCCTAGCCACGTTTTTGAGGTTGTCCATATTGTTATTGTTGCTCATATTTTCTGTTTTGTGTAAATCTCTTGTGAGATCTTAGAGGAGCTTTCCTTTACACAAAGCTTAGGGTTTTCAAGGTAGAGATGATTTCAACATCTTGAAGATCAACTTAGTTGCAACCATTGGAACTTAAAAGAAAAGCAAGCGGGGAGCTTGTAGCTGATTGAAGAATTCAAGAAAGAAGTAGTCCGTGGATTCGGAGCCTGCGCGTGGTCGTGTCAGGAAGTTCGTACTGGTGGGTAGCATTAGGAAGTCAAGCGGGGAGCTTGTAGTCCTTCTGTAAGAACTTCAATTCTTTCATAGTGAATTCTTGTTTGCCTTGAGGATCGGTGGGTCAAATCCTCCCCAGGTTTTTACCGTGTGGTTTCCTGGGTGATCATATCTTGTGTTATTTATTTTCCGCTGCATTATTATTCTTGATATGATTGTTGAATTGCTTTAACCTAGAATTGCTTAATTTGACTAAGTAACAACTTGGCTAATTAATCTAGGCTACGCAATTTGGTTGTTTTAGGGGTCTAAATAACCTGTCAAGTGGTATCAGAGCGGGTAGCTCTTTGTGTTTGAGATTTTTAATCTCTGAGCTGATCCTTGACCCCTGTTGTCATGGAGCATGGACACTCTTTGTTTGTTCCTCCTCATTTTGATGGGAACAACTATGCTTATTGGAAAGTAAGGATGAAAGCATTCCTGAAATCCATTGATGAAAGGGTTTGGAATTCCGTTGAATTCGGATGGGTGAAACCCGCTACTCCTGTGAGTGAGTGGCAAACTTCTGAAAAAGAAGCAGCAAGCTTCAATAGCAAAGCTATGAATGCTATCTTTAATGCTGTTTCTATGGAGGAATTTAAGAGGATCTCTAATGTTGAGGTTGCTCATGTTGCATGGAAAATCCTCCAAACTGTGCATGAAGGCACAAAGGCAGTTAAGATTAATAAATTGCAACAATTGACTTCTAGATTCGAAAGCATTAGAATGTCTGATGATGAATCTTTTGATGAATTTTATGCAAAATTAAATGATATTGTCAATTCTGCTTTTAATTTGGGTGAAATCTATGATCAACCTAAAATTGTTAGGAAGATTCTTAGATCTTTAACTGAAGATTTTAGACCCAAAGTAACTGCCATCACTGAAAGCAAGGATGTGGACTCCATCTCTGTTGATGAGCTTGTAGGATCTCTTCAATCCTATGAGTCTGACCTCCCTAAAGTAAACAAATCCAAATCAATGGCTCTTAAGTCAGTTGATGATGTTGAGGGTGGTGGATTTGATGATGAGCTCTCTGCTACAGAGATTGCCTATCTTGCCAAGAACTTTAAGAACTTTCTGAGGAATACAAATAGAAAGGCAAGAGGGACTTACACTGCTGAACCTAGAAATTTTAGGAAGAATGATCCCATTAAGGTTAACAATTTTGAAAAACCTAGAGAAAATTTTGGTCAATCTTCTAATAACTCTTTGGGTCCTCAGTGTTTTGGCTGTCAAGGGTATGGTCATGTGAAATCTGAATGTCCTACATTCTTGAGGAATAAGGGTAAAGCTATGGCTGTAACCCTTAGTGATAATGAGGTTTCTGATGATGAGTCCGGTGGGGACGAGGATGGAAACTTCATTGCTTTCACGGCTACTGCTATAGTCAACGAAAGCATATCTGCTGAGAAGAACCCTTCTGATGGGGAACTCTCTGAAGATGCAGATCTTCAAGAGGCCTATAACAAACTTTGCAAAATTGCTGCAAAGGATGCTATGAAAGTTGAACTTGGCCTAAAGAAAATTGACTCTCTTGAGCTTGAAAAGAGAAATTTGCTTGTTAAACTATTTGATGCTAATGAGCTTTTGAATAATGTTAAATCTGAGAACATGCTTTTACTTGATAAAGTTAGAACTTTGGAACATGATTTATCTGTTGCTAGATCTGCTAGTTCTAAACTTGATCACATGCTGAATGTTCAAAAGTCTCCTGCTGATAAAACTGGGTTAGGATATGTTGAAAGCATTTTTGAATCTGGACCACATTCCACTACTTTTGTTCCTTCTTCTTCTTCTGAACCTTCTGTGAGTGAGGTTGTGAGTGAAACTGTCAAACCACCTGTGAGTGAGATAGTTAAACCCGTAGAAGTTTCACCACCTAAGAAGATTAGGGTAGACTTAAGAGAATCTAAACCTAAGGAGCCTACCAAATCTAAGGACAAGATGCATGGTAAACCTGCTTGGGTTTGTCATTATTGTGGTAAGTCTGGACACATTCGTCCTAACTGTTACAAGCTTCAAGCTGATAAGAGAGCAACTAAACCAAAAGTGCCTGTGCCTCAAGCACATGATCCTATGGCATTAATTGGTGAATTGGTAAAGGTGTTAAACCTTTATTCCAATCCTGGAGTTGGGAATCACTCTAATGTGAATAAGAACTCCAATGCTCGTGGTGCATCTAAAAAGTTTTGGATGCAAAAGACTCGAACTAACTGAGTCTTTCTGACATGGTCCTTGTGCTTAATTGCTCTATTCTTTGGTGACCATTGTTCTTTGGTTTGTGTCTTTTTGTTGTTTTTGTTCTAGGACTTGCATTGCATTACATTCATGCATTTCATTCTAGGATTTATTTGTTTTCTCTTTTAAAATAAAATAAAAAAAAAAAAAAAAAAAGGGAGAAAGAAAAAAAAAATTATGTTAGACACTATTTTTCTTGATTTTTGAAAAACAAGGTTGGTCTATCTTTTGACACATGTCATGTTCTGTGTACCTTGTTTAGCTTTGATGAGCTTAAATATTGCACTTGACTAGTTAAAGCTTTGTAGTGCATGTTGTGTGGGAAAGATGTTTATGGTTATTAATCACTTTGTCTTGATCTTGAAGTCACATGTTATTTGACTGTCGGACTTGATCCTTTTGAGAAAGGCATAAATAACCATCTCACCACTGTTCACTAGTCAATCATGAACACCTTAGTGCATATCATAAGATTTTGTGCTCGAGAAAGTGTAGCACATGCACAAAAAGAACATAAGGTGTAGCCTCTTTAAATGCTTAATGCTTAAAACTGGTGTGTACTATTAGGCTTGATGCCATTTCACATAATCTAATCTGGTGTGTACTATTAGGCTTTATGCCAAATTTCACCTAAATAATGGGGCAAAAATACAAGAAACTTACATGATTGCAAGCTTTTGTTCTAGGAGATGTGGGAGTTATAGGATGTAACTCTTTAGGTGATAGTCTTTTTTTAAATTCTATGTGATGAATTGTGTAGACTTTGTGTTTGATTGCTATTCACATATCACCTCACATGTATCTCAAGTTTTTGCTAGTATCACACACTACACAAGTTACTCTTTGTTAAACACTGTACATGCTAGTGTGTGTGTTTTTGGTCTGACCAACCAAGTTTGAAATTATCTTGAGATTTGTGTACAACATATTTGTTGTTTGAGAATATTCAAAGGAAGAATGATTGAAACTTGTTTTTGAGAAAATTGGGGTTTAAAATTTTGGGTTTTTGAAAAATCATTCCATCTCATACTCATGCATTTTATCTCTGTAATTTAATGCTTTGAGGAGTTGTTTTTTTAAAATATGGTTTGTCTTTCAAAACTGTGATTTTTCTCAAAATTTAGTGAGCCTCTGCCCATTTCGATCGATCCAGCCTGTTTTTCGATCAATCGAAAAAGTGCTTCCATTTGTCTCAAAATGACTGTGTGTTTCGATCGATCGAATCTGCTTTTCGATCAATCGAAAAAGTGCTCTAGTTTGTTTCAAAACGACTGAGTGTTTCGATCAATCGAATCTAATTTTCGATCAATCGAACATCGTGAAAAAGCTTTTTTAAAAGATCAGATCTGACTTTTTCAAATACTTTTCAAAATCTTTTTCAAACTTTTTCTCTCTCTCCGCGTTGGCAAGGCTCCACCTTAGGAATTTTTGTCGTTTTCTTCCGAAGTTTTTGCACAATCTCTCTTTCCTCAAGCCGGTAAGACCTTTTTACCCTTCCTTTTGATTTTATTTTCATCATTTCATGCATAAATTCATGTTTTTAAGGGTAATTTTCGGAATATGCAAAATTTGGATTTTCTGTTGATTCAAGCCTTAATTTATGAAATTGATCATTGGGTTTTTGTGGGGACACTTCATAAACATGATTATTACCTGTTAATTGGATCAATTTTGAGTTTGGTGAAAAATTGAAAAATCTAGGGTTTGTTCTTGATCCGAATTGGGGCTTTTTGTTAAATTGAGATGATTTTGATGAAATTGACTTGTTGTGTAGTTGTAATTAAGCATTATAATCTATGTAATGTGTTTTATAATGCTCAATTCATCTTTTTGGTATAAAATTTCAACAAGTGGTTTTCAATTTTTGGGATTTTTGATAAAAATTCCATGTTCAAGCCAATTTTGTAAATCTCAATCTCAATTGAACTTATTTGTTTACTGCATTAGATCATGCATCACAACATTATTAATGTTCATGCATCATATAGATTTTTGTTCTATATTTTTTATTGTGCTAATTTGCAGTCTGCCCTTGGTTTTGTTTTCTCTTGTTCTTTTGGTTTTTCCTTTGTGTCTCTGTCCTTTCCTTAGCACTATGCCTAGGAAAACTAGAGCCCGTAGGAATGTTCCCTCACCTTCTCCTTCACCCCCTCCATCCTATGATAGTGAGAAGTTTTCTAGTGAGAAAAACCAAGAGATTTTTGAGAAGCTGAATGTTAGGAGAAAAATTTGGGCTGAGCGTTCTGTTCACTTAGATGAACTTGATCCTGCCATTAGGGCAAATTTTGAGCGTAGGGGCTGGTTACCCTTGGTGGATGTTTCTGATCCTCCTCCACCTTCTGCCTTGATTAGAGAGTTCTATTCGAACATCTCTATCCGCATCTATGATTCCAACACTCTAGTCAAGAGTTGGATACGAGGCGTAGAGTACACCCTTACTCCTACGGTAGTGGCTGATGCTCTAGGGGTACCTTTGGTTCGACATCCTGTCTATCCATATGATGTGTCTCCCGAGATTAGTGATGTCTTGTCTTACATCACTGGGACTACTGTCCAGTGGGGTTCTGATCCTCGGATCACCTCTGCTGAGCTCTCTGGGTTACACTATCTTTTCTTTAGGATAGCGTGTCATTCTATCTGGCCCATTTCCCATGTTCACACCATTCCTCTTGAGAGGTGTGTATTTTTGTACGCTCTAGTTTCTGATGCTCCTATTAGTTTTCCACATCTTTTTCTTCGTTCTTTGAACGATGTTTATAGGAGTTCATCATCTGCTCATGCTCTTGTTCATCCTATTTTCATTCATAGGATTCTCCTTCATCTTGATCTTGGTGGCTTCCCTTACTCTGAGCCCGTTCATGTTATTGCTCCTATAGGTGCGTCTTTTCTTAGACAAAGGGCTGCTCATCTTCGAGCTGGTTCTAAACACCCTAGGTCTGAGCCCTCGAGTAGCGCACCTCCTCCTTCTTCTTCTGCAGGTATTGCTGGTGAGGATGTTACTGATCCAGTTGGTGATGATGCTGCTGCTGCTGATTTTCCTCCACCTCCTTCGGCCGACTTCGATGTTCGTCGTACTTTGGAGACTGTCATGACCGTTCAGGCGGCTCATGGACAGATTTTGGTGGACTTGCTTGATGAGTTTCGTGCTCTACGAGCTGACTTGGCGCGTCTTCATTCACCCTCACCACCTCCTTTTGATGGCGACTTGTGATTGCTCTTTGGCATTCCGTCACAAAAAGGGGGAGTGGTATTTTGACTTGTAGAGGGGTTTTTGTAGTTAGGGGGAGACTTTTTGTTTTGAGGAGCTTGTGGAGTTGTTTAGATTGTATCTAGGTGCTTCACTTTGTATATCATTTTTGGGGATATTCATGTTAGGGGGAGTAACATTGATTGATATACATGTTATATTCATTGATTCTTGTTGCTTTATGATTCACTGCTTATTGATTTATATTTATGAGTTGATCATTCATATATGTCTTTATTTTGTGTTGTGTGAATCTTACAAGAATGTTATACCTGTTGTTTTACTTTTTTCTGTCACACATGCGTTTATGCGTTTGTTGAGTGTTTCAGGAAATATACAGGTTGATTCAACTAAGCTGCTGTCTACACTTGCAACTGATGGATAGTAGTTAGGATTGAATTTGAGTTTATGAGCATTACTTTTGTAAAGGGCTTTTACTTGTAAAACTTTGAGCTTTTAAATTATGGTTTTGTCACGGATTGCCAAAGGGGGAGTTTGTTAGGTTCTAAGGTCTTAGGATTTTATGTATTTAGAACTCTAATTTGTAATGTTGGCAAACCATGATCAAAACATTGTATTTAGTCTTGTTTAGGCTTGCTCAAAGTTGGTTTATTATTGTACAGTTGGAATCGAGTGGCTGCAGAAGTACTTGGGACTTTTGGCCTGGCTCGATCGATCGAAGATTAGACTCGATCGATCGAAAATCGCACAGGTTGAATTTTCTGCAGAATTTCCAACTCAGCCCTACTTCATTAAACGTTTAGGGTTTTATGTTTTTACCCTAGGTATATAAACAAAACCCTAGCCACGTTTTTGAGGTTGTCCATATTGTTATTGTTGCTCATATTTTCTGTTTTGTGTAAATCTCTTGTGAGATCTTAGAGGAGCTTTCCTTTACACAAAGCTTAGGGTTTTCAAGGTAGAGATGATTTCAACATCTTGAAGATCAACTTAGTTGCAACCATTGGAACTTAAAAGAAAAGCAAGCGGGGAGCTTGTAGCTGATTGAAGAATTCAAGAAAGAAGTAGTCCGTGGATTCGGAGCCTGCGCGTGGTCGTGTCAGGAAGTTCGTACTGGTGGGTAGCATTAGGAAGTCGAGCGGGGAGCTTGTAGTCCTTCTGTAAGAACTTCAATTCTTTCATAGTGAATTCTTGTTTGCCTTGAGGATCGGTGGGTCAAATCCTCCCCAGGTTTTTACCGTGTGGTTTCCTGGGTGATCATATCTTGTGTTATTTATTTTCCGCTGCATTATTATTCTTGATATGATTGTTGAATTGCTTTAACCTAGAATTGCTTAATTTGACTAAGTAACAACTTGGCTAATTAATCTAGGCTACGCAATTTGGTTGTTTTAGGGGTCTAAATAACCTGTCAAGTGGTATCAGAGCGGGTAGCTCTTTGTGTTTGAGATTTTTAATCTCTGAGCTGATCCTTGACCCCTGTTGTCATGGAGCATGGACACTCTTTGTTTGTTCCTCCTCATTTTGATGGGAACAACTATGCTTATTGGAAAGTAAGGATGAAAGCATTCCTGAAATCCATTGATGAAAGGGTTTGGAATTCCGTTGAATTCGGATGGGTGAAACCCGCTACTCCTGTGAGTGAGTGGCAAACTTCTGAAAAAGAAGCAGCAAGCTTCAATAGCAAAGCTATGAATGCTATCTTTAATGCTGTTTCTATGGAGGAATTTAAGAGGATCTCTAATGTTGAGGTTGCTCATGTTGCATGGAAAATCCTCCAAACTGTGCATGAAGGCACAAAGGCAGTTAAGATTAATAAATTGCAACAATTGACTTCTAGATTCGAAAACATTAGAATGTCTGATGATGAATCTTTTGATGAATTTTATGCAAAATTAAATGATATTGTCAATTCTGCTTTTAATTTGGGTGAAATCTATGATCAACCTAAAATTGTTAGGAAGATTCTTAGATCTTTAACTGAAGATTTTAGACCCAAAGTAACTGCCATCACTGAAAGCAAGGATGTGGACTCCATCTCTGTTGATGAGCTTGTAGGATCTCTTCAATCCTATGAGTCTGACCTCCCTAAAGTAAACAAATCCAAATCAATGGCTCTTAAGTCAGTTGATGATGTTGAGGGTGGTGGATTTGATGATGAGCTCTCTGCTACAGAGATTGCCTATCTTGCCAAGAACTTTAAGAACTTTCTGAGGAATACAAATAGAAAGGCAAGAGGGACTTACACTGCTGAACCTAGAAATTTTAGGAAGAATGATCCCATTAAGGTTAACAATTTTGAAAAACCTAGAGAAAATTTTGGTCAATCTTCTAATAACTCTTTGGGTCCTCAGTGTTTTGGCTGTCAAGGGTATGGTCATGTGAAATCTGAATGTCCTACATTCTTGAGGAATAAGGGTAAAGCTATGGCTGTAACCCTTAGTGATAATGAGGTTTCTGATGATGAGTCCGGTGGGGACGAGGATGGAAACTTCATTGCTTTCACGGCTACTGCTATAGTCAACGAAAGCATATCTGCTGAGAAGAACCCTTCTGATGGGGAACTCTCTGAAGATGCAGATCTTCAAGAGGCCTATAACAAACTTTGCAAAATTGCTGCAAAGGATGCTATGAAAGTTGAACTTGGCCTAAAGAAAATTGACTCTCTTGAGCTTGAAAAGAGAAATTTGCTTGTTAAACTATTTGATGCTAATGAGCTTTTGAATAATGTTAAATCTGAGAACATGCTTTTACTTGATAAAGTTAGAACTTTGGAACATGATTTATCTGTTGCTAGATCTGCTAGTTCTAAACTTGATCACATGCTGAATGTTCAAAAGTCTCCTGCTGATAAAACTGGGTTAGGATATGTTGAAAGCATTTTTGAATCTGGACCACATTCCACTACTTTTGTTCCTTCTTCTTCTTCTGAACCTTCTGTGAGTGAGGTTGTGAGTGAAACTGTCAAACCACCTGTGAGTGAGATAGTTAAACCCGTAGAAGTTTCACCACCTAAGAAGATTAGGGTAGACTTAAGAGAATCTAAACCTAAGGAGCCTACCAAATCTAAGGACAAGATGCATGGTAAACCTGCTTGGGTTTGTCATTATTGTGGTAAGTCTGGACACATTCGTCCTAACTGTTACAAGCTTCAAGCTGATAAGAGAGCAACTAAACCAAAAGTGCCTGTGCCTCAAGCACATGATCCTATGGCATTAATTGGTGAATTGGTAAAGGTGTTAAACCTTTATTCCAATCCTGGAGTTGGGAATCACTCGAATGTGAATAAGAACTCCAATGCTCGTGGTGCATCTAAAAAGTTTTGGATGCAAAAGACTCGAACTAACTGAGTCTTTCTGACATGGTCCTTGTGCTTAATTGCTCTATTCTTTGGTGACCATTGTTCTTTGGTTTGTGTCTTTTTGTTGTTTTTGTTCTAGGACTTGCATTGCATTACATTCATGCATTTCATTCTAGGATTTATTTGTTTTCTCTTTTAAAATAAAATAAAAAAAAAAAAAAAAAAAAAAGGGAGAAAGAAAAAAATTATGTTAGACACTATTTTTGTTGATTTTTGAAAAACAAGGTTGGTCTATCTTTTGACACATGTCATGTTCTGTGTACCCTGTTTAACTTTGATGAGCTTAAATATTGCACCTGACTAGTTAAAACTTTGTAGTGCATGTTGTGTGGGAAAGATGTTTATGGTTATTAATCACTTTGTCTTGATCTTGAAGTCACATGTTATTTGACTGTCGGACTTGATCCTTTTGAGAAAGGCATAAATAACCATCTCACCACTGTTCACTAGTCAATCATGAACACCTTAGTGCATATCATAAGATTTTGTGCTCGAGAAAGTGTAGCACATGCACAAAAAGAACATAAGGTGTAGCCTCTTTAAATGCTTAATGCTTAAAATTGGTGTGTACTATTAGGCTTGATGCCATTTCACATAATCTAATCTGGTGTGTACTATTAGGCTTTATGCCAAATTTCACCTAAACAATGGGGCAAAAATACAAGAAACTTACATGATTGCAAGCTTTTGTTCTAGGAGATGTGGGAGTTATAGGATGTAACTCTTTAGGTGATAGTCTCTTTTTAAATTCTATGTGATGAATTGTGTAGACTTTGTGTTTGATTGCTATTCACATATCACCTCACATGTATCTCAAGTTTTTGCTAGTATCACACACTACACAAGTTACTCTTTGTTAAACACTGTACATGCTAGTGTGTGTGTTTTTGGTCTGACCAACCAAGTTTGAAATTATCTTGAGATTTGTGTACAACATATTTGTTGTTTGAGAATATTCAAAGGAAGAATGATTGAAACTTGTTTTTGAGAAAATTGGGGTTTAAAATTTTGGGTTTTTGAAAAATCATTCCATCTCATACTCATGCATTTTATCTCTGTAATTTAATGCTTTGAGGAGTTGTTTTTTTAAAATATGGTTTGTCTTTCAAAACTGTGATTTTTCTCAAAATTTAGTGAGCCTCTGCCCATTTCGATCGATCCAGCCTGTTTTTCGATCAATCGAAAAAGTGCTTCCATTTGTCTCAAAATGACTGTGTGTTTCGATCGATCGAATCTGCTTTTCGATCAATCGAAAAAGTGCTCTAGTTTGTTTCAAAACGACTGAGTGTTTCGATCAATCGAATCTAATTTTCGATCAATCGAACATCGTGAAAAAGCTTTTTTAAAAGATCAGATCTGACTTTTTCAAATACTTTTCAAAATCTTTTTCAAACTTTTTCTCTCTCTCCGCGTTGGCAAGGCTCCACCTTAGGAATTTTTGTCGTTTTCTTCCGAAGTTTTTGCACAATCTCTCTTTCCTCAAGCCGGTAAGACCTTTTTACCCTTCCTTTTGATTTTATTTTCATCATTTCATGCATAAATTCATGTTTTTAAGGGTAATTTTCGGAATATGCAAAATTTGGATTTTCTGTTGATTCAAGCCTTAATTTATGAAATTGATCATTGGGTTTTTGTGGGGACACTTCATTAACATGATTCTTAACTGTTAATTTGATCAAATTTGAGTTTGGTGAAAAATTGAAAAATCTAGGGCTTGTTCTTGATCCGAATTGGGGCTTTTGTTAAATTGAGATGATTTTGATGAAATTGACTTGTTGTGTAGTTGTAATTAAGCATTATAATCTATGTAATGTGTTTTATAATGCTCAATTCATCTTTTTGGTATAAAATTTCAACAAGTGGTTTTCAATTTTTGGGATTTTTGATAAAAATTCCATGTTCAAGCCAATTTTGTAAATCTCAATCTCAATTGAACTTATTTGTTTACTGCATTAGATCATGCATCACAACATTATTAATGTTCATGCATCATATAGATTTTTGTTCTATATTTTTTATTGTGCTAATTTGCAGTCTGCCCTTGGTTTTGTTTTCTCTTGTTCTTTTGGTTTTTCCTTTGTGTCTCTGTCCTTTCCTTAGCACTATGCCTAGGAAAACTAGAGCCCGTAGGAATGTTCCCTCACCTTCTCCTTCACCCCCTCCATCCTATGATAGTGAGAAGTTTTCTAGTGAGAAAAACCAAGAGATTTTTGAGAAGCTGAATGTTAGGAGAAAAATTTGGGCTGAGCGTTCTGTTCACTTAGATGAACTTGATCCTGCCATTAGGGCAAATTTTGAGCGTAGGGGCTGGTTACCCTTGGTGGATGTTTCTGATCCTCCTCCACCTTCTGCCTTGATTAGAGAGTTCTATTCGAACATCTCTATCCGCATCTATGATTCCAACACTCTAGTCAAGAGTTGGATACGAGGCGTAGAGTACACCCTTACTCCTACGGTAGTGGCTGATGCTCTAGGGGTACCTTTGGTTCGACATCCTGTCTATCCATATGATGTGTCTCCCGAGATTAGTGATGTCTTGTCTTACATCACTGGGACTACTGTCCAGTGGGGTTCTGATCCTCGGATCACCTCTGCTGAGCTCTCTGGGTTACACTATCTTTTCTTTAGGATAGCGTGTCATTCTATCTGGCCCATTTCCCATGTTCACACCATTCCTCTTGAGAGGTGTGTATTTTTGTACGCTCTAGTTTCTGATGCTCCTATTAGTTTTCCACATCTTTTTCTTCGTTCTTTGAACGATGTTTATAGGAGTTCATCATCTGCTCATGCTCTTGTTCATCCTATTTTCATTCATAGGATTCTCCTTCATCTTGATCTTGGTGGCTTCCCTTACTCTGAGCCCGTTCATGTTATTGCTCCTATAGGTGCGTCTTTTCTTAGACAAAGGGCTGCTCATCTTCGAGCTGGTTCTAAACACCCTAGGTCTGAGCCCTCGAGTAGCGCACCTCCTCCTTCTTCTTCTGCAGGTATTGCTGGTGAGGATGTTACTGATCCAGTTGGTGATGATGCTGCTGCTGCTGATTTTCCTCCACCTCCTTCGGCCGACTTCGATGTTCGTCGTACTTTGGAGACTGTCATGACCGTTCAGGCGGCTCATGGACAGATTTTGGTGGACTTGCTTGATGAGTTTCGTGCTCTACGAGCTGACTTGGCGCGTCTTCATTCACCCTCACCACCTCCTTTTGATGGCGACTTGTGATTGCTCTTTGGCATTCCGTCACAAAAAGGGGGAGTGGTATTTTGACTTGTAGAGGGGTTTTTGTAGTTAGGGGGAGACTTTTTGTTTTGAGGAGCTTGTGGAGTTGTTTAGATTGTATCTAGGTGCTTCACTTTGTATATCATTTTTGGGGATATTCATGTTAGGGGGAGTAACATTGATTGATATACATGTTATATTCATTGATTCTTGTTGCTTTATGATTCACTGCTTATTGATTTATATTTATGAGTTGATCATTCATATATGTCTTTATTTTGTGTTGTGTGAATCTTACAAGAATGTTATACCTGTTGTTTTACTTTTTTCTGTCACACATGCGTTTATGCGTTTGTTGAGTGTTTCAGGAAATATACAGGTTGATTCAACTAAGCTGCTGTCTACACTTGCAACTGATGGATAGTAGTTAGGATTGAATTTGAGTTTATGAGCATTACTTTTGTAAAGGGCTTTTACTTGTAAAACTTTGAGCTTTTAAATTATGGTTTTGTCACGGATTGCCAAAGGGGGAGTTTGTTAGGTTCTAAGGTCTTAGGATTTTATGTATTTAGAACTCTAATTTGTAATGTTGGCAAACCATGATCAAAACATTGTATTTAGTCTTGTTTAGGCTTGCTCAAAGTTGGTTTATTATTGTACAGTTGGAATCGAGTGGCTGCAGAAGTACTTGGGACTTTTGGCCTGGCTCGATCGATCGAAGATTAGACTCGATCGATCGAAAATCGCACAGGTTGAATTTTCTGCAGAATTTCCAACTCAGCCCTACTTCATTAAACGTTTAGGGTTTTATGTTTTTACCCTAGGTATATAAACAAAACCCTAGCCACGTTTTTGAGGTTGTCCATATTGTTATTGTTGCTCATATTTTCTGTTTTGTGTAAATCTCTTGTGAGATCTTAGAGGAGCTTTCCTTTACACAAAGCTTAGGGTTTTCAAGGTAGAGATGATTTCAACATCTTGAAGATCAACTTAGTTGCAACCATTGGAACTTAAAAGAAAAGCAAGCGGGGAGCTTGTAGCTGATTGAAGAATTCAAGAAAGAAGTAGTCCGTGGATTCGGAGCCTGCGCGTGGTCGTGTCAGGAAGTTCGTACTGGTGGGTAGCATTAGGAAGTCGAGCGGGGAGCTTGTAGTCCTTCTGTAAGAACTTCAATTCTTTCATAGTGAATTCTTGTTTGCCTTGAGGATCGGTGGGTCAAATCCTCCCCAGGTTTTTACCGTGTGGTTTCCTGGGTGATCATATCTTGTGTTATTTATTTTCCGCTGCATTATTATTCTTGATATGATTGTTGAATTGCTTTAACCTAGAATTGCTTAATTTGACTAAGTAACAACTTGGCTAATTAATCTAGGCTACGCAATTTGGTTGTTTTAGGGGTCTAAATAACCTGTCAAAGGCTTTTTAGGGCAAAATTCAGGGAGGCTAATGCTAGGGCTGAGATGCAAAACAGAAAATTGGAGCAAGAGGCAGTGCCGCATGTGGCTTCTCTGTAGCTTTTCTCCATGATAGCATTGTGACTATTATTTCTCTATTTTATTTGTCTAGTTTAATGTTTAGTATTTTATTCTTTTGTTTTATTTCAATTACCATGAGTAGCTAAATTTATAATTAGGGTTGAGGATGAAACCTTGTTAAGGATTATTAGTAATATTTATGTGATTTGATTTTTCCCACAATAGTTGTTCTTTAATGATTTAAATTGTTCTTGCTTCATATCAATTGACTAAGATGAGATTCTAGATATGAGTTCAATCATGTTTTTCTCATGATTTAGGATTTGTCTTAATTAATTGAATGCTTGGTTTATTAATTCTTGATTATAAAATTGGATATCACTTGTGATTTCTCTGTCAATGGATACAATTTATGATTTGATTTTAGAATTGGATATATCTTGTGATTTGTTTGGCTACCGATACAATTGATGATTTTGTTTTATACTTAAGAAGCGAAGAAGAACATGCTTTAGATTTTTAAACATAAGTTTTAATGATGATATTTTCCATGATAGCAAGATTGATTTCTAGATTATCATGTAGTGAGTTGGGAAAAATTAATGATCATAAATATATGCTGATATGACTTACAAGGTGGATTCCAAAACCTTAATTCTTTTCCCTTGATTATTTACATCTTTTTATTGCTTTATATCTTTTGCTTAGTTTAACTATTTGCTTAATTTTATTATTTGCTTAGTTTATTTAATTTCAAAACAACCAATTTTTATTAAACTAGATTAGGATTAATTTGGTTAAGGTTTAATTAATTTTCCTACGTTCATTCAAGTCCCTGTGGGTTCGACCTCGTTCTTGTCAAACTATACTTCGGTACGGTTCGTACACTTGCGAGTATTTTAAAATTTCACAACAAGTTTTTAGTGCCGTTGCCGGGGACTTGGTTAGGAAAATAAATTAGGGCTTAATTGAATTTTTCCTTCTACTAGTTGTAGTTAAAATTTAACTTTTTAAAAAAAAAATTAAAAAAAAAATTATTTCTTTGTGCATAGTGTATGAGAACTTGGATACGTGATAAAGAAAATCACCTTATTAGTTTTGATTATTCATCCGCAATGGGAGAAACAGGAGATGATTCAAAAACTCTTAGGGAGTTGTTCTTACCCATAACCACCAACCCTCCATCTTGCATAGTATTGCCTGCAACCACTGCTGCACATTTTGAGTTAAAACCACAGGTAATTCACCTTCTTCCTACTTTTCATGGATTGGATAGAGAAGACCCTTATATGCATGTAAAGGATTGTCTTGAGATTTGTGATACTTGTAAGTTCCAGAATTTCACTGATGACTCTGTTCGCTTGCGTTTATTCCCTTTTTCCTTGAAGGATAAGGCAAAAGCATGGCTTAATTCTTTGTCACCTGGATCTATCACTTCATGGGAACTATTGGTTACAAAATTCCTCTCTAAATTTTTCCCAATGGCCAAGACCAATGCTTTGAGGAGAGAAATTGCAGATTTTTATCAGGATGAACAAGAGAAATTTTATGAGAGTTGGGAGAGATTTAAGGACTTGATCTTAAAGTGTCCTCATCATGGTTTTGAAACATGGAGACTAGTACAATATTTTTATAATGGTTTGACTCAGACAAATCGTAACATGATTGAGTCCATGAATGGTGGTGGATTTTTGAGTCTTGTAGATGATGAGGCATACAAATTTCTTGAGAATTTTTCTGAAAGTTCACAACAATGGGATTTTTCCAACCGCAAAGAGAGATCTACCCCTGCAATTAAGAAAGGAGGATTGTATGAAGTCAATGAAGATTTAGACATAAAAGCTAGGTTGGACAATCTCACTCGTAAGGTTGAGGCTTTAGCTTTAGGTAGAGGGATGAATTCTGTCAATCAAGTTCAAAGTGAAACATGCTCTATTTGTGCAAGTCCTATGCATGCAACACAAATGTGTCCTTCCACAGTTGGTTACCCTGAATACTATACTGAGCAAGCAAATGCACTAAATAATTATGGAAGGCCACTTGCTAGTCCATTTTCAGAGACATACAATCCAAATTGGCAAAATCATCCTAATTTCTCTTGGAGGCAGAACCATTCCCCCACAAATATAGGTGGACAACAAGTGCATCAACAAAGTCAATTTCGTCCACCTACTCAAGCATTTCCTCCCATTCCTCAATCAACTCCTCAATTTATGGCACCACCAAGACAACAATCATCTTTGGAGGAGTCTCTCAAAACTTTCATGCAATCAACTAGCCAAGCCATTCAAGAGATGAAAAGTTCCACCCATTTGAATACTCAAGCTATTTCAAAGTTGGAAAATCAAGTTGGCCAGTTAGCAACCCAAGTTGGAGAGAGGGAAAAATGAAAGTTTCTTAGTCAACCCATACCTAACCCAAAAGGACAGTATGCCACTCATGGACAAGAACATGTTCAGTCTATTACTACCCTTAGGTCTGGTAAGCAAGTTGATAATCAAGTGAAAATGCCAGAAGTGGAGGACGATGAAAATATTGTGTTAAAGGAAAAAGGAACTCATAGTTCACATGATGATCATAGGGAAAAGAAGGATAACCCACCTGCCACTCCAATTCAGGATCTTAGTTCCCCCTTTGATAAGAGGTTTGTTCCTAAAGCTCCATTTTCTCAAAGGTTAATTAGTCCTCAGAAAAGTGCACAATTTGGAGACATTTTAGAGGTTTTTAAGCAAGTGCAAATAAACATTTTATTTCTTGATGCAATTCAGCAAGTTCCTGCTTATGCCAAGTTTCTAAAAGATCTTGTGACAATGAAGAGAAAGACAAATGTCCCTAAAAAGGCATTTTTGACAGACCAAGTCAGTTCAATCATTCTAAATAAATATCCAATGAAATGTAAGGACCCTGGATCTCCTACAATTTCATGCAAGATTGGGGACCGTCTCATTGAGCGAGTTTTGCTAGATTTGGGGGCAAGTGTGAACCTAATGCCATATTCAGTTTATTTACAGCTAGGTTTGGGAGAGTTGAAACCCACAACCATGACACTTCAATTAGCTGATAGGTCTGTGAAAATCCCTAGAGGTATTATTAAGGATGTGCTAATTAAGGTGGATGCATTCTATTTTCCTGTTGATTTTGTTGTGTTAGACACTGAACCTGCTCTAAATGCCAGTACACAAATCCATGTCATTTTGGGTCGTCCTTTCTTAGCCATGTCCAATGCTTTGATCAATTGTCGGAATGGTGTGATGAAGATTTCTTTTGGGAATATGACTGTTGAGCACAATATCTTTGACATAAGTAAGCAAGTACTAGACAGTGAGGATATATGTGAGGTTAACATGATTGGGAGCCTAGTCCATGATACTTTCCTACAATCAAGTTGTGAGGATCCCTTAAAGGCTTGCTTAATCCGTGTTGATTGCAATTTGGATACTGAAAAATCAATTGAGGAGGTCAATGCATTGTTGGATTCTGTTCCTCTCTTAAGTATTGATAGTTGGCAGCCAAAAGTGGTCCCTTTTTCAACTATCTTCATCCCCATTCCTATCTATTGTTGAATCACCAAAGTTGGATAACTTTTGGGAACATCAATTGGAAAGTATACTTCAAGAGTATAAGGAAGCTATAGGTTGGACAATTGCTGATATTAAGGGTACTAGTCCCTTTGTGGTTATGCATAGAATTCACTTGGAAGAGATTGCTAAAGCCTCCCAACATGTTTTTGACCCAGGTAAGTTACAATCTCATTGGACTAGTCCATTCATAATATATATTATTTATCTCCATGGTGTTGTTGAGGTTTGGATGGTCTTGTTTATCAGGATTGATCTCCCGTTGTGTTAGATCTTTTTGCTTTTCTTGTTTATTTTCTGCTTTTAGATTACTTTTTGTGTTTATTTTCTTGTTTAGTTTTATTCTCTTTTGTTCTAGCTGATATTTGACAGAAGTTAAAATTTATAACAATCAGCTTGATCAAGGTACGTCTCCTCCTTCTCCTTACCTGACTTGTTTCTACTTAGTTCTCATGTTGCATATTACTATTTTGCTCTCTTTTCATTCAAGACATATATTTGAGAGTATCATTTTTAACATTGAGGACAATGTTTGGTTTAGGTTTGGGGGGGATGTATATAGATTTCTATCTTTTTGTTTTGTTGTGTTAAAAAAAAAAATTCTTTTGCCTAGCTTGAGGTTTATGTTTAGAGTTCATTATACTACTTTTGCTTAAAGAATTTCATTGCTTTCATGCTCAATTCATTGCACATGCACGTAGCCACTCAAACACAACTTGTTGTTGAAGGATAAAAATGATTAGAAAATCTTGATGATAACAATGTGGAGACTATAATCCCTGTGAGTTTAGAGCCAATCATTATTTTTGGAGGGTTATTTATTGTTTCTAATCTTAAAGTTCATTTGGAAGTGCGTAACATATTTCCCTTGTTGTAGTCTCATTGTTCTTTCTTTTGGCCAAGAAAAAATAATATGCTTTTATGCCACACTTGAATCTTTTGAAGTCATTGATGTTGAATGAACTATACTAGTCTTTGAGAGATGAGATTAGGCCATTTTTGTCTACTTTGAGCCATATACGTTTTTTTTTTTTTTTTTTTTTGGGAAGAACTTGTGCGCTAGCAAACGCAATGGACAATCGTTCCTAGGTTGCTAGTTTACAAAAGGTTAGGCAGTTCTTCGTCACCACCAACGACACCGATCCCAAATCCCATCAAAAAAAAAGAAAAAAAAAAAGAGAAAAACAACAAACAACGACGCATTTGCTCAAGAAACGATTATTGCAGAAAAATAAAAGATTCAAAAAATAAAGGGGAAAGTGAATAAACATTGCAGGCCCTTTTATTAAACAAAAAAATATAAATACATTATACAAACAGAGGCTCAGACAGGCTTGTTTTAAAGCCAACTCTACAAACAGAGGCCCAAACGGGCTTGTTCGAAAGCTAACCCTAGAAAGGAGGGCTGAGGCAGGCTTGTTTTAAGGCTACCAACAACCCCCAGGCCGGTGCGGATGGTGCCGACATCTTATACAACCATCAGAGACTTTACCAGTTGAACTAACTAGAACTCACCTGTATGTAACTAATCTCATCAATGTAACTTAGTCTAAGTCTCGTCCTTGGTCCGTTCTTAATACAAATGCATTAGTTTCCTCTTCTATTTTTAAAATCATAAAAAATGATCATAATGTATATAGGAGCAACCAACACTTTTGCTGCTGAGTTGTGGGGGCTGAGGGATGGTCTTTTGTTGTGTAGTAGTTTGAATATTTCTTGTCTTATTGTTGAGATGGATGCCAAAGTGATTGTGGATGCTATTAAAAATTCTGCTTATGTAAATCAGATCATATCTCCCATTTTGGACGATTGTAGGCAGTTGATGTCCGGATTTCAGCAAGTTCAGCTGAATCATTGCTACCGCCAGGCCAACCGTTGCGCTGATCTGATGGCTAAAATAGGGGCTGAACAAGGACAAGCATTATAAAACAACGGATATGAATAGCGATTTTTGTAATGCATATTGGTGACTCGCCTCACCTGTCAAATGATTTTTTTTTTTAAATGGTTATTGCTACTTTCCTCTGCCACTCTATAAAGGTACATAAAATTTGGCCACCCCCTCAGACAGTAAGGCCACATTAGTGGCACGTTATCAGAGGAGGTCACACTGCAGAAAAAGAGTTTCAGAGAAGGGGTTAGCCCTGACATGATTGAAGGGATCACTTAGGAAAATTCACAAAGCCCCATGGAACGGTTGAAAGTTTGCTTCGTCAAATAGAGAAAGAGGAGAGTAAGAGCAGAGAGGAAAGTGGGCATGCAGATGTGGTTTAGGTAAGATGGAGAAACTGAGGGTTGCGGTGGCGGTGACGGTGACAACAGAGGGGAAGAGGACTAGAGAAGTGAGAGTGCATTGAAAATGAGAGATTGTCACTACAGAACAAGTCCAATTGGGTATTGGGGTAAGGGTTCAACTGCAGGTTGGTATAAGGTACTGAGATTCCTTTACTTGTAACCGCTTGTTATGATAATAGTGAATTCTCGAGAGTAGTGACTTTAAAATCACCCTGTGGGTTTTTTGCCGTGCAGGTTTTCCTCATTCATAAACAAATCACAATGTTAATTTAATTTCCGCTGCATTTAGTTAATTGGTGATTTGTTTGTGAAATGAATTTGTCCAACCTACACATTTGTCATCTGCTTTTTTAACAATTGAAAGTCCAGCACAACTACCTCCATGCCCATGGATCAGCTTTGCTGGTTGAGTACTATTACTAAATGCAAACCCCTACACTGAATAGCTAAACAAAGTCAAAGTCCTGAACAGACCAAGCTAGAATCTTCTTCTTCTTTTTTTTCTTTTTTTTCTTTTTTTTTTTAATTTTTTTATTATTATTTACTTGTTTTGAAGAATAGACATTTATGGATTCTGTGCATTATGACCGGGCCAATGGGGTTTTAACTTATTCTGATTCAAAGTAGAGTTTATTCTTTTCTAAAAGCTTCACTCTAAACATTGCAAACAATATAAGTATGACCACTGTTTCATCGTCAGGATAGTATGATCTTTTTGAAATTTGAAGCACCCAATAATATCCGGAGCTTTTAGAACCAAATACTCTTTAAATATAAGGTATGAGAGAAATTCAAAAATTAAGTAATGCTATGCAATCACACTGCTTTATTACAATATAAATTAAGTAGTTCAACTATGCCCATAGAAACATAGACTAAGTTTTATTACTATCAAAGAAACAAAAGTAAAAATTGACACACATTACAGATGCATACAGCTCCAAGGTCGGCAATTTTTTTCCCCGTCAATTCTTCTTCCATGATTGAATCCTCAAACCACTTAGCCTGACTCTTTCCAAAGATTGCAAAAATCAAGACCGAAAGAAAAACTGAAATAATTGACCAATCTGGAGCCTGAGTGAAGAAAAATAACAAAACCAGAGGAAGTAGGCATTGATTTCGAAGAAATTAATGTACCCAGCTGGAATGAGGAGAACAATTACTGAGTATGAGAACAACACAAATGTGCAAGTACTGTAAATCAATGGCTGAATATCAGAAAAGGGGTTCCTTCCAAAGCAATGGCTGTCCCTGCTTTGTGTGCTGCTGTGGTATTGCACTGAGTCTGATCATTGCTTCCAGGATAAAAGCTGTATCAAAACAAAGTAGGAGGCCGCAGCAGACACTAACGGAATCATCAGACCTGGATCATCGGTTATGGTCCAGACTGAATAAAAATAGCTTAAACAGAGGATGATATTGAGTATGAGGAACAGACCCTTAATGTAAAAATTTAGAATGAGGAGAACAATTAATGAGTTTGAGAGCGAAAATAGCATGGTATTACACAGGAGGAACAGCAAAAAAAAAGGGCCATCTTCCAAAGCAATGGCTGTCCCTGCTTTGTGTTCACACGCTAATGTGGTATTGGACTGACTCAGATAAATGATTTTAGGATAATTACTACTCCCTACTGTTTTATTGAAGGGAGGTTCTGTGGTAATGCACTGACCATTATCTTGCCAAAGTCCACCAGGAGGGGTGAGTACCGCTTGAAAGCTGAGTGTTGCAAGCAGTGCTGCAACCACCAGAAGCATATTGCGCCATTCCACTGTAAATTTCCTTATTTCACGTCTTAAATTCTTAAGCCAAAAAGCATCAACCCATGACACTGTTAACAGCTTTTGGTACTTTGGATTTGGATACCTATTAAATGTAGAAAGAGATGAACCCGGTTTAGCTCCAGCACGGCGTAGCATATCCCTAATCTCTGAGTTGTCTACTTGTGTCTGTCCTTGGATGATGTCCCATGCTGTTTTATCCTCTAAATTCTTACGGTTTACATCCATAAATCTCATACGCCTATAGTTTACAGTCACAGATCCCTTACACCAAGAGAGTAAGTGTAACACAGCTTGCGTAATGTAAATCAGTCAAGTCTCGTCCGTGGTCCGTTCTTAATCTAAATGCATAAGTTTCTTCTACTTATTATATATAAAAATTATAATTATAATTAAGACGAAAAAAATAATCATATTGTATTACATGCGATTGCAAAGCCATTGAATAATTAAAAGATAAGATATAAATAAATAAATATATATATATATTATGCCAGTGACGTATCTGTACATATAGACCAAGGGAGACCATCACTTCCTAAAATTTTAAACATTTTTAAATAATATATTTTGGTATAAAATATTTTAAATTTTGAAAAGAAAAAAAACGAAAGAAATTTACTTGACCCAAAAAATGATTTTTGGTTCAAAAAATAAAATGGTTATCTAGACTATTCATGGTTGGTTATTTTATGTTGTTTTTTTTCCCTTTTATTCATATTTTGTTAATACTTAGTAGATGTTAATGGAGAGAGCTTGCTTGAGTTTGATTTTTTGATACTAAAATGTGCAACACAATATTGCCTTCATTGTCCTTCCAATTCAACATTTTTAGAAGAATTATTTGCAAGCCATCCCACGAAGAATTGAAATGCCTCGAGCCTGTTATATTTAAGGGCAATATGCAAAGCCGTCTCGTTTCGTACCGTCACATCTGTAATAGAATCAGGACAAACTAATAGAAATTCGTCCAATAGATAAAGGTGCTCACCACTTTCTACTACGTAATGCAAAGGAGTTAGCCGCTCCCTTCCTTTGACACGAACGAGGTCCCCATCAAATAGTACAAGTTGACGCACCAACTCAATATGCTCATTTTGTAGAGCAAGGTGAATAGGGCTAAACCCATTTTGATTTAGTTTCCTTGCCAATGAAGGCTTTAAATTCATCTCCTCCAGGGCAAATTGGATGTTCCCATGAGATGCAGCTATGTGTAAAGGAGTATTAATAAATGGTAGCTCGTCGATGTGCTCCAAAAGTTTTACATCCTCTCCAATTAAGTTGTAAAATTCATCAATATTATTATCATCACTTCGAGTAACTATAGAAAGGGGTGAACTT
The DNA here is from genome assembly GCA_019022515.1 of Quercus aquifolioides. Taxonomy (NCBI): domain Eukaryota; kingdom Viridiplantae; phylum Streptophyta; class Magnoliopsida; order Fagales; family Fagaceae; genus Quercus; species Quercus aquifolioides. The sequence goes on from CM032333.1 coordinate 3,479,703, forward strand.
GATGAAGCTCTAGCACTGTATAGCATAAGCTTGATCTCTCTATTGTTTACTTGTGTTTGTCCTTGTGAGATGTCCCATGCTGTTTTACCCTCTGAATTCGTACTGTTTACATCGACAAATCTGGAACCCCAAGTGAGTAAGTGACACACAACCTGCATAATGTAAATTACTTAAGTATCGTCCTTGGTTTGTCCTTAATCCAAATGCATAAACTTCTTTTTCTTTTATAATTTTTTAACTAAAATTATAATTAAAGAAGTAAAAAAAAAAAAAATGATCATTATGTATTACATGCAATTGTAAATTAAGCCAATGAATCATTAAAAAAAAAAAATAAGACAATATTTTTATATATTGCCAGTACGTGATGGAACTGTACATACTCCCTAAAATTTTAAACATTTTAAAATATTATATTTAGATATAAAAGCTTTTAAATTTTGAAAAAAAAAAAAATTACTTGGCCCAAAAAAAGGAGTTTTGGTTAAAATAAATTCAAAAAATAAAATGGTCATCTAGACTATTTGTATTTTTTAAAATTCATATTTTGTTAATGCTGAGTAGATGTTAATGGAGAGACAGAGAGCTTGCCTGGGTTTCATTTTTTGATACTACAATGTGCAACACAGTGTTGCCTTCATCATCCTTTTGGTTCAGGACTGAGAATACATTCAATGAAGTATTTTTAAATAAATTTCTTCCAAGCCATCCCACCAAGAATTTGAAAGCCTCGAGCTGGTCATATTTTAGAGCAATATGCAGAGCCGTCTCATTTCTCACCGTCACATCTGTAATAGAATCAGGACAGACTAATAGAAATTTGTCCAATAGATCAATGTGACGATCACCTGTTTCTACAACATAATGCAAAGGAGTGATACACTCCTTTCCTTTGACACGAACAAGGTCCCTATCAATCTCTAGAAGCTGACGCACCAGCTCAATATGCTCATTTTTTAGAGCAAGGTGAATAGGGCTAAACTCATCTGGATTTAGTTTCCAAGCAAATGAGGGCTTTAATCGCATCATCTCCTTGGCAAATTGGATGTGCCCAGCAGACGTAGCTATGTGTAAAGGAGTTTGAACATACTGTTCCTGGTCAATGTGATCCAAAAGATTTACATCCTCTCTAGTTAATTGGTGCAAGGCATTAATATCTCCACTTTCAGCAGCCTGCTCCATCCTCTCATCCATTTTAGAGAAGGCCGGTATATTAAGGCAGGGTTTTTCTTGGTCTGAACTTGTTGATGTGTGCCTTGAATTGGTAGTGCTGCATACAACAAAGCCAATATTAGTTTCGAATATCACTAGCAAGTCACCTAATTAAAACTTCAGTATGTTTTACATTCTTATTCCTACGTGGTTTTGGCTGCTTTGGAATATTATTTGTATTTGATTTAGACTCTGCTCCATGGCAAGACAGCTTTAGAGTAGCATATATTTTAGGATACTATTTATTCTTTCTCTATATCATAACAAAGTATTTCTTATTTGTGAGAGAATTACAGTTCCTCTACTTCAAATCCTATATTGCCGTTGTTGTTATTATCGAATTATCCACACAAAAATAAGTAAAAAAGAAAAAGACTTCGACATAAGTGTGGAATGATCTCAATCCCAAAAGAAACTGTTGAATGATTTTTTTTTTTTATTATTAAAAAAAATGAGTTCTTTTGAGTAGAAGTGTCATTCTTTCAGCTTCATTTGTAAATGTCATGTTTGCTTCTTGGTGATTATGTTGGCTTCTTTTATAGAATAACATTTATGCATCTAAGTAGTCTATACCACTTACAAACGGAATTTTATCCATCATTGGTGTCATGATCATCTTCTAGGTGTCTAAAATAGTCTTATAAAAAATAGGAAATTTAACCTACATTGGTGTCATTTTTTTAATATTTCTAAGATAGTCCTATAAAAAATTGCACAAATTTTTAAGATTTAGAATAATTTTCTTAATCCACTAAACATGCGTAGATCAACGTGAAGAGGCTAATATACCCATAAATGAAAATTTTATTAGACCCTCAAAATGGTGCAACATGCATACCAAATGTATGAATTTTTTATTTCTTTTTTTTTTTTTAGTATGACCAAATGCATGATTGATGCTTAGGAAAAAAAAAAAAAAAAATACCTCCTTGTTCCTTCTTCTTCTTTTGGGTTTTAGGTATCTTCTTCTTCTTTTCTTGTTAGTTTCGGGCTCTTCTTCTTCTTCTTTTTTTCTTTTTTTTCCCTTCTTCTTCGGGTTTCACCGTCCCAGTCCACTACCTCTTCTTTTTTATTTGTGTCACTGTGTTGTATTGCTGTCCTCCACTTGTGTTTAAATATTTTCTTTGTTTTGATTCTGTGAACCCACGCACTACTACTTCTTTTAAAGCTTCTAGGATTTGTCCACTTTTAAAATTTTTACTGTTTGGTAGGAAGAATTGAGCAACGTCGTTTGTAATTTTTTTAAATATTTGTGAATTAAAAAGTGTATAATATTATTTAAAAACTGAAAATATATTGTTTAACCTTAATTTTTTTTATTTCTTTTCTTTGTTTTTGAGTTATATGGTTCATTTTAAAGGATTTAATACTAAATTTAAAAAACTGTTCATCCAATTTTTTAAATTACAAACAACCATACTCTCAATGGCGTAAATATTAAAAAAGTGAGCCCACTTTAATTAGACAACGCAACCATTGCCAATACCCAACTACTTTTCCTTCTCTCTCCAGACTTTTTTTCTTTTCTCTCTCTCTTTTACAATTGCATGTTATTCTTTATCTTTCTTTTTTCTTTCTTCTTTCTTCTTTCTTTTTTCTTCCCTCTTTCTCCTGTCTTTCTTTTTATTTTTTCCTTTCTTCTTTCTCCTACACACTGCCACTGTTTCTTCTTCTTCTCTTTAATTTTCTTTTTCTCTTTCTCTCTTGCACGCTGTCTTCTTCTTCTTCTTCTTCTTTTTTTTTTTAGTAAAAGTCTTCTTCTTCTTTTTTATTTGTGTGTCACTCTTCTTTTTTATTTTTGTGTCACTGTGTTGTACTGCCGTCCTCCACTTGTGTTTAGATATTTTCTTTGTTTTGATTCTGTGAGCCCACGCAGTACGCATTACTACTTCCTTTGAAGCTCATTTGTTTTGTCCACTTTTAATTTTTTTTTTTTTAAATTTCTTTTCTTTGTTTTTGTGAGCTCCACGTGACTTACAATAAAATGGAAACGTTCAGGCCCGTTTGACTTCTGATTTTAAACATCTTTCAATTTTCCACAATTAACATCTAAGAACATCCACAGCAGTGGAGCTAAATATTTAGCTATTTAGCTCCACCAAAAATTATTTTATCTATTTTACCTATATATATGCTGCAGCAGTGGATCTATTTTAGCTTTCCACACAATAAAATAATATAAACATCACAATAAAATATTATAACTACTACAATAAAATAATATATCTCACTATCCAAAAAAAATCCATAGCACCAACCACAACCACCTCTACCATCAGCCATAACCACAACCACCACCACCACCACTACCACTAGTCCACAGCAAAAAAAAAAAAAAAAAAACCCAAATCTCCAATCTTTTCCTCAGCCACCGCCACAACCACAACCCCACCACCACCAGTCCACAGTAAGGAAAAAAAAAAAAAAACCCAAATCTCCAATCTTTTTCCTCAACCACAACCACCACCACCACCAGTCCACAGCAAAAAAAAAAAAAAAAAAAAACCCAAATCTCTATAATAGGGGTGGGTCAGCGAGCTCCATGGCTGGTCGGGCCGGAGTGAGAAAGAGGATGAGAGCTTGAGGACGACTGGTCGGGATGGTGAGATTGCACAGTGACTGAGAGAGGATGAGAGCTTGAGAGAGTTTTGGGGAGAGGATGAGACTTCAGACGGAGGCGTGGAATGAGACCAGATTTGATAAAATGAAAAAAAAAAAAAAAAAAAAGCAAGTTGTACCGTACCGGAGTGAGCTTGACGATGGTGGCAACGTTGAAAGAGTGGAGCTTGAGAGGCTTGAGATGAGAGATGAATGAGAGAGAGTGAGAATGAGAGTGAATGAATGACCAGATTTGATAAAAGGAATAAAAAATAGAAACAATGAGGTCCGGCTGAATAAAATATTTTTTTTTTTTTTTTTTTTTGCTCCAAGCTACAGTGCACATCTATAGATAGATGTGCACTGTAGCATTTCAGCTAAAATTTTTAGCTATTGCTCCACTGCTGGAGCACCATTTTAGTGATAGTATAGGTAAAATATAACATTATAGCATTATACCTACACTGCTGCAAATGCTCTAAGTTTGTCATTTTTTTTCTCCATATTATTACTCTTATTATATTCTATATATAATTGAACTGATACTTGTTCTTGTTGTTATTATTATTATTATTGAACTGATATTTGAGCTTAAAGATTACAACATGCAACAGTACGCCGAAATAGACCGATACCAAAACATTCCATTCTAATAGACAAACTGAAACGAGTTCTGAAATGGTATTCATAACATTACTACTAAAATTTTTAATAATTTAATAATTTCTGACAAACTTAAAAATAAAGAAAAAAAATCGAAAAAAAAAATCACATTAAGTGACGATTTATGTTTTTGAAAATTAAAGTTGGAGGTGGGATGCCAATTCAAACCCACCAAATGAAAAAACAAAATAAATAAATAAATAAATTAAAAGAAAAAGAAAAAGTGAAAAACCCAACATAAGTTTGAGGTAGGATGCCAATTCAAACCCATCAAACGAAAAAAATAAATAAATAAATAAAAAGAAAAAGAAAAATAAAAAGTTCATGGGCTTTTCTTCTCGCCATCTTTGGTCCCCTGTATCATCCGGTCTTTCCCTCTTCTTGGGCTTTTCTTCTCGGGCCAGGAATGCGTCTTCTACGTTCATGTACTTGGTTGCTCTATAGAGCACATTCGACATAGTTTTTGGATCGTTCTTATATAAAGAAAATAAGAACTTACCCTTCTGTAGCCCATTGATGAATGTTGCGACGAGTATCTTATCGTCCACTTCGTCGATCGAAAAAGCTTCCTTGTTGAAGCCGGTGATGTAAGATCTCAACGTCTCATCCTCTCGTTGCTTGATATTCATCAGGCGTGTAGTGGACTTCTTGTACCTGTGTCCACCAATGAAGTGTGATACGAACTGGGCGCTTAACTCCTTGAAGGTACTGATGGAGTTGGGCGTCAACCTACTAAACCAGATTCTCGCAGATCCTTTCAGCGTGGTGGGGAAGGCTCTACACATGATCTCATCTAGTATCCCTTGTATGTGCATTAGAGTCTTGAAAGACTCCAGGTGATCTAAGGGATCCTTGGATCGTCGTAGTTTTCCACCTACGGCGTACGAAACTTTAGTGGGAGGGGGAACGAAGTGATGGACACTGTGAATGGTGAGTTCGTTCGAAGGACTAAGTCATCGAGGTCACTAAACACCCGTCCTCTAAGGGCGTTCATCATAAGGTCCATCCGCTCCTTCATCATTTCCATCTCGAAGACTATGTGAGATGGGACCGTATCAGTAATGGAGGGCCGGCTTGTGTCTTGCCGTTCTGGCCTACTTAGGGCGTTGCTTCCTTCCGGCCCTTCATGGTTCCTTCGCTCAGCGTTGGTGCCCTCTTGGTCTTCATCTTGGGTATCCATCACAGCATTCCTCTGGCGCAACTGTTCTTCTAGGTCATGATTTTGCTTGGTGAGACATTCCACTACCACGGTAAGGGTTTGTACTTGCCTTTCCAAGGCAGTAAGTCGCGGTTTGTCACCTTGATTGTTGGTGGTGGTTGCCATCAATTGAGTGAGTACCATGCAACTTTTTGTCCGAGAAGCGATGTTATGGCTTACAAATCGTATTCCCCATAGTCAACGCCAACTGATGATGCTGAAAAATCAACAGTAAGTCACACAGTCCTTGCACACTCGAAACAGTTCCTGCACAACAAAAAGAGAAGACCTAACAGAAAGCACCGATGTGGTGCCGGCCAAATACCCTCCGAAGGTCAAGTTAGAATCTTTCGCGCAATTCTAGAGTGCCCGAGCTGGGATGAATTATGCATACCTGTTTTCTGAGGGTCTTTGGATTTTTATAGTAGTGTAGAGCCAAACTCCTAAGACTTGTGTAACAAGTCTTTTCCTTATAGGGAAGATCTCCCTTAATGCGCGTATATTCTAGAGCCCTTTTCATAATAGAATTCTACTTGTATTGGGACTCAAGTTGTTTCCATTTAGGGGTCTTCTGAGACCATATAAAGAACAGTTGAGTGCCACGTGCCCTTTGATCCGTCCACCATATGCCTGTTCACATAGGATCCGTTCACTTCTAACCCATTTGTCCAGTATCGTCAAGTCCTTGTAAGGAGATCCATCACCTCCAATTTTCTTCCTCTTCAGTGTTTAAAGTTTATATTATTGGAAAGGGCTTATTAAATCACCATTATTTATTTGCCTTTATAAATAGAGATTGTTTATGAGATATAGGTTTGCTAGCAAAACATTTGTTGCGTGGAAAGAACATTCTCTTGCTGTAGGAACTTGTTCTGCAAATCGCTTATTTAACTCGGAACCAAGAATAACTATGTGAAAGAATATGACAATGCAACATTTGTCAAGTGACTTTCTTTGTTTTTCTTTTTCTTTTTTTTCTTCCAAGAGGGGGAAAAAAACAAAAAGAATTTAAGTGGATGAGTTTATAAATGTTGTTCGGGGGCCTTTTTCGGTTGCCCAGCCACGTGTGATCCGTTGGAGGAATGACCTTGCTAGGCCCAAGTTCTTTTTGGAGAGTTGCGTCCGGAACTCAACATTGGGCCACGTGGTCCAACGGCTACTGGCGTATTTTTAAGCCTACAAAATCATTAAGGCCAAAGTCTAAGAATCACGATAATGGTCGAATAAAGATAATGGTTGAATAAATATGTAATGTGTGCTTGATATGATAGTTTTGATTAGTAGTTGTAATGACAGTTGAAATAGAGTAGTATTTATCTAGAGGTAAAGTAATCATGTACTTAAGGATGTAAACTTAAAGATATGCAAGTAAAGTCACTTATCTTTGTATGGTTTGTAGCCCCAGCTGTACAGTTTCTGTGAGCTGATAATGTCCCAGCAGAGTGCCAGCGGTAGAGGCTAGTTAAGCTTACCCTTCTTATCATGCATTTAAATGAGTTTAAGCCTTAGTCAATAATTGTAATGGTAGTTGGAATAAAGTAATATGTATTTAAATGTGAAGTAATCATGTATTCGATGATGTATATTTAGAGATATGGAAGTAGAGTCACTTATCTTTGATGATTTGCAGCCCTAGTTGTACAGCTTCTGTGAGCTGATAATATCCCAGCAGAGTGACCCCAGCGGTAGAGAGACAGTTTGCCATGATAACTTCAAGATTGAGGGGGAAAAATGGGTGCAACTGGAGGGAGAGAGAGTATGCCCAACTGTGTGTAGGGGCTGGTTAAGCTTGCTCCTCTTATCATGCACTTAAATGAGTTTTCCCCTTGACAATGCTCTTCTAGTTGTTGTGAAGTTATGAATAGTGTTGCCTTCCATGAGAAGGGCTTTTGCATGGAGTATTTGTGCCTTCTAAGAGAAGGGCTTTTGTAAGAAATAGTTGTGCCTTCTAAGAGAAGGGCTTTTGTATGGAGTATTTGTGCTTTCTAAGAGAAGGGCTTTGATATGAGATCTTGGTGCCTTCTAGGAGAAGGGCTTTAATAATAGAAGTTCATGCCTTCCATGAGAAGGGCTTTTAGTATGAGTGTTTGACATCTCTTGAGAAGTATAAAGATAGTAAAGACATAGATGTGTTTATGGGCAGCAAAATAGTAGAATTTTAGAGTGAGAAAGTATGAGAGTAGAGCCTAGAAGAATTGTTGTGTGTTATATGTAATGGTGTAGTAAGTGTGTATGAGATTATATAAGGGAAGTGAAGAAAGAGATGTTTAGAGATATGGGCAGCAAGATATATGTATTTTCAGAATATGGAGAGTGAGATGATAAGTATAAGAGAGTAATAGTATTGTAGTGTGTTTAGCAAAGTTGCTAGGATTTACTGCTGGGATTGTCTGAAGGCTTATGAGTGGCATTTGTGAGCTAAGGGTTGAAGAGTTTAGTTCCCCATTTAGAAACTAAAAATAACTCAGAAGTTCAGCACTTCATTAATGGCTTAGGAAGATAATTCAAGGGAGAAAGAATAAGGAAGCTTATGAGAGAGTTGTTCTCTATTGGTGTCCCCCCTTGAGGTGTTGAAGAAGGGTCCTTTTTAGCTGAGTTTAAGGGGGTATTTTAGCAAATAATCTCAGCCAAAATCTATCCCAAATATCAATGAATTTTCAGAGAATCCATCTTAAGATTTGGCCAAAAGATGGTATGTTTAGCTTTAAGGTATTTTTACTGTTTCAGATAAGAGTTGCTAGGGAAAAAGCAATAGAAAAGGAAGGTATTTTGGCAAGAGAAATATAGTTTCTTTAGTTGGTTTTGGTTTTAGCCAAAAGTGGAAAAATCAGTAATGCTCAGGCTGTTGGGTCAGCTGTCATAGCTGTTCTGAAAAGGCTGTCCCAGCTGTCAGGAAAAGCTATAATAGCTATCATGAAAAAGCTGTCCCAGCTGTCAGGAAAAGTTGTGACAGCCATCATGAAAAAGCTATTTGCTTTGTGCAGAACCAATGAGGTCAGATGGGTTATTTCAGACTGCTGGAGAGGTCATTTCAAGGATTTGGCTGAAAAATGGTAAGATCTCTTTGGAGGGTATTTTGCTATTTTGGGTATAACAGCTGGCTGCTGGGATTTCAGCATTAAATGGCTGATAATGTCACTCCCAGCCAGGTGTCAAGTGCTGAATACACTGCTGGGGTTCAGCTGGAAATGCTTCCTTTTTGGGTGTTTGTGTTTTTGGTGCAAGGTTCCATTACAACACATTTCTAGTAAGTAATAGAAGGATCGGTTGAAAGTTAATGAAGTTTTGGAGATTTAGTAAAAGCCTCATTGGGTTGTGACATAAGCAAGAAGAGTATTTAATGCTCTGCCCTGGTAGCTGACAGAGAAATATATGGTCAGATTGTGGCAGACAGCAGCTGGGTATCTGAGATATCATGAATATTTTGTATAGAGAGAGAGAGATAAAAGATAGCCAATCAGATTAGGTCACGTGTTTGAGTTGGATTTTAGCTGAAAGTAGTAATAAGATTTATATAGAATGATATAATGAAGTTTCTAAATTTGTATAGCAACAGCTGATGATTGAATGAACAGTTATTCTCCCAGTAGTTAGATGGCTGGGGATATTGATCATTTGTCATATGATGAATATTAAGTTTTAGGAAAAGAGCAATGGAGAATTTTATCATCTAAAGTGTTATATGATAAGAGACGCTTACCATACGTTACCCGCTACACACGGACTCGTCAAAGTTTAGGAAGTTGAAGAAGACACGCCAAGCAACATGTTTCTTTTATCAACTTTAAACCGCTGGAGCTTTACTGAACATACTTCTTGGCCCTCCAAACCACGACTCCCAAAGTTTCCCCAAAGAGACTTATGAGCTTGGATCATAAGCCGAAGGTGAGATGACATACCTCGGGTTTTCTTGTCATTTTGTGTAAATATGGGCTCTTGTTGAAGAAGCTGCTTGCCATGAGTGTAAGAGAGGTAATATGGGCCATGAGCTTTGATTCATTGCTTAAGCCCAATCCATATGTTGATGTTGATGATGTCGTGGGGTTATGATCCCAATTGATGAAGAGGAAATGTGGACCATGAATCCGTCTCTTGAAGTAAGGATCTCGCGGGCCATGTGAGCCCAATCCATGTAGTTGAATGAGATATGAGCTTGCTTTGGGTTTTAAATAAATTTACCCACAAAACCAATAATATGTTAATGTAGCATAGGTTGCCAATGAAGTAATGCCACGTGGGCCGAAACAACGGTCCTCAACAAATGTCAATTAATTCCAAAGCCAGCTCAAAAAAAAAAAAAAAAAAAAAAAAAAAAAAAAACTGCTTTCTAAAATTTATGAAGGTTTTCAGACCCGGACCGTTTATTGAACCGTAAAAGGGAGAGATTCAAGGTTTTTGAGGTCGAACCGAGGTCGAACCGGGATCGAACCGTAATGACGTCATAATTAATTTAATAATTATTTTAATATAAATAAATATATTAAATTAGTATAAATAGAAAATTTAACTAAAATTATCCAATTAAATATAAATATCTATATTTCAAATATATATTTTCATTTCATAACTTTTACAAGACAAATAAGAAATATCAAATCCTAAGCAACTTTAAATATAATATCTATTTATTTATTTATTTATATATTGATTAGTTAAACTTGTAATAATAATAATAATTATTATTATTATTATTATTATTATTATATAAGAATTAGAAAGACACTCAAATAAAATAAAAATAAATTATTTAATAATTTTAAATTGAAATAATTTTTTAATAGTTTTTTTTTTTAGAATGAATTATTTAATAATTATTATATGCTTAACTGTAAATATTAATTAAAATTAGAGCAATAATAGGAATATAACATTTTATACAAATTCTGTCACAATTTGCCACATGATGAGATGTGAGTGGTAGAGATGTAAACCCATAAATTTTTTTTTTTCATTACTCACACTTTGCCTTGTGTCAAATTATAGCAAAAAATTGTGTAAAATATTAGAGAAATGGTATGCCTATAATATTTTTACAACAAATTCTAAGTGGTAGGTTGTTACTAGTTGTTATCGTTGGGGCAAAAAAATAATCTTAGAGTTAGTTTCAAATTTGAACCAATAACAACTAACCACCTGTAATTTGTTATAAAAATGTTGTAAAAATATTGTGAACGTAGCATCTTTCAAAATACTACATTACTCTTAAAAATACTTAAAATATTTAGTGCACCTATCAATCATGTTATATCACGTTGGGCAGCTGAAACTGAAAACGTTGGGCAGCCAAAACGTTGGGCAGCTGAAAAAATATCTAAATCTAATGGCTAAATTTTTTTTGCTTTTATTAAAAAACTAAATCCTTTCATCATTTCCAAGTTAGCCACGTGAGGGACAGGGACTTAGGAATTCAAAAGGAGTAAAAAAGTAACATAAGTCCAAAGAAAGAAAGAGAAACACATACCTCAGAGAAAAAGAGGAAATTACAGAGCTCCATCAACGGAAAAAAGAAAGAGAAGAAAAAAAAGAAGAAAGAAGAAGGAGAAGCAGCAGCAGCAGAAGACGAAGCATGATCGGCGACTGTGTTGGCAGAAGACGAAGATACATGTTATTGTAATTTGTGTTTTATTTTTTTTGGATCTAATGTAGTTTGTGTTTACTGTTTATTTGCTAAGCAAGTGTGGAGTTTGTTTTGGCGCAGACTATTTATTTGCTGAGCAAGCATGATCGGCGACTTTTTTTTTATTTTTTGATCTAATGTAGTTTGTGTTTTTTTGATCTCTAGTTCTTTTTTTTTTTTTTTTTCCTTACAAATCCCTTTGTTCAAGATCTGAAATTATCAAATCTCCTTCCGATCTTTGTTCTTCTTCTTGTTCTTTCATTTCTTCTAGATTTGATCATAAATTCATACCGGTGTATTGGCCAAAATTCACCGGAAAAGCTGAAACAAAAAGAAACCGTCCGAACCTCAAAAACCGGTCACGATTCACAGAACCGGGCGGTCAGACCACGGTCTGTGCGGGTCCCTGCTTTTGTTGCATGGAATGGTTCTTCACCCTAAACAAACCGTAAAACTGAACGGTTTGAGGTTTTCCCGGTCGGACCGTACGGTCCGGTCCGAGTTTCAAAACCATTTATCTTCCAAAATTCAAACTAAATAGCAAGATTTGGGCCCTTTGATTTCAATTTAAGTTCCTAAATCTAAAGATTTGTATTTGGGCCTTTTAATACTCTGCTTTAGTCCACACACATAGAACCCCTTTTAAAATTTTCTGAATCTAATAATCACAAGCTTTGGCATAATTAAGAAATATAAATGTGGTTGGTGAGGAAAATGAAGTCTAAATAAAGCTTGCTAGGGACATGGTTTTGTAGTAGATTAGAGATATGTCTAATATTATCTTTAGATAATAATTAAAATTTTGGTTGCTGGATTCTTGCAATGGCAAACCTTGAGCAATAAGCTTTTTTTGGATATTACATCAGTTAATTTGCTATCGAATTTAGATAATCTGATTAACTAATATAAACGTTTTTGAGCTTTTTTAGGGGAAATAATTGCTTAAAAACCTGCTAAATTTGAGATTTCTTGTTATTTAGCATTAAATGTGGTTAAATAACTTTTCATAGCTTGAGATGATTAGGCTGAAATTTTAGGGACATACAGAAAATTATACTTTTTTTTTTTGGTAAATACAACAAATTATTCAAATTTTCCTATGGACTCGTGGCTTTTGCAAGAGTTTCAATCTCAACAGTTGAATCTACAATCCAAGTATGGCCAAAGCCACGAACCTTTTCATGGCCACAACCACAAGCCACTCTTCTCTCTCCCACCTTCACCATTTCAACTCCCAACCAAATACATATACACCTCTCCTCCGCCATCAAGCGCTACCTCAATCTCATTCAAACCGAGCACCACATTCCCTTAGTCCCTCCCACTCTCAACTTTACCACCTCCACCCCTCCTTTACAGACCCTTTTGGTCTCTGTCTCAGACCTCACTGCCCCACTTCACCACAGCGTGAATGAGTCCTATACACTCACTATTCCCACATGGGGTCCTGCTAATTTGACTGCAGAGACTGTGTGGGGTGCCATGAGAGGCCTTGAGACTTTTTCTCAGCTCGTTTGGGGTGACCCTTTACGTGTAGCTGTGGGGTTGTATATATGGGATGCACCACTTTTTGCTCACAGAGGGGTTTTGTTGGATACTTCAAGGAATTACTACCCAGTTGAGGATATACTGAGGACCATTGGGGCTATAAGTGTGAATAAGATGAATGTGTTTCATTGGCACATCACTGACTCACACTCTTTCCCACTTTTGGTGCCGTCTGAGCCTGATTTGGCAGCTAAGGGGTCATATGGTCCTGACATGCTATACACTCCTTATGATGTCAACAGAATTGTGCAGTTTGGCTTGGAGCATGGGGTTAGAGTGGTTCTAGAGGTTGACACACCCGGTCAGTAAAACTTTTCTCGTTTGCCTTTACTCTTTTGGTTGATATCCTACTCTTTTTCTCTTTTTAGTACAAAATTTCTGTAATTGTATTGCTAGTTATAAAGGTCGTATCTAGTACACAAAATTGTCACATTTATGGGTTTGAGAGAGGTATTTTGTAGGACAATTAAACAAATTCTTAGCTAGCTGGCATTGTATATGCATAAGAACTTTGGAATCTCAGACTACATCAAAGATACTAGAACGAGTTCAAACATTGGATATGCAGATCTAACTCATCTAAGTGCATTCCAGAAGTGGCAAAACTTAGGTATAGTCTTGTACTTTGGGTTCCTAAATCATATTCCACAACACAAATGTATTGACCAAAGACCAATGCAGTGTGAATAGCGTCATACTATCATCCTCTGCCAAGGACAATTGAATTCAACCATGTGGTTTATTGGCCAATACAAACACATAATTGAATTTACTTGAGGAACCTAAGGTTTAGTACATAGAGAACTGTACCTAAATTTTACCCCTCCAAAATAGTTATCTTCTTTAGCAGGTTCAGAAATCAATCAGGAAACATCGAAAGACAAAGCGATTGATCTCACTATTTCTGGTGAACCTTTTATCCCAAAAAAGGAGAGAAATGAAAAAGGATTATGTTTAGTAAACTTGTTTCAACAACCTATTTACTACAATCAGTCTAAATCTAATCTAACAAGCCCCATATATGCATCTCTTGAGCTTATAATTAAAAATTAGAATGCTTAGATAATTTCTGATGAACAAGTGACCTTTGTTCAACTTACAAAAACATTGCATAGTAGCAAAAACAAGCAGATATTCAAAGCTGCCAGGGGTACAAACAGATCTTACACAACGACAAACAATACAGATAAAACTAACCATAACTACCATTACCATCTAATTAATCAACAAAACATGACAGAAATCACACCCTAAGCTTTTCTACAGTGACATTTATTCCTCTTAAGAAAACATCCCCCACTGACTGCATAGAATTTTATTTTGCATTACTGCAAAAATTCCCACGAAATCAACCTAAGCCCTCACCTCCTATTTAATTGAATGATGCTTTCCTCTGCCTTAACTTGTCCGTGGTGATTCTTCCTTTGGCGTCAAATATGATAAAGGGAAGCAGCCCAAGCTAGTTTACACAGGATATTGGATTATCAAGCATTGAGCTTCCCATTAGATGCTTTCATTATTTTTTCTTTGTTTGCCAAAACTTTTTATTCATTTTATATATTTGAATTTGAATATGTACAAGATATAATTTCGAAATCAAACTCAAATATAATTGGAGAAACCTTGATAATTCTTATATTACAATATGTGAATATACACGAGCTAATACAGCTTTTGACAGTGGGATTGGGTGAGGCTTATTGAAAGACATAAAACACAAGATGATTCAAATGATTGAACCATTTAATCCAGAACCATAATGCATACAATGATATAAAGTAAATTTCAGTCTATTCCTTTTTACTTAGTTAAACTTTAGTAATTGTTGTGGTGAAACGGAAGGAGTTAATTTTTTTTTTTTACTTGCAGCCCATACAGGATCATAGGCAGAAGCCTACCCTGACATTATAACATGTGCAAACATGTTCTGGTGGCCAGCAGGAAACAAGTGGGAAGACCGTCTTGCCTCTGAACCTGGAACAGGCCAATTGAACCCCTTAAACCCCAAGGCTTACCAAGTCCTGAAACGAGTTATTAACGATGTAGCCACCCTATTCCCAGAACCATTCTACCATGCTGGAGCTGATGAGATCATCCCTGGTTGTTGGAAAGCCGATCCGGCCATTCAGTCCTTCCTCTCAAATGGTGGAACTCTCAATCAGCTACTCGAGATCTTTGTCAACTCTACTTTTCCTTATATTGTATCCCTCAACAGAACAGTGGTCTATTGGGAATATGTTATATTGGATGCTAATATCAAGGTACCAACCACAGCTCTTCCTCCAGAGCATACCATCTTGCAAACATGGAACAATGGCCATAATAACACCAAAAAGATGGTTTCTTACCGGGCTATTGTATCATCCGCGGATTTCTATTATTTGGACTGTGGGCATGGTGGCTTTCTAGGGAATGACAGCCAGTATGATCAACAAACAAGTGATAACTATGGAAATGGAGGATCATGGTGTGCACCTTTCAAGACATGGCAAACCATATACAACTATGATATAACATATGGGTTGAGCAAGGAGGAGGCCAATCTAGTGTTAGGTGGGGAGGTGGCATTGTGGTCCAAGCAAGCAGACCCTACAGTTTTAGATGCAAGAATATGGCCAAGAGCTTCAGCAATGGCAGAGACACTATGGTCTGGGAACTGAGATGAGACAGGTAAGAAAAGGTATGCTGAGGCAACAGATAGGTTGAATGAGTGGAGATATAGAATGGTGTGAAGAGGTATTGGAGCTGAACCCATTCGGCCGCTTTGGTGCATTAGGAACCCTGGCATGTGCAACATAGTTCAGTCTGTTGCTTAAGTATTTCCTTCTTATATGCTTGAAAAATAATAATACTAATAATAGTCAATGATTTGATTTTTTGTGTTACTTTACTTGGTAATGCATTAGTTGAGGGTGATGAGTGGTAATGTTATTTAATTTTCCAAATATATTGAGCCTTCAACTTATGTGACAAATGGTTTGTCTCCTCTCTTGTTTTAAATCACTCTACTGTGTGCAACACAGTTTTAAGCAATGAGCCTCCTCAACTTAGATCAATCTAATGTTCTAATAATATTGTTACCGAACTTATTTATTGATATTTCTTTCACAATTTGTACCCTACATATTAATCTTTCTCTTGGCTAGCACTAGCTTGAGAGGGTGTTACGTGAATGAATTAAGATTATGTTGTAGCTATAGAGGAAAAGAATGACAAGAAAGTGGTGTTTTGGCTATGATACTTTCGTTGGTGGAGCTATAATACACTGGAACAGGTAATCTTGTACTCTAGTTTGTCACGGTGATTGGATGATTAAATTTTTGTTTGATGTTAACAAAATGCTTTCTGCAGTGCCGAAAACAGAGAAAGAACAGAGCAGTGAAACAAGGACTCCAGCCGCAATATATATATATATATATAATATCAATTTTTTGTAGTCACATCTTACTGTTAAATCTTCATTATTTATTTGCAATTGTTTATGAGATATATAGGTTTGCTAGTAATATATTTGTTGCGTGGAAAGAAGAACATGGACTTGCCGTAGGAACTTGTTTTGCATATTGCTTATTTAACTCGGAACCAAGAATAAGCATGTGAAAGAATATGACAAAGCAACATTTGTCTGGTGACTTTCTTTGTTTTTGTTTTTTCCACCAAGCAGAAATACAAAGAAACGACAAAATTTAAGTGGATTAATTAATTCCAAAGCCACTTCAAAAAGAATTCTTTAAGGGCAAGACTAGCTGCTTCCCAAAATTTCTCTTCCAAAATTCAAATTATATTAATTTACTCATTCTTTGGGTAGCAAGATTTGGGCCTTTTGATTTGGATTTGAGTTTATAAGTCTAAATACTTTGATTAAATAGTTTAAATGTCAATTATTTGTATTTGGGCCAAATTCATCAAAGATTTAAAAACTTGAAATCCTTAAGATATAAAAACTTGAAATCCTTTGAATTTTTTGTTAGACAATTGAAATCTTTGGATTTGAAATAAGATTTAGCACCTTTAATTTTAGATTTAACACTTCAAAAATTTTAAATCCCCCAACTCCCCAAAAATTTTCATAGATGTTGAAGGAGAGGAGAACTACTTATGGTAACACACACGCATACAAAACCCCTTTTAAAATTTGTTGAATCTAATAATCATAAGCTTTGATATAATTAAGAAATATAAATGTGGTTGGTGAGGTAAATGAAGTCTAATTAAAGCTTGGGTTGGAACAAAGTTTTGTAGTAGATCATGGGTATATCTAATATTATCTTTAGATAATAATCGAAGATTTTGGTGATTGGATTTTTGAAATGACAACCTTAAGAAATAGGCTTTTTGGGATATTACGTCAATCTAGTTTACTATAAATTTTGGATAATTTGGTTAGTTATGCAAACTTTTTTGAGCATTTTCAGGAGAAATGATCGCTTAAAAATCACTTAAAAGAAAGACAAAATAATAATAATAATAAAGAGATAGTATTCACTTTTTTTGTGTGGGCAAAATATAGATTAAATGGAAGAGATGTATAAAAAAAAAACCGAACGGAAGAGAGAATAACAATATTTTATTATTATTATTATAAATTGTCACGTTAAAGTATAGATTTGTAGGAGGATTAAAATATATAAGTGAAGAGAAAAATAAGACAGAAAGTATTGAAAATAAATACATGATGTAATAGTTAATGTACTTCAACATAAACGTAACATTAATAAATACTATATTTTAATTTTTAGATATATAAAAATAAAAATAGGTATTGTTGAGGGTCATTTTTGTAAAACCAACCCAACCCAGCAAAGCAGGCAATGAGAGTGGCAGGCATAGAATAAAACTGTTAGGCCCAAGCGGCAGGAAGAATAGAACACAGGCCCATAACATGAATAAATGGGTCTTGAGGAAGCAAATGGGCCCAAAGGGCCCGCAAAGAGAAAAATGATACCCATGGGCAGAGTATGGTATGAAAAAGCGAGAATGGGCCGCGGCAGACCTAAGGCAATGTAAACGAAGAAAGTAGGGGTTGATGGCAAGCCCATGAACCCCAAGGATGAGTATGAGGAGATTGGGCCGGGGAAGCCCAATCAAGTTAGTAAAAAGCCCATGGGAAAGCAAAGTCAGTAAATGGGCCGAGGAAGCCCAAGGAAAGTAAAAGGGCCGCAGGCCCAAAGAGAAAGAAAGAAAGGGACAATGGAGCCCATGAGTAAGAACACCAGTAGGCTCTCTTAAGCCACTGGGGGAAAGAATGGAACGGCAGGCTTGAAAGAGGCCTAGCAGGAACGTATCATCGTGGTAGGAAATGCCAAGTAATGAAACAAGACATGAATACAAACCGAGAAATGGGCCAAGAGAAATGTGAAACCCAGTGTTAAGAAAAGCCCAATCCTAAAGGGAAGCATTGAAAGTACAGAGCGACCCACATAAAAGAACAAAGAAGTATGGCAGACGAATGCAAGCAAAGCTCTAGAGCACAACAAGCACACGGGCCGCAGGCGGGCTTTTGAATGTACATAACAGGAAAGCATGCGCAAGGCCCAGGCGCCACCAGCCTGTACCCAGCTAATATGGGTCATGGTGGGGCCATGGGTCAGTGGAAAGAGGTAAAAGGGGGTGCGGTTTGGTGGTGGGGAGGGGGGAAAAGATTTATTTTACGTTCCCTGCCCAAACCCTTTTGGGAGGTACGTCCTGCTGGGATGACAGACCGCCCAAAAGAGGTAAGGTTGGGGAGGGAATGCTGGGTGCATGCCATAGGAAGAGAGAGAGAGCATTTAAGCCACGGCAGAAGACAGTGCCACGGCGAACAGAAACAAAACCAACCTGTTTTTGTCTGGCAAGGGCAAGCAGTGTACAGACGGTGGTCGGCAAGCATGCCCAAACCAGACAAAGGCCGTTAGGGGGGTGAAATAGTAAAAAACCATCACGGCAGGCCCTATAAAAGGACCCTTGCCGTGCCCTGTAGAAGGGACCGAAAAACAGAGGAAGAAAAAAGATAGAAAGAAAAAACTCAAAGGAAAAGAAAAGAAGGAAAGATAAGAAAACAAATAGTGAGGATAATGGGTATGCACCAATAGATCTTTTCTTTCCTCTCCCCCTCAATATCCCACTCTCTAATAACAGTTAAGCAGTAATAATTTTCCGCAGGCATCTAACACTTAGGTCCGATTCCCTCAAAGTCACTAATCTCCACGGCAGGATATTCTCCTGGGAGGTTAGTTTCATTGAGAAGAAGCGTTCTTCCTCTGTGATTTATTGCCATTACAGACTCGGTTCTTTTTGCTTGATGTTTATTCTGATTAACTTCCATCATCGTTCAATCAATTGTTCTTTCTTATAAAAGCCATTGTTAGTATTACCATCATTACTACTGTGATATTCGGTTGTTTATTATTAACAAAAACTACTGCACTCTGTTTTTCCTTTCATTGTCATTATATCTGCCTGCTGTAATCTTGTTGTAATAGCTCTGCTTGCCGTAAGGGTGTTCCTGGCAGATAAGGCAAAGTTTGTGCACAAACCGGCCCAAAGTGAGTTACAGTTGGGCCGGTCTCAACTTCCCTACTCAGAAAAAACATTTGGGCCCATCACCGCAGGAGGCAACTCAGCCTAAACACAAAAAAGGCCCCTACAGGTATAGATATATAAATATAAATTGGACGGCAGGTTTTCCGCAAATATTAGAGATTACAAGTCGAAGAAGGGGTAAATTGACTGATAAACAAAGTAGATCTTAAATCATACTACCATTCAACGTTTCTTTTCGGCTTCGGCAAAGTAAAGGTCAATTCACTAATAAAGAAAAGCAAAGTACCAAATAACAACCAAACAAAACTAAGACCAACAACCGAAGCAACACAAGTACTATTTAACTATATCTAGGCCACAACATGGAAAGTCAAGTAACTGTTTTCAAAGGACTTCAATCCCTCGTAATTTGGTCAAAAAGTCTCTCTAACTCTAACCCACCTAACATTTTATGGTAAACAAAAAATCCATGTTTCTTCATTTCTTCAATTCCATTCTCATTATCTCTATAGGACTAGCAGTATTGTCCTTTCCAATCTCAGCAGTTGAATCCTCAATCCAAGTATGGCCAAAGCCACGAACTTTTTCTTGGCCACAACCACAAGCCACCCTTCTCTCTTCCACCTTCACCATTTCAGCTCCCAACCAAACGCATATACACCTCTCCTCCGCCATCAAACGTTACCTCAATCTTATCCAAACAGAGCACCATATTCCATTAGTCGCTCCCGTACTCAACTTCACCACCTCCACCCCTCCTTTACAGACCCTTTTGGTCTTTGTCTCAGACCTCACTGCCCAACTTCACCATAACGTGAATGAGTCCTATACACTCACTATTCCCACATGGGGTCTTGCCAATTTGTCTGCAGAGACTGTGTGGGGTGCCATGAGAGGCCTAGAGACTTTTTCTCAGCTCGTTTGGGGTGACCCTTTACTTGTGGCTGTCGGGTTGTATATATGGGATGCACCACTTTTTGGACACAGAGGGATTATGTTAGATACTTCTAGGAATTACTACCCAGTTGAGGACATATTGAGGACAATTGGGGCTATGAGTGTGAATAAGATGAATGTGTTTCATTGGCACATCACTGACTCACACTCTTTCCCACTTTTGGTGCCGTCTGAGCCTGATTTGGCAGCTAAGGGGTCTTATGGTCCGGACATGCTGTACACTCCTGATGATGTAAACAAAATTGTGCAGTTTGGCTTGGATCATGGAGTGAGAGTTATTCCAGAGATTGACTCACCCGGTCAGTAAAAATTCTCTCTTTTTGCCTTTACTTTTTTGCTTGCAATTCTACTCTCTTTCTTTTTGGTACAAAATTTTTGGGATTGTATTGCTAGTTATAAAAGGTCCTGTCTAGTACACAAAATTGTTACTTTTACAGGTTTGACAGAGGTAATTGGTAGGCCGTCTCTTACCCAATTTTGCATTGTATTGCAAAGAAACTACTAAACAAATTCTTAGCTAGCTGGGATTGGTTATGCAGATCTAACTCATCTAAGTTTATTCCAAAAGGGGCAAAACTTAGGTTTAGCTCCTTAAGAGTTGTACTTTGGGTTCCTCAATTGTATCCAAGAACAAGATTGTATTGACCTATGCAGTGCGAATAGTGTCATACTGTCATCCTCTCCCAAGCACAAATGAATTAAACCACAAATGAATTCAACCTTGTGGTCTATTGGCCAATACAAACACATGATAGAATTTAATTGAGAAGCCTAAGGTTTAGTACATAAAGAACTTTAACTAAGATTTAACCCTCCAAAATTATGGTATTCTTTAACAGGTTTATAAATCAATCAGGAGACTTCAAAAGAAAAAGCGGTTGAATCTCACAATTTCTGATGAACCTTTTATACCAAAAAAGGAGAGAAATGAAATTATGTTTAGTAAACTTGTTTCAAACAACCTATTTGCTACAATCAGTCAAAATCTATTCCAACAAGTCCCGTATATGCATTTCTTGCCCTTCTAATTAAAAATTAGGATGCCGAGATAATTTCTTGATGAACAAGTGACCTTTGTTCAACTAATAGAACATGCATAGTAGCAAAAACAAGCAACTATTCAAAGCTTCAAACACCTCTTACCAGTGGTACAAATAGATCTTACATAATGACAAACATTACGGATAAAACTAACCATAACTACCATTACCATCTAATTAATCAACAAAACATGACAGAAATCACACTGTAAGAGCTCTCCTACCATTACATTTATTCCTCTTAAGAATACATCCCTTACTCACAGTATAGAATTCCATTCAGCATTACTGCCAAAAAATAAAAATAAAAAATTCCCACTGAAATCAACCCAAGCATACACCTCCCATTTTACTTGTCCATGGTGAGTTCTTGCTTTCCTTTGGCATCAAATATTATAAATGGAAGCAGTCCAAGCTATTTAACACAGGATATTGGATTATCTATCCGATAGCTTCCCATTAGATGCTTTCTTCAGTTTTTCATTGTTTGCCAAAACTTGTTATACATATTTTATATTTGAATTTGAATATGAGCAAGATATAATTGCAAAGTCAAAATTCAAATATAATTGGAGAAACCTTGATAATTCTTATATTACAATATGGTGAATATACACCAGCTAATACAACTTTTGACAGTGGGATTGGGCAAGGATTTTAGAAAGACATAAAAAACAAGATGATTCACATTGTTGAACCATTTAATTTAGAATCATAATGCATACGATGATATCAAGTAAACTTCAGTCCATTCCTTTTCCATATCAGATGGTTGTACTAAGTTAAACTATAGTAATCCTTGTGGTGAAAATGGAAGGAGTTTAAATTTTGTTTTTTAATTGCAGCCCATACGGGATCATGGGCAGAAGCCTACCCTGACATTGTGACATGTGCAAACATGTTCTGGTGGCCAGCTGCAAGTATGTGGGAAGACCGTCTTGCCTCTGAACCTGGAACAGGTCACTTGAACCCCTTAAACCACAAGACTTACCAAGTCCTGGAAAGAGTCATTAACGATGTGGCCACCTTATTCGCAGAACCATTCTACCATGCTGGAGCTGATGAGATTATCCCTGGTAGTTGGAAAGCTGATCTGGCCATTCAGTCCTTCCTCTCAAATGGTGGAACTCTCAGTCAGCTACTCGAGATCTTTGTCAACTCTACTTTTCCTTATATTGTATCCCTAAACTGAACAGTGGTTTATTGGGAAGATGTTATATTGGATGGTAATATCAAGGTACCAACCACAGCTCTTCCTCCAGAGCATACCATCTTGCAGACATGGAACAATGGGCCTGAAAGCACCAAAAAGATTGTTTCTTCTGGATACCGGGTTATCGTATCATCCTTGAATTTCTATTATCTGGACTCAGGGCACAGTGACTTTCTAGGGAATGATAGCCAGTACGATCAATGAACAAGTGATAACTCTGGAGATGGAGGATCATGGTGAGGGCCTTTCAAAACATGGCAAACCATATACAACTACGTTATAACATATGGGTTGAGCAAGGAGGAGGCCAATCTAGTGTTAGGTGGGGAGGTGGAATTGTGGTCCGAGCAAGCAGATCCTACAGTTTTAGATGCAAGAATTTGGCCAAGAACTTCAGCAATGGCAGAGACACTTTGGTCTGGGAACTGGGATGAGACAGGTAAGAAAAGGTATGCTGAGGCAACAGATAGGTTGAATGAGTGGAGATATAGAATGGTGCAAAGAAGTGTTGGAGCTGGACCCATTTAGCCACTTTGGTAGGAACCCTGGCATGTGCAACACAGTTCAGTCTGTTGCTTAGCAATTTCCTTCTTATATACTTTAAAAATAATAATACTAATAACAGTTACTGATTTGATTTTTTGTATTACTTTTCTTGCTATAGAATGCTTTAGTTGAGGAAGATGAATGGTAATTGTATTTAATTTTTCAAATGTATTGAGCCCTTAACTCATGTGACAAATAGTTTGACTCCTGTCTTGTTTTAAATCACTCTGTTGTGTGCAACGCAGTTTTAAGCAATGAGCCTTCTCAACACAGTTTTAAATCTTTTTCTTCACCTACCAAAAAATAAATTAATTTTTCTCTTGGCTCGCACTAGCTTGAGAGGGTGTTATATAAAGGAATTAAGATTATGATGAAGCTATAGAGGAAAATAATGATAAGGACGTCGGGTTTTGGCTATGATACTTTCATTGTTGGAGCTATAATACACTACCAGGTAATCTTGTACTCTAGTTTCTGTCACAGTGATTGGATTATTGGATTTTTGTTTGATGTTAACAAAATACTTTAAGGAATTTATAGAATTATTGAAATGAAGGAGTTTACATTAATTAATAGAATTGAAATTCTATCAACTCAAATTTCTAATAATTGAATGAGTATAATTAATGCTAAAGAAAATAAACATTATGAACATGACCATATGATGGTAATGGTGGTGAAAATAACTAGGTAATAGTGGAGGTGTGAAGTCATCGTTGTAGACCTCGCAGGAATTTATGAAGCTATGTTTTACCACATAAAATAAAATGGCTTTGATTTATAAAATTATCCAGTTTCTAAGAATGTATGCCCGGTATTAAGCATTGTAATCAATTTGACAATTAAAGTACCTAGAGCCAAAGACAACAATCACAACAACAAACTAGAACCATAGACATTGTACAATAAAATGTAGCTTGGCAAGGAGTTGCAGATGGAGAGGGAAGAAACTAATGTTAGCAGATAAGACACACAAAGATAGCTTAAGGATTGCAACAAACCATCCTTTATCACAGAGTAAGAAGTTGCAATTTTCTGCAGCAAACAGAGAAAGAACAGAGCAGTAAAACAAGGACTCCAGGGCCTGATTTTTATTCATTCACTGTTTCAGCCAGTAAATTTAGTATGTATACATGAACATGGCTCATATTCAGCCTTACAAGTTACAAGTGAATCACTTCATAATCAAACAACTATTTTTTAGTTGACCAAACCAAACACAAGTTAAAACTAGTGTTACAACTTATTTTATTTGAAGTAACAGTTCTGTGAACAGTGTCTGGATTTTCAGCCAAAATGGCTTTATATTTTTCCATTGCTTATATAGATAGTTAAGTTTCCTTTGTCTTTTTCCCCTGTAGATAGAGGGTGGCATAATGATATCATATTTAGCATGTGATGTCGCGGAAGCATGAAGAAAAGCACACGCGATGCTCTCTTTGATGGATAGAAACTAAACTGTTAGTTCCTGAGTAATAAACCTCGAATCCACGAGGGGTTCCTTAAATCCACAAGGTGATAGGTCTGGAATCCACCAGAGAACACAAAAAACACAAGTCTGAATTTTTATTGATAATAAACTATGAAAAACGTTTACAGACTTAGGGGCCTATTTAAGGGCTCCTTAAAACTTGACAGACAAGAAAATATAATCTAAAATAACTCCTAATTGATACTTAACCATAACAAGAACCAAACTTGACCTAAAAAGCATTAAATGCACCTAAAAACAAGGAAATAAATCACTTAAACCTAAAATAACGTTTTTTTCATAAAAATACCAAAAATAATATATTACAATAATTAAATAGTAAATTGTGTCCTACATCAGACCCCTCCACTTGAAACAAACTTGTCCTCAAGTTCATCTTTGAAATTTGAGATCTCCCATGCCAAGAGAACAAATATTTTGAATACTTCATCTCCTTTGTCTTCTTGCCAAACTTGAAAGTCATTAATTAGGAAACTTGAACTTCTTCTCCCTTGATCTTCATGTAATTGACAATATTCACCAAATAAGAGTCAATGATCAAATCAAATCTTTCCACCCCAATAAAATCAATAAACTTTGTTTTGGTGTCTCCCAATAAAATAATAGGAGTTTGAATGTTGCAATCATCTAACTTGATTTCATTGAGACCGTTGACAACTTCTTCTATAATTTCTTCTTTAATGGTCTCTACTATCTCAACCTCAAGATCTTTCTCTATAATAGGGTCTTCATTAATCTCCTCCACAATCTTGATTTCAGGTTCTTCTTTTATAATAGGACCTCATTAATTTCCTCAGAAATCTCTATATTTTCTTTTTTGACTTCTCCATATTCTTTAAAAAGAACAATATTTTCTTCAATATGTAATTCTTCCTTTAGCGGTGGAATATTTGGCTCTTCAAAATAATTCAAGAATGAACTTCTTGGCTAATAATAATAATCTTGTATTGTATACGACAAGATTTCTTCACAATCTAAAGGATAAAATTTGATAAAAAGCATCTTTTTCATCCTTGGCCATGATCGAATTTTGTCTTTACCTTGTTGGATTCTATCAAATTGTACTCGTTCCCACCAACATAAGGCATACTTGCTAAGTTTATACAAAGCAAGTCCAACTTTTCTCTCATAATAAATGTTCTCATAGTCAAATAAATCCTCTAGATCAAGTAACCAATCAAGAAAATCTTCTTTTAAAAAATAACCATTAAAACTTGCAATTTTCTTATAAGGCCTATATGAAATTTACTTACCAATAGGTTGCCCGTGAGTTATGTCTCCACTGTAGTTATCCCTATTGTTTCCATTCTTCAACGGCGCCATCCTAGCATAGATATTTGTGAGTGCTTGTTGTACGTCACGTAATACTCGCTAAGTTATTCATCGTTGTTGTGGTGGTGGTTACCGTCTCGCCAGTTAGCAATCAGACCAGGGTAAGTAAAGGCTCTGATACCAACTGATGTCGCGGAAGCCTAAAGAAAAGCACACACGATGCTCTCTTGATGGAACAGAAACTAAACTGTTAGATTCTGGTAGTAAACCTCGAATCCACGAGGGGTTTTCCCTTAATCCACAAGGAGATAAAACTGGAATCCACCAGAAGAAAATTTGACAAATGTCTGTGTTTATTGAAAATAATCTATAAAAAAAACGTTTACAGACTTTGGGGCCTATTTAAGGGCTCCATAACACTTGATTAACAAGAAAATATAATCTAAATTAACTCCTAATTGATACATAACCATAACAGGAATAAAATTTGACCTAAAAAGCATTAAATGCACCTAAAAATAACGAAATAAATGCCCTAAACCTAAAATAACAAAAATTATATAAAAATACCAAATATAAAAGATTACAGAAATTAATTAGAATATTTTGTCCTACATCAGACCCCTCCACTTGAAATAAACTCGTCCTCGAGTTCATCTTTGAAATCTGAAATCTCCCATGCCAAGAGAACAAATACTTTGAATACTTCATCTTCTTTGTCTTCTTGCCAAACTTGAAAGTCATTAATTGGGCAACTTGAACTTCTTCTCCCTTGATCTTCATGTAATTGACAATATTCACCAAATAGGAGTCAATGATCAAATCAAATCTTTCCACCCCAATAAAATCAATAAACTTTGTTTCAGTGTCTCCCAATAAAATAATAGGAGTTTGAATGTTGCAATCATCTAACTTGATTTCATCAAGATTGTTGACACCTTCCTCTATAATTTCTTCTTTAATGGTCTCTACTATCTCAACCTAATGGGGTCTTCATTAATCTCCTCCACAATCTTGATTTCAAGTTCTTCTTCTATAACAAGGCCTTCATTAATTTCCTTAGAAATCTCTATATTTTCTTCTTTGACTTCTACATGTATTCTTCAAGAATGATATTTTCCTCAACATGTAATTCTTCCTTTAACAGTGGAATATTTGGTCCTTCAAAATAATTCAAGTATGAACTTCTTGGCCAATAATAATCTTGTATTGTATACGACAAGATTTCTTCACAATCCAAAGGATAAAATTTGATAGCAAGCATCTTTTTCATCCTTGGCCATGATCGAATTTTGTCTTTACCTTGTCGGATTCTATCAGATTGTACTCGTTCCCACCAACATAAGGCATACTTACTAAGTTTATACAAAACAAGTCCAACTTTTCTCTCATAACAAATATTCTCATAGTCAAATAAATCCTCTAGATCAAGTAACCAATCAAGAAAATCTTCTTTTAAAAAATAACCATTAAAACTTGCAATTCTCTTATAAGGTCTATATGAAATTTGTTTACCAATAGGTTGCCCATAAGTTATGTCTCCACTGCAGTTATCCCTATTGTTTCCATTCTTCAACGGCGCCATCCTAGCATAGATATTTGTGAGTGCTTGTTGTATGTTACGTAATACTCGCTAAGTTATTCGTCGTTGTTATGGTGGTGGTTACCGTCCCGCCGGTTAGCAATCAGACTAGGGTAAGTCAAGGCTCTGATACCAACTGATGTCACGAAAGCCTGAAGAGAAGCACACACGATGCTCTCTTTGATGGACAGAAACTAAACTGTTAGTTCCTGGGTAGTAAACCTCGAATCCACGAGGAGTTCCTTGAATCCACAAGGTGATAAGTCTGGAATCCACCAGAGAAGACACAAGTCTGAATTTTTATTGATAATCGTCTGTGAAAAACGTTTACAGACTTAAAGGTCTATTTAAGGGCTCCTTAAAACTTGACAGACAAGAAAATATAATCTAAAATAACTCCTAATTGATACCTAACCTTAATATGAATCAAATTTGACCTAAAAAGTATTAAATGCACCTAAAAACAAGAAAATAAATCACCTAAACCTAAAATAACGTTTTTTACATAAAAATACCAAAAATAATAAATTACAATAATTAAATAGTAAATTGTGTCTACATCAGCATGACTCATTATTTCTTGCTTTTTGATACCATAGTTCCAAAAGTACAGAGCAAATGTTGAGAGAAAAAAGAAGTCCAAGAGCTTTAGTTGTTATTCTAGGTAAAATTTTATAGGACTTGGAAGCAATATTTGCTAAAGCTAATGGTTCAGCTAGACTGAGTTTGTCCACTTGTCCAATCTACGCATTTGTCATCTGCTTCTTTACCCTGCTTAAAGTCTAGCATAACTGCCTCCATAGACCAGCTAGAGCTACACATTCCATTACACAAATCAGACACTGCTTTGCTGCAATTGAGTACTAGAACTGAGTGAATATCCCCACGCTGAAGCTTCAGCATAATTTGGCAATTAGCAAGGAAGGCTGCAGCCTGCAGTTATTTTAGAAATTGAAAAATCACTTAAATTGTTTTTTGACACTTACCGTTTGTTCTTCTTGTCACCTATACAGATGAAAATATATTTATTGATATTTGGAGGTTGAAACTAAACATAATCAAGTTTGTGCATTGCGACCAGACTAACAGAGTTTTACCTTATTCCAATCTGAAGTATAATTTATGTTCAACATATTCTACTGGTTATTGCTGTTTGTTGGGTGCAAAAAGAAGGAAGGGTCATATGTCTTGAAGTCAAGACGTTAATGCCAAATTATTTCTTGTAGAAACTGTCTTCCTTTGATATTGATTTTTTTTGGTTGTTTGCAGATAAAATTTGCTGATATTTGTCAATCTTTACCACTTAGCTTTTGTCTCCACTCAAAGCATTAGCCTTCCTCAATCCTGAGTAGATGAAAACCCACCTGAACATGTCAAACTATCCATGATTAATTTATTTTGTCATTTTCAAAGCACGTGCCGGCCAAAATTGTCATATTGAGTTTGAAAATCCAAAAAATAAGTTATCCAAAACAGTGCCATTTAAAAACTTTGTGATCTATGAGATGTATCAATTAACTACCTGCAGCTTGCAATTAGATTTTCCTGACTATTTTGACCATTTGCAAATTTCAAAGTCAAAAATATTTACCAAGGCTACACATTTAAGTTCTTCATAAGTCTACCATTGACCACTTCGTATTAGCACTATCTTTGTCCAATGGTGTCATTACCTTCTCATTTCCATTTGCCAATTGCTTGTCCTTGCTATCGGTTATCACCCTCCTATTTCCTGCAATAGCTGAAGTTAACAATAACGTATGTGTT
Organism: Quercus aquifolioides; assembly: GCA_019022515.1. Taxonomy (NCBI): domain Eukaryota; kingdom Viridiplantae; phylum Streptophyta; class Magnoliopsida; order Fagales; family Fagaceae; genus Quercus; species Quercus aquifolioides. Next base: position 3,508,930 of record CM032333.1, read on the forward strand.
GTTTCAACTCTCTTTGCCACTGACAATAACTCCACATGGTCTTCACCATCTGGCGATTTTAAATTTGGATTCCATTGGCTTCTAGGTGAACAAGATCAGTTCCTACTTGCTATCTGATTTGCTAAGATACCAGATGAAACTATAGTCCGGTTTGTAAAGAGAGACAATCAAAAGCTAGCAGACAGCTTGTACTCAAAGCTTCAAGTGCATTGGAGTTGTGAAGGTCCAACAACAGCGAGAATCATGAAGTATCAAATGGGGCTATGCTAGACACTGGGAATTTTGTGATAGAAAATAACGAGGGGGGAAATTTTAGCTTCATTTCACTGGCATAGAGCAGACATCCTACAATCTAATGCTTAATCAAATAGATGTCGACACCAAATATCCTTATGGAGTTTATTATAGTCATTAGGATGTTTCTGAGCTAATCCTAGACAAGTCAAGCTACATTCAAGTCAAGAACTCATAGGGAAATATATCTAACCTTAAATCAGAGGGTGTGGTCTTCAGGACAGACTCTTACTATAGGGCAACACTTGATTTTGATGGAGTTTCAGACTCTATGCTCACCCAAAGCTGGCTTGCCAATTGGTATGCTTCTGATAACTTCTGCTTGGATATTGGCGGCGATTTTGGAAGTTGCACTTGTGGTTATAACAGCATACTTACTCTGGAAGCTTATGGTAAGCCAGTGTGCCAATGCGCCCCAGGCTTTTCTCTCTTGGATGTAAATAAGAGGAATATTGGCTGCAAACAAGATGATTTAAGCTACATAAGTGAATATTACAAGATAGGATCCTTAATTTCAGAGGATCAATTTGAATTCTTGGAGATGGAGTATGTTGTTTGGCCTTTAGCTGACTATGAACTGCTACAGCCTACAACAGAATCTACATGCAAGATTTCCTGTGTGCACAATTGTCATTGTGCAGTTGCCATTTTCCAGCAACCTGAGTATTACAATGGTACAAGAAGATGTTGGAAGAAGAAATTACCACTTTCTCACAAGAGGCCCAACAGCAGTACAGTTGAAAGAAAAGTACAGTTCAAGAAATTGAAATTGAATAGCTCTTCAAAAAATCCAGGCCAAGGAAAGCAGAATCAAGCAATATTGATCCTTGCAATCCTCTTAGTTACTTCTGTATTTTTTAACTTCTTTTCTGTAACTGCAATTTCTCTAGTTGTATTCTGCTTGTGGCAAGGAAAACTATCAAATTTCTCCAAAATTTGTCCTACAAAAGATCTTGATATGAATCTACGTTCATTTACATATGAAGATCTTGAAGAAGCCACTGGTGGGTTCAAAGAAGAATTGGGTAAGGGTTCTTTTGGCACTGTTTATAAAGGGGTGTTAGCATCTAGTCATAACAAATATGTTGCTGTCAAGAAGCTAGACAAGATGGTGAGGGAAGATGAGAGGGAATTTAAAACCAAAGTGACTGTGATTGACCAAACTCACCATAAGAATCTAGCTTGGTTACTTGGCTACTGTGATGAGGGTGAAGACCGACTTTTAGTGTAAGTTTATGTTCAATGGCTCATTGTCAAGTTTCCTCTTTGGAGTAGTAAGGCCACGTTGGTAACAAAGAATGCAGATTGCATCAGGAGTTGCTAGAGGACTAATGTACTTACATGAAGAATGTAGCATGCAAATCATTCATTTTGATATAAAGCCTCAAAACATACTCTTGGATGATTTTTTTACAGCCAAAATTTCTGACTTTGGACTAGCAAAACTTTTGATGAACCACCAATCCTGAACTCTCACTAGCATCAAGGGAACTAAAGGCTATGTTGCACCAGAGTGGTTCAGGAACACACACCCACCACAATAAAGGTGGATGTTTATAGTTTTGGAGTCATGTTGTTGGAGATCACTTGCTGCAGGAGATGTGTGGAAATTGAGATGGAGAGGGCAGCAATTCTAATGGAATGGGGCTTATGAATGTTACTGTAATGGTAAAGTGGAAAGATTGGTGGAAAATGATGAGGAGGCTCTTAGTGATTTGAAGTGGTGAAGAAGTTATTGATGGTGGCAATTTGGTTTATCCAGAATGTGCCATCATAAAGGCCTTCCATGAGGGAAGTCACTCATGCTGGAAGGCATTCTTGAGATTTCTACACCCCCATGTCCTTTCCTCACAGTTCAACATCTAAATCTGATTTTCAGTCATCCTAGGTGGGATTTTCAGTCATCTTACGTTTGTTGTGGCTGAATATTGTGGTCTAGGTGAGACTAGCTTGGAGCTCCTTTGGTTACGTTGGCTTTTTCAGGATTTGGGGTCCCTCTTGCTTCTACTACTCCTGTATACTATGACAACAGAAGTTCCATTTAGATTGCCCATAACAATGTCATCCACTAATGGACCAAGCATAATGATATCGATTGTGATCTTCATCATCATCTCCTCCAGGGCTCCCTCCAACTCTACTCCGTTCCATCTAATGATCAACCTACAGACATTTTCACAAGATCACACCCTCGTTGTCATTTCCATGACCTCATATCCAAACTGAAGTTGGTCTCTCATCCTCCACCTTGATGCTGAGAAGTATCGGCCCCAAGCTCATTCTTGGGCCTACTGTACTGCTACAAATTCCTCGGTACTCTCTTATACTATTGTACTGCACTGTGCCACCTGTGTAGTTGTATTGTACTACTGGTACTCTAGAGTTGATTGATTTCTCTATATATAGGCTCCCTCTATTTATTACTGTTCATTAAGCAATGTACTTATTCCCAGTTTCTACCTATACAATCCTCCAATTTCTTAAACCCTACACTTTGGCTTGGTTGCTTAATTGTTATCAATTTGCTAGTTGAAGTACTTGGAGACGAAGACATGGTACTATAAAATAATGCTTGGCAGGGAGTTTCATATGAAAAGGGAAAAAACTAATGTTAGGCTATATATTCCAGCAGATAAGATGCACAAAGATAGCTTAAAGGTTTCAACAAACAACTCTTTTTAGTAGAGAAAGAAGCTGCAATTTTCTGCAGCAAAACAAGGACTCCAAACCTAATTTGTATTCTTTCACTGTTTGAGCAAGTACAAATATTTATACATGAACATGGCTCATTTTCAACCTTACAAGTGAAACACTGCATAATCATACGATTAATTCTTTAGTTAACAAAACCAAAGACAAGTTCAGTGAACAGTCTCAGAACACATTGCCCGTAACAAGGGACGTGATATTCAGCTGAATGGCTTTTTATGTTTCCATTGCTTAGATTGACAGCAATTGATTTTAATTTTTACTCCCCTGTAGATAGAGGGTGGCATAATAATATGATTTTACATTTTCACTAGGCTTGTCTTACCACAGCACAATATTTTTTGTTTTTTGAAACCACAGTTCCAAAAGTACAAAACAAAATGTTGGGGGAAAAAAAAAAGGACCAAAGAGCTCTATTTTTTTTTTTCCAGCTATTCATATAAGACTTGGAAGCACTATTTTCTATTGCTACAGTTCGGCTAAAATGAGTTTGTCCAACCGACACATTTGTCATCTGCTTCTTTAACAATTGATAGTCCAGCACAACTGCCTCATGGACCAGCTAGTGTTCCCATTCCATTACACAAATATGACACTGCTTTGCTGCTTGGGGGTATATAACTGAATGCATACCCCTACACTGAATAGCAAGGCAGGCTGCACTAAACAAAGTCAAAAAGTCCTGAACAGACCAAGCTAGAACCACGCCACTTCCTTCTCTTGATTTTGGACATAGAAAAATCATATATAAAAAAATTGAGACAACAATTACTATTTGTTCTGTTTGTCACTTGTTTTGAAGAATAAATGTTTATGGATACTTATTACAGGTTGAAATCAATCATAATTAAGTCTATACATCATGACTTAATTATTCTGATTCAAAGTAAAGTTTATTTTTTCTAAAAGCTTCACTCTATTATTGCAAACAATATAAGTATGACCACTGTTTCATTGTCATGATAGTATGCTTTCAAAACGTGATCTTATTAAAATTTAAAGCACCCAATAATATAAGGTATGTTAAGAGTGTCATTTGAGGTGAAAGTTGTGGAAATTGAAGTGTCGTTTGTGTGGGATGCTGGTATAAGGGATGTGGTAGTTGAAAGTGATTCCAAGATAGTGGCTGACACTCTACTAGGGTTATGTACTCCTTCCATGGTTGTCTCATGTGAAGCGTCAAGGCAATAAACTTGCACATCTCCTGGCAAAGTTTGCTAAAGAAATAGATAATATTGATAATTATGTAACATGGATAAAGGAAAATCTATCACTGATTAAGTCAGTTATTACTTATGATATACTGAATTTATCTTCTTCTTAATAAAGTTACAGTTTTCTCATTAAAAAAAAAAAAAACCATATAAGGTATGTGAGAGTTTTGATTATAAATTCGCTATGCAATCACACACTGCTTTATGCAAAATACATTATATTCATAGATGACATTGGGTACTTCAACTGTGCCCTTAGAAACATAGACTAAATCTTATTATTGAAGAAACAAAAATAAAAATTGACACACATTACAGATTCTTACAGCTCCAAGGCCGGCTAATATTTTTTTTTCTTTCCCTTCAATTCTTCTCCCATGATTGAATCCGCAAACTACTTAGCCTGACTCTTTCCAAAGCTGGGAAATTCGCTGGTGAGATTGCAAAAATCAAGGCCGAAAGAAAAACTGAAATAATCGACCAATTTGGAGTCTGGGTAATGGTCAGGAGTGAAGAAAAATAACAAAAGCAGAGGAAGTAGGCATTGATTACAAAGAAATTAATGTACCCATCTGGAATGAGGAGAACAATTACTTAGTATGAGAACACAATTACTGAGTCCGATCATTGGTATCAAGAAGCACTGCTAAAACAGAAAATATGGCCGAAAGATATGCCAAACAAAACGCCAAAAATTTATCATCGATTATGGCCCGGACTGAACAAAAATAGCTAAAACAGAGGGTGAGGTTGAGTCCCAAGAACAGAAACTTCATGTGCTTATTTAGAACGGCGAGAACAATTAATGAGTTTGAGATCCCAAATATCAAAGAATTACAAATGAGGAACAGCCAAAAAAGGCCGTCTTTCAAAGCAATGGCTGTCCCTGCTTTGTGTTCACACACTAGTGTCGTATTGGACCGAGTCAGATGAATGGTAACAGGATCATTACTACTCCCTACCGTTGTATTGAAGGGAGTCTGATCATTGGTTCCATTATGGCTACTCCCTACCTCTGTGGTATTGATGCAATGACCATTATCTTGCCAAACTCCACCAGGAGGGCTGAGCACCGCTTGAAAGCTGATTGTTACAAGCAGTACTGCAACCACCAGAAGCATACCGCGCTTTTCTTCTGATAAGCTCCTTAATTCACTTTTAATATACAAGCTCGAAAGCGTAGAAGGATTTGGTATTGACAGCCATTCCATTGGATGCCATTTAAATGTAGAAAGAGAAACACCCGAATCAGCTCCAGCACGGCGTAGCATAACTCTAATCTCTCTGTTGTCTACTTGTTGTGTCTGTCCTTGCAAGATGTCCCATGCTGTTTTACCCTCTATATTCTTATGGTTTACAACAACAAAACGGGAGCTCCAAGTGAGTAAGTGTCTCACGGCCTGCGTAATGTAAATCAGTCAAGTCTCGTCCTTGGTCTGTTCTTAATCCAAATGCATAAGTTTCTTCTTTTGTATATAAAATTTATAATTATAATTAAAAGGAAAAAAAAATGATCATATATTATTGATATTATTATTATTATTTGTTGAGAGATCATAATGTATTAAATATGGATGTCAAAAAAACAAATGTATTAAATATAATTGCAAAGCCACTAGATCATTAAAAGAGAATGAAACTGTACGTAAACCAAAGGAAGCCATCACTCCCTACAATTTTAAACATCTTTATTAAATAGTAGATTTAGGTATAAAATATTTTGAATTTTGAAAAATAAAAACAAAGAAATTTACTTGACCCAAAAAATGAGTTTCGTTTCAAAAGTAAAATGGCCATCTAGACTATTCTGGTTGGTTATTTTATGTTTTTTCCCCCCCTTTTATTCATAATTTGTTAACACTTAGTAGATGTCAATGGAGAGAGCTTGCCTGGGTTTGATTTTTTGATACTGCAATGTGCAACACAGTGTTGCCTTCATTGTCCTTCCAGTTCAAGACTACTTTTTCATTAAAATTTTTAGAATAATTTCTTTCAAGCCATCCCATCAAGAATTTGAAAGCCTCAAGGTTGTCATATTTGAGGGCAATATGCAAAGCCGTTTCGTTTTGCACCGTCACATCTGTAATAGAATTAGGACAAACTAATAGAAATTTGTCCAATAGATCAAGGTTATCACTGTTTGCTACTACATAGTGTAAAGGAGTGATATGCTCTCTTCCTTTGACACGAACAAGGTCTCCATCAAATTGTAAAAGCCGACGCACCAACTCGATATGCCCATTTTGTAGTGCGACGTGAATAGGGCTAAACCCATTTTGATTTAGTTTCTTAGCAAATGAGGGCTTTAAACCTATCATCTCCTTGGCAAATTTGATGTTCCCAACAGATGCAGCTATGTGTAAAGGAGTATTAACAAATGGTAGCTCATCGATGTGCTCCAAAAGTTTTACATCCTCCCCAATTAAGTTGTAAAATTCATCAATATCATTATAATAGCTTCGAGTAACTGCAGAAAGAGATGAACCCGATGAAGCTCCAGCATTGCGTAGCAAAATCCTGATCTCTTTGTTGTCTACTTGTGTTTGTCCTTCGAAGATGTCCCATGCTGTTTTACCCTTTGAATTCCTATGGTTTACACGGATGAATCCAAAACCCCATGCGAGTAGGTGATTCACAGCCTGCATAATGTAAATTATTTAACCTCGTCCTTGGTTCATTCTTAATCCAAATGTATAAACTTCTTTTTCTTTTATAATTTTTTAACTAAATTTATAATTAAAGAAGAAGAAAAAATTATCACAATACATACTATTACAAAGCCACTAAATCACTAAAAGATAAAATAATTTTTGATATAATACCAGTGATAAAAATGGAATTGTGTGTAGACCAAGGGAGGCCATCGCTCCCTAAACTTTATACATTTTTAAATTGTACATTTCGATATAAAATATTTTAATTTAAAAAAAAAAATTTACTTCTCCCCAAAGAAATATTTTTAGTTCAAATAATTCAAAAAATAAAATGCTCACTTAGACTATTCATAGTTAGTTATTTTATTTTAATTTTATTCCCTTTTATTTATATTTTGTTAATGAAAAGACATAAAACTTACCTGTGCTTCAATTTTTGATACTGCAATGTGCAACACAGTATTACCTTCATCATCCTCCCAGTTAAAGACTGCTTTTTCATTAAATGAAGCATTTTTAGAACAATTTCTTCCAAGCCATCTCACCAAGAATTTGAAAGCCTCAAGGTTGTCATATTTGAGGGCAATATGCAAAGCGGTCTCATTTCGCACCGTCACATCTGCAATAGAATTAGGACAGACTAATAGAAATTTGTCCAATAGATCAAGATTATCACTGTTTGCTACTACGTAGTGGAAAGGAGTGATATTCTCTCGTCCTTTGACACGAATAAGGTCCCCATCAAACTGTAGAAGCTTTCGCACCAGCTTAATATAGCCATTTTGTAGAGCGAGGTGAATCGGGCTAAACCCGTCAGGATTTAGTTTCCTAGCGAATGAAGGCTTTAAACCCATCATCTCCATGGCAAATTGGATGTTCCCAGTAAATGCAACTATGTGTAAAGGAGTTTGAACAAATGGTAGCTGGTCAATGTGCTCCAAAAGTTTTACATCCTCTCCAATTAATTGGTAAAAGGCATTAACATCTCCACTTTCAGCAACCTGCTTCATCCTCTCAATTCTCTCATCCATTTTAGAGAAGGCTGATATATAAAGGTAGGGTTTTTGTTGATTTGAACTTCTTGATGTGTGGCTTGAATAAGCAGTGCTGCATGTAACAAAGCCAATATTACCGCCTCATCCTAATTAGTTTCAAAGATCTCCAGCATGTCACCTAATTAATGGCATGTTTGGATGTTTAAAAAAGGAGGGGGAGTAGAGTAGAGGGAGGGAGAGTAATGCAATTACCTTGTTTGGAAGTTTTTTAAAGAATGAGGGGGAGGGGTTTGGACTCCCTCTAGCCCCCCAATTTTAATTCCCCCAAATTGGAGAGATTTGGAGGGGGAGTAGAGTACATAAATTATTGACCAAGTAAATTACCTAATTTATCCTTATTATATTAACAAAATTACACAAGGGGAAGGGCTAATTACTCCCTTCCCCCTTACTAATTTTAAAAACATCCAAATAAGGTGGAGGTGAATCATTCTCCTCTACTCTCCTCCCCACTACTCCCTTCCCTCTACTCCCCTCTACTCTCCTCCCTCTCTAAACTTCCAAACAAGCCATAAAACTTTCTGTATGTTTTAGATTCTTGTTCCTACGTGGTTTTGACTGCTTCGGAATATTATTTCTGTTTGCTTTAGATTATGCTTCTTGCCAAGCTTGCTTTAGATTAGCATATATTTTAACTCACTCTTTATTCTTTATCTATATCATGACATAGTCGACTTTCTTATTATTTTGAGAGAGAAGGACACTTTCTCTACTTCAAATCCCCTATTCTATTGTTGTTATTATTGAATCGTCAAAAAAAAAAAAAAAATAAATAAATAAATAAATAAAAACCAAAAAAAAGAAAAAGAAAAAGACTTGGTCGTAAGTGTGGAATGATCCTAAACGAAACCTAGGAAAGAAATTTTCTTTGTTTTTGTGTTTTTTTTTAGTAGAAGTGTCATTCTCTTTCAGCTTCTTTTGTAAATATCCTGTTGGCTTCTTGGTGAATATCTTGTATGGTGATTAAAAATTTATTTCCTAGAAGGAAAATAAAAGTTCAGCTGGAAAGCTCGGATATGACTACAATTAAATATTTTCAATTTAGAATCGAATAACATTTTTACATCTAAGTAGTCTATACCACTTAGAAGGAATTTTATCATTCAGTGGTGTCATCTTTTTTTTTTTTTTTTGAGAGACAGTGGTGTCATCTTTTGATGTCTAAAATAGTCTTATAAAAAATTGGAATTGGACAAAATTTTAAGATTTAGATTAAAATTTTTAATCCACTAATTAAACACGCACAGATCAATGTGAAAAGGCCAATATACCCTAAATGAAAATTTATTAGACCGTTAAAATGGCGCAACATGTGTTCTAAATACATGAGTAATGCTAATTAAGGAAAATCATATTCCAATATACCTATAATGAAAATTTATCACACCCTCAAAATATCATAACATGAATATTATATTAAATATATGACAGATGTTAAATATATTAATTATTAATTTTACTACATATATCTTATAATGATGTGTCAAATTTTTTATTAAGAATCAAAAAAGTAACAAGGAATTTATCTAGTTTGGGATGTGACAATTGATTATCAATATTCCGATCTGAATCTTAGGATCTTACAATCCTAAGATCCTACATACCTAAACCGTCCTGAATCTCACTAGAATCTTTATTAAGGTCAAATTCGTGTTGGATCCCAATATGGATTTTAGAATCTTATAGGATTCCGATCCTATAGTGATACTAAAGATCCTTTGATATAAAGGAAAATTCAATTTTTTCTTTCTTTTTTCAGGCCTCCAAACAACCCAAATTGATAAAAAAAAAAAAAAAAAAATGTAATAAATAGATTAGCCTAGTAAACCTAGCCCAATTGAAAAAAAAAAAAAAAAACCTAAGGGTCACATCAATAATAAGTTGTCACCTTAACGACTTACTCTAATAAACAAAATCACAAAAGACATAAGAGAAGAGATGAGACTAGATTACCAGAGAGTTGAAGGTGAGTGCAAGAATTTGAAAAATCCAACAGTGAAGCCACTGTGAGAAAAACAATCAACAACAACAGTAAGTTTTGTTTTTTGTAATTTCACTGTTAGTTGCTTACTCTTGAGATGTATTGGCTGTCAGTTGCTTACTTTTTATTATGATCAATAAAACTATAATTGATATAATGTGTTCCTCGCTAGTGTATGGCTTAATTCATCATAGTTATTTGTTGTGAATTGTGATGACTTAATTTTCTAATCTCATCTCATGAGAAAATTGTGTTTCCAATGAGGCAGTGATAATGTCTTTAGGTGACATTGGAAGTGGTGGTGGTGGCAATGGCACTTCCCCTAATAAATCTACACATACTCCTTTGAACTTTGTTAATGTATTTGTAATTTAGTATTTTACTTTTTATTAAATTCACTAATTTGCGTAAAAAAATACTTCTTTTTAATGTTTATTTAATATATATATATATATATTATGAATTATGATTATGAGTATTTTTTAGTAAATTCTTTTTAATCGGAAAGTATGATCTTACGATCTCTCGTACTAATCTTACAATCCGATCCTCGAACTCTCTCACTGATCCCATGTAGGATCTCGATCTTGATAATCTTCATTTATTATATTCATTATCATTTTAGTTTTTATGTATTTTGTAGTAAAAAAAATAAAAAAATTTCCGGACAAAGTGATGATTTATATATATAAACTGATGGTTAGTGACGAATTCAAAACCATTAGGAGGAAGAAACAAAAACAATAGAGAAAGAAAAAGAAGAAAAGAAAAATCCAACGTAAATTTTACCTTAAGGTGCTCGTAGTTTGCCTTTTGCCCCCTTCTTCTTTATATATATAAATTGATGGTTAGTGACAAATTCAAACCCATTATAGGAGGAAGAAACAGAAACAATAAAGAAAGAAAAAGAATATAAGAAAAATCCAACGCAAGTTTTACCTCAGGTGCTCGTAGTTCGCCTCTTTCTTCTTATTTTTCGTCTCTTCTTCTTTGTCCTGCTGCCAGCACCCTTTGGCCTTTCTCATTGCTTTATAGAAGCTATGTTTCACCTCTACATTACCTATATGTTTTTCTAATATTTTAACTTCGTGATTCTCATCCATGGGGCCAACCACTCTTCCCTCTCTCTCTTTTAATCCTGGCAAGCCTTTTCTTTTCTCTATTTTTTTTTTTTTGTTAATCCTTGTTAAAATAACTTTATCTTTTCTCTCTTTTTCTTTTGAATAATTTATAAATATTGGTTTAAAAAAAAAAATCATTAACCCAGTGGCGGAGCCACGTTGGGGCCCGCCGGGGGGGTGGGGGGCAGTAACAAAACCGTATTTGATCTTTAAAATTACTTGCTGACCCCCCTAATATTTTGAGAAAAAATTCAAAAAAGATTATCCCCTTTCAAAATTCCATTTGGTCTCCTTCAAATTTTAAAATTTGGCTCAGAAAAATCCAAAAAAATAAATAAATAAATAACACCCGCCCATTCCTTGGCGACAAAGCCTCTCCAAATTCCATATATATTAATAAAAACAAAACAAAAATAAACCTAAATGCTTAGGACTCTATTCAATGTATTAGGATTCCTCCAAATACGGAAAAAAAAATCGTTATAGTTATAGCTAATAGTTGTTGTTTACTCAAAAACAAAAACTGAAAATAAATAATAAAAAAACAAAAAATAAATCCTCCTTATAGCGCCGTCGTTGCTTGGCTTAAACCCCGATTCATTGTGAGAGAGAGAGAGAGAGAGAGAGAGAGAGAGAGAGAGAGAGAGAGAGAGAGAGAGAGAGAGAGAGAGAGAGAGAGAGAGAGAGAGAGAGAGAGAGAGAGAGTAATTTGAATTCATAAATGTATGTAATTGTAATCTTTTTTAATTGTACCGCGCATATGCACAGATTATAAACTAGTTTATATATATATAATAATAGGTAAAGCAGAGAGAAAATCCAATTAAATTTCAAATTGAAATTTAGTTAAAGTCTAATTTGTGCCATGTGTCTCATCTAATCTAAATTTTAGAATTTTGTGCTAAGTGAGTTAATTTAGTGTAAAAATTGAATTTCAATTAGAGTTTAATTTTACGCCACGTGTCCCATTTAATCTAAATTTTTAAATTTTTGTGCCAAATTAGTTAATTTAGTGTAGAAAACAAGAAGTTCAATATAGTAAACCATAAAAAACATAATCATATAACTAAAAAAAATTCAAATTTATAAGTCATAATAATAATAATAATAATAATAATAATAATAATAATAATAATAATAAGTGAAGCTGAGAGAAACTCAAATTAGAGAAACTCATTTTCTTGTCATCTAGATCCACTCTACTTATTGTTTGACTCATTAAAACCTAGTTTTCCAACTCACTTTCTACAAATTTATTGTATTGGTTTCTTTGAGCCTAAGTTCATCCATTCTTTGGGCTTGGGAGCCAAAGTGTGACTTTACAAATAGTTTTTAAATTATATATATATATATATATGAATTATATTATGTATCTTATTATATATCTTTAAGTGTATCCATGCATATGCATGAGGTTACAAGCTAGTATAAAATAATATGTGAAATTCAGAGAAAATCATATTAGAATTCCAAATTAGAGTTCCAATTTTGTGCCATGTGTCCTAAATTATTTATTCTTAAATAGTTTTATTTCTTAATTTTAAAATCAAAAGTGAGACCACATCATAAATATTCATCCAAGTAAGTTATTAAGTATAAAAACCAAAGAGTCTATAATAAATGAATTGTAAAAAAAAAAAAGTGCTTCACAATAATAATAATAAAAAGGACAATTTACATTTTATACCTAATAATATCCTTACAAATTTTTCTAAAGAGTTAACAAAATATAAAAATGACTATCAGTAGTATTTAAATTATATATATAGGAATTATATTATGTATCTTATTGTATATCTTTAAGTGTATCCATACATATGCATGAGGTTACAAACTAGTATATATTAATAGCCAAATCTTAGAAAAAAATTTAATTAGATTTTAATTGGATTCTTAATTTTGCACCACGTATCCCATTTAATTTTTAATTTTGTGTCAAGTGAATTATTGAGTATAAAAATTAAAGAGTCCAAATTCAATTAGATTCAAAACTGGATTTTAATTGGAGTCTAATTTTTCGTCATGTGTTCATCTAAATTTTTAATTTTTGTGGCAAGTGAATTATTGGGTGCAAAAATCACAAATTCTAAAATCAATTAAATTCTAAATTATATATATATATATATATATATATATATATATATAATGGAAAACTATTACATATTTTCGAAAGGTATGATTTGAAAAAAAATATAAACTAAAACCATGTATAATTTATATCTTTTCTAAAATAATGACCATATAATGGCACTTTCTCATATTCTTTCTTGTGCTTTCTTTGAAAGTCTAAGCATTGTTGAAGAAGGGTCTTGGCATCCAAGACTTCTTTCCCCCCACTACCATGAAAATCTTTTTGCATTTTATATTAGGTCCTACTCAAGAAGATCTAAAGTCAAGGGTCAATGGTGCTTTTTTGTTTTTATCCTTTTAGGTAAGTGTGTTCATGTAAGCACTAGACTAACATATAGCTGCTTTTTTTGCTTTCTCAACCTATAAGTGCTTTCTTGGAAAGTGCTTCATAGTAAAAAGTGAACACCATTCATATTACTGCATTATGAACACTGTATTATTTAAGAAGACCTACACCAAGACCATGCAGGGGCGGCGTTACTTTATAGGATGGCTCTCCTCTACTGCTCTATGTTACCTCTATATTTTTCTAATTAATTATTTATTTATTTATTTTGACTTTCTGAACCGCATCCATAGGCCAAGCACTCTTCTCTCTTTCTTAATATAGTCAAGCCTTTTCTTCTCTCTCTCTTTAATTGTTATTATTTTTTTTTACAAGATATAATTTTTACTTTAGTTTAATTTAAGTGTATATGTGTGTGAAACTCCTTCCTGAAAACTTGAACCCTGACCTTTGCCTCCCACACTTCACAAGTATTTATACTTGTAGAGTGACCACTGCACCAAGAGTGTACTGTGGTTCTTTAATCCTTTTTAAAATAACATTACTTTGCTCTCTTTCTCTTTTAAATCCTTTTTGAATTTTGGGATTTTTTTTTTTTTTTTTTGAGAGAGAGAGAGAGAGTTTCAACCTATTACGTCCGCTTCTAATGATAGCTCTTTATCATAAGACCAAGATACCAATAAGTTTTTGGTGTAGGCAGGGTTTTTAGTTTTTTAATTTCATTAGCCCCTACTATTGGGCTGGCTATTTTTTGAGGAAGTAGTATCAGTGGATAAGATAAGTTTCGGTGATATACATTAATACTTGCTTAGGATTATGCATGCAGTGGAGCACAATCCCATATAATAATATGGAGTGGTTGTTAAAAACCATCTAAAGGTAATTTTATTATTATTATTATTATTATTATTATTATTATAATATGGGAATCTAAAGGTAATTTTTTAAACAAAAGGCCTAATTATGCCCGCATGAACCAATAATTTAATTTTCAGAAGTACTAAACAAATTTATTGGTAAATTTGACACTCCTTCCATTTCCAAGTATAAAGAAGTGTAATATTTTATTATTATTTTTTTATAGGAAAAAGACGTGTAATATTTAGATTCTTCTACAAAAAACAACCTCTATCTAATATGTTCTCTTAGTTGTTATGGTTGTCGTGATATATGACAATAATAAATAATAAAAGGTAAAAATGCAAAACACAAACATTCAAGTTGTGTTTAGATACTTGAATTTGGATTTGGATTTTAATTTTAAAGAGATGGATTTAAAATTTTAGAAATTAATAACACATACTTCAATATTTATAGATTTAGAATTAAGGTACCTTAATCCTAAATCTATAAATATTGAAGTATGTGTTATTAATTTCTAAAATTTTATGGGTTTAGAAATTATTTCAAATTCAAGGTGGATTTGTTAAATCCAAATCCTTGAGTTTTAAGCTATCCAAACATCATATTTAGATTTTAATCATCCAAATTCAAATCCATTTGTCTAATCCTACCATCCAAATACACCATAAGTTTGACAATAATTCATTTCAAACTTCTAACTTTGCTATACAGTTGGGTTGAATTATCACACTGAAGCAAGGCATACTCTTATCTAGATGCAGAATGTGGCTCTTTTTTGGGTGCACTTATGAATTATTTTGTGTATTTATGAATTATCAACTTATTTATTTTATTCTTTAACACACAATTTTTTTTTTCAATAGAAACAATAGCTTTGTTTTCCATTTTTCTTTTCGGGGTGTTTTATTTATTGGGAAAATTACACTTTACCCCCTGAACTATACCTTCTTTTACACTTATCCCTCTAAATTATGAGAATGTACACTTGCCCTTCTAAACTATTACATGCGTAACACTTGCTCTCTTAAACTATAAGAGTACACACTTACCACCTTAAATTATTACCCGTGTAACACTTTACACCACATCCAATGGATAATTTTACACAGGTGATGGTAGGAAAGTAAATGGATATTTTCATAATTTATGGAGGTAAGTATAAAAAATGTATAGTTTAGGAGGGTAAAGTGTAATTTTTCTAAACTTTTTCTTAAATGAAATAGAGAATCAGTTTGGAGGAATCTCCTCTAACTCATTACATGCAAGTCATTAAACCTTGCATATAAATTATTTAAAGTAAAGGTTAACTTTTTCATTTTCAAAATAGTTAGCTAGTTTTTTTATGGACAAAATTTAGTTGCAAAATTAGCCTAAGACTACAACTTTTCTCAATATCTTTTTATTAGAGATGAATTTTGAGTGTTCCTTTGTTGGATTACATCTTCTTCTTATATCCTCCATACTTGCCAAATTTCCAGAAAATTAAAGATTAATGGCTATACCATAAATAAATTGTTTAAATTGCTAGTTTTTGTAGTTAAGAATTATGCATAAAATATAAATTTATAGATCATATAGTAAATAATAACTTATTAACACAAAATTTGACATGTGTATTGCAATTCAACAGTAAAATTTTCAAAATATGTAGTAATTTTGCAACTGAACTTTGTCATCTTTTATTTTATAAATAGATTCATATTGTAGAATAGTAGAAAACTTTTGGCTAAATCTTAAATAAATGCGAATACTTTCAATTGTTTTAATAAATTAATAATGCAAAGTGCGTTCCTTTTAAAGCTATTTTCCAACTATCGCCAAACATCAATAGACATGAATACTAATTACAAATATTATCAAGTTAATAAATTTTAGACATGTTTCATTTCTAGTTTTGTTTTTCCCGGTTCTTATATATTCAAGTTTCCCCTCTATCTCTCAATTCCCTTTTTATTTTTTTATTTTTTTTATATAATGAGCTATGTGATTAAATTCTGCAAGGATGTGATGTAAAAAAATGTTTTATCCCTTCAATCCCAATATGCCACACCATCTTATCACATATTTAAGAATAAGCACAACCACACTCAAACAATTCTAATACTCATATGTAAATCCAACCAAATTAGGAGTTTATTGAGATGTTATTAAGTGCGGTAAGATGTATGAAATTTTAAGTTAAATGTTGATGTGGTAATCTCTTATTAGATAGTGAAAAACATTAGTTTTACACTCCATCTTTACCAAATTTGAACTTTTATATAATAGTCTTCATTCATCACGTAAAAGAGTTACATCCAATACTAATATAATGACACTTTCCGAGGTTCTATCTTGTGCTTTCTTCGAAGTCCTTTCATTGTTGAAGAAGACCTAGACTAAGACTTGATATCCAAGGTGTATTTCCAGTTTTCCACCCACTACCATGAAAATATTTTTATATTTTACTAATATAAAATAACAAGTAGAAGAAGATAATTCATTTTGTTTGATGAATAAGTACTTTAAGTAATTAACTCTTATGATTTGTCTTTTTTCTCTACTTTTTGAAATTAGGTCCTACTCAAAAAGACTTGAAGTCAATGGTCGGTGGTGCTTTTCAAATTGTGTAAAATATTAGTATTAGTACTTTCTTGGAACATGCAATAATTGATGGCCAGCCCATACTAATGGTATTATTTAACAAAACCTATAAACTCAAAAAGACTGGGCCAAAATCTCTAGCCTCAATGGTGCTTTACTAATCCCGATCTAGCACCTTCTTAAAAAATGTTTCATAGTGATTACTGATGACTAGCTCAAATGCACTAATAATATCATGAGCTTTGCATTATTTATATGACCTTGATTCAATGAAAGGCCAAAGACTTTGCATTATAGTGAAAAATGCTTTATCGACTTGGCGCTTTACTAATCCCAATCTAGCACCTTCTTAAAAAATGTTTCATAGTGATGACTGATGACTAGCTCAAATGCACTAATGATATCATGAGCTTTGCATTATTTATATGACCTTGATTCAATGAAATGCCAAAGACTTTGCATTATAGTGAAAAATGCTTTCTCGACTTGTAATAAGTGCTTTCTCAATAACCTCGAATCAATGGTGCCATTTTTGTGCTTTCTCAACTTATAATAAGTGCTTTTTTGGAATGTGCTTCATAGTGAATAGTGACCACTAATCTATATCAGTGACATTATGAACTTTGCATTACTGACATTATGAACTTTGCATTATTTAAGAACACCTAGTCCTATGACAGTCAAACTTCACATCCATGGTTTCAAAATTTCAATATATATATATATATATGTGTGTGTGTGTGTGTGTGTGTGTGTGTGTAATATATTTTGAAGCTTAATACTTTAATTTATTTATTTTATTTTTTTATACAAGATAGAATTTTTGATCTAGCATAATCTAAGTGTACATATGTGTGAAACTCCATTTTGGAGACTTGAATCCTAGCCCTTGCCCCCCTACACCCCACAAGCACTTATACTTGTGGAGTGACCATCGCACCAAAGGTGCACGGTGGTACTTTAATTTATTCTTAAAGTGTGTGAGTGTGTCTAATATTGAATGTGTGTATTACCTTTTGTTATAATGTTATTTGTGTGAATAATAATGTGTGTGGATGTTTGTGTGCACATATAAATATAATATAACTTTATATAATTTAATAATTAGGAAATAGAGAGAGTTTGTTACATGTGTGTCTATTGATATCATGTTATAATAGCTTTTTGTTATAAAGTTAGAAAATTAAAGAAAAAAATTGTAAAGTTAGTGATTGTTCAAGCATTTGATTGGTTAAGTAGACAGTTAATACTGTATTATTCCATGTATGAATGCGTGTGTCAATAATTAATACAAAGCTAATGAGTTGAGTTTAGTCATTTAGTTTAAAATATTTTTTATGAAAACAATGACAAATAGATAACAACAACTGTATAAAAATAAAGGGTTTAACTTACCTTTAGTACTTTTTTAATTGAAATTTCTTTTTGTTTTAATAAGAAACTGTCACATTACCCACTAACTAAATAAAAGATGGGAAAAAAAAAAAAAAAACCCACTATCACTTGCTATTGTGTATTTAAAACGAAAGGACACCTCTAGTTAAAAAAGTACTGGAGGTAAGCCAAACCTAAAAATAAAAATGCTATACAAACTTAACAAAATAAAATGGTCATAACTACCCACATTGTCAATAAATATTCATAATAAACTATCATGCAACAATTCAAATTTGAAAACTTGTAAAACTTTTTTTTTTAATCGATAACTCTATATATTCAAGTTTTTTTTTTATTAAAATTTTTTTAATTTAAGTTTCTTAATAATCCCTTAAACAAAATTTCTGGAATCGCCACTGGCTCACCACTATTAAAAAATTTTCAATACTAATTTTTTTTTATAAAAAGGTTTGAAACCATATTGGTCCAGCAGATAAGACGAACAAAAGTTTTTGCATTAGTCAAGACACACAACACATCAACAAGCAAAAAGTTACATCCATTACTAATAAAATGGAGGTTTCTCCAGAACGTGTCTTGTGCTTTCATCGAAATTCGAAAGTTTTTGCTTTTGTTAAGACTTAAGAAGCCCTAGACCAAGACTTGGCATGCATCCACACCATCTTCCACCCCAATACCAAGAAAATCTTTTTCTAATTTAGTAATATAAAATAAAAAGGTGGAAGAAGATAATTTATATTCTTTTGATGAATATATATTTTATGGTCACTTTCTTCAAAAAAGCTTAGTGACAACTAGCCAGCCCATACTAATGGCATTATGAGCTTTGCATTATTTAACAAAATCTAAACTCAAAATGACGCTGCCAAAGTCTTTGGCGTCGATGGTGCTTTCCTAATCCCTATCTAGTATGTTCTTAAAAAAATGACCTCGATTCAATAAAGGGCCAAAGGCTTGCATCAATTTTGCTTTCCCAAGTTGTAAGTGCCTTCTTGGAAAGTGTTTCATACTCATAATTTTGTAGCTAAAGTATTTATCACTATAAAATTTTCATTATTTAAGAAAACCTAGACCACGGCAGGCAAAAACTTCACATTTATGGTGTCTTTTCACTTACCATGCCATGTGAATTTTTTTTAATACTAATATTAAAAAAGAAAAATGTTAAAGTTTAGACCCCTGAAAACTCAGTTTGTTTAACTTAATATATTAGCCAAGTTGTTAGTTAGCTTAATTATTCAGATCTAGGTTAAACACACATCAATCATATCATAAACAGAGGAAAAGTAAAGAACACAACGATATGATGACTTAGAAAAACCAATAAAACTGTCTAGTTTCAAGGTAAAAAACCTAGGGAGGATTTAACCTAAACAATCCCAAGGCAACAATTCACTAATAGAATGAAAGTTTTTACAATAGATTTAACCCTAAGTTTAATGCTATCTCTTGTAGTACTTATGTGACCATGCGCAACTCCAAATCTATGGACTCTTCTATTATGAATTTGTTGCACACAAATACTCTAGTTTGTGACTTTGAGATCTCCACTCAAAAGTTTAGATTATTAATAGTAGTTGATCTTGTTGCAGCAACTTATCTCCTGGTACTTGTGTATGGATCTTCTTTCCGGTAGATGCTTGTTGAGTTAGAATGTTACAGAATCTCACAAATTTCACTAGAGTAACTTACAAGACTTGAAATACATGTGTAAGGTTTCCTTTCTAAACCTAATAGTGTTGAACTCAAATCCTAAATGTTTCGTGGACTTTTGGGCTTGATTTTAAATTTGTAGAATCTGTGTCTCGATCGGCCGAATCTCTCTCTTGATCAGTCGAGCCCAGCAGATTTACAATTCTTCTTTCTACAACTTGTATGTTCTTGAATCTTGACTTGTATCATCTTAAGCAATGTTTAAACTTTTTCAACGACCCTAAGATCTTATACTATACTAGTTTTTGTTCTCAGAATACTAACATACAACAATTTAGTTCCTAAACATTTAATCCTAAATATTTAGAACCTAACAGAAAAAGTTTGAAGAAGATAATTCCTTTTCTTTCAATCAATAAATAAATTCATTAAGGAATGAAAAAAGATTCAAAGCCCTAGTCTATATGCTTTCACCAAAGAGATAAAATTGCTATGAATCTTGGAGGCCTACAGTCTCATATTCCCAACTAAGTTTCCAAATTGATAAAAAAAAATCCAAGAAAATGTTGCGAAATTTCTTCAAATTCCAATTGTGACTTGGAAAAGCTAATTCCTAAAGAGAGATTATTATATTTCATGTGGATCTCAAAGTTAGGCATAAACTTGAGAGGATATTGTAATTGATTTTATAATAGTGTATTGATATGGAATTTTTCTCATGGTTTTTTCCTTTAAAGATAAAGGGTTGTTCATGTAAATTTATGGGTTCCTATGTGTAATTGATATTTTAGTTTTGCTTTTGGTAATACTGCTGGGTAATGGTTTGAAACTCATCAGTGGACCAAAAAGCAAGACACACATAACATTTACATGTAAAGATCTTGAAGAAGTCACTGGTGGGTTCAAAGAAGAATTGGGTAAGGGTTATTTTGGCAACGTTTATAAAGGGGTATTAGCATCAAGTTATAACACAAAGAAGCTAGAAAAGATGGTGAGGGAAGATGAGAGGGAATTTAAAACCGAAGAGACTGATTGGCCAAACTCACCATAAGAATCTAGTTTGGTTATTTGGCTACTGTGCTGACTGTGAAGACCAACTTTTAGTGTACAAGTTTATTTGGCAACAAAAAATGTAGATTGCATCAAGAGTTGCTAGAGGACTAATGTACTTGCATGAAGAATGTAACTCCCAAATCATTCATTGGGACATAAAGCCCATCCCGAACTCTCACTAGCATCAGGGGGGCTAAAGGCTATGTTGCACTAGAGTGGTTCAAGAACACACCTGTCACAATAAAGGTGGATGTCTATAGATTCCGGTCATGTTGTTGGAGATCACTTGTTGCAGGAGATGTGCGGAAATTGAGATGGAGAGAGCAGCAATTCCAACGAAATGGGATTGTGAATGTTATTATCAAGGTAAAGTGGAAAGATTTGTGGAAAATGATGAGGAGGCTCTTAGTGATCTAAAGTAATGTAGAACAGACAACACATACCTTCCTAGAGCAGTAGGGGTGCAGGAAGTCACAACGTAAGATCAAAGGAGAGTGCCAATAGAGGCCATCAGGGTGATAGTGTCGGAATTGCATGAAATTTAGCAGGTTGAAGGGAAACAGCATTCTAATCCAAACTCATTTATAAACGTCGCCAAAATTTAGGTGAATTCTGTCATTAAGGCCCTAAAAACAGTGTTTTTGCTATTTATAATAATATTTGTTTTCCTTAATAACTTTTAGTTTAAAAGTCAGAATAAGGTCCTGTCTGTTTTGTGACGATCGACCCTTAAGGTCAATAGTTTATGGGCCAAAATGGGCATTTGCCCTTTTTTTTTTAATATCCAGCAAAATGCCCCATGTCTGAAACTAATTAGGGAAATGTCCCTGTTTTAAAAATCGATTTTCTAAAAATCGAGTTTCAAATGTATAACTCGATTTTTGGAATATCGAGTTATAGCAAACGTGGACTTAGAATTTTTTTTCTTTTTTTGTTGGAACTTGAGTTCCATGTATAAAGGCAAGGAACTCTGGGAAAGGAGCATAAACATACTCGCACTTTACTCTAGAATCAAACCAAATTTTTTAAATTTTTGTAAAAATTTGAGTTCTTATCATGGGAACAAAATTTTTTCTATATACAAAATAACCCTTTTATCACTTATCACAAATGGTTACAATAGTGGAAATTGATGATGAACTAATTTTTTGAAGGCAGAGAAAGTCTATACAATGAAGGGCATGGGTGCAGAGAAACTTCAATAACTCCCTCGAGCATTTGTGTGGCCTTTTTCAATTGAGGGTCTAAGTGAAGGGTCTTCTAGGATACACCAAATCACCATAATCATGAGCTTCTCTAGCCTCTTCATGTCATTCCTTGCCTCCTCGTCGTTTTCTATCAACTTATCTAATTTCTTATCTTTGTAGCATTCATAAGCCCAATCTATCAATACATCCTTTTCTCCCCTAGCAAATGCAACGTTAGACTTGCAACAAATGATCTCAACATCACACCAGAATTGTAAACATCAACCTTAACTAAAATGGATGCTTTCCTAAACCATTCAGGTTCAAAGTAACCAATTGTTCCTCTTATTCCCATACAAGCTACTTGAGTTTGCTTAGCCAACAATAGCTTTGCTAAACCAAAATCAGAAATCCTTAGCGTAAAGTACTCGTCCAAGAGTATGTTTTGAGGCTTGATGTCACAATGGATGATTTGGGTGTTTCACTCTTCATGTAAGTACATTAGACCTCTTGCTATTCCAAAAGCAATCTACACTCTTTGGCTCCAATGAGGCCTGGAGATCCCAATGTGAAAGCTAGCTAGAGAACCATTACTCATGTACACCAGAAGCCGGTGCTACCCCTCATCACAGTAGCCAAGCAAATGGAATAAATTCTTGTGATCAGTCTGGCCGATCACATTCACTTTTGTTTTGAATTCCTTTTCACCTTCTTCTACCACCTTATAATCTAAATTCTTGATTGCAAAAAATCTTTTAGAATCTGATGCAAGGACCCCTTTGTTAGGTTCTAAATATTTAGGATTAATTGTTTAGATTACTATTTTTATGTATATTGGCAAACCAAGATCAAAACATGTCTAGATTAAGTGTTAGACATTGCTCATGATGACTCAAGTCGGGATTCAAGAACATTCAAGTTGTAGAAAGAAGAGTTGAATTTCAATGAAGCTCAACTGATCGAAAATTAGACTCGACCAATCGAAAATCGCAGACATAAGATTTTTGCAGATTTTAAATTAGGCCCAAATCCCTCAGAAATGTTTAGGGTTTGAGTGAAACATTACTAGGTATAAAAGGATAACCCTAATTACGTTTTATAAGTTCTTGGAAGTCTTATGAGTTATTTCTGTGAGATCTGAGAGGTTCTATACCTTCTAACTCAACAACATCTGCCGGATCAAGAGATCTATAATCAAGAATTGGTGGAACCAAGTTGCTACATAAAGATCAACTATTGACGGTGATCTGAAACCTTTGAGTGGGATCTTAAAGTTACAAACGTGGGTGTTTGTGTTGTAGAATTCAAGATAGAAGAGTCTGTGGATTCAGAGCTGCATGTGGTCATATGAGTAAGTTCTACAAAATGTAACTTTAGATTTTAGGGAGAAAATCTGTTGTAAACTTCCATTCTATCATAGTGAATTTTTTACCTTAATGATAGCTAGGCCAAATCCTCCCCAGGTTTTTTATCTTGAAACTAGACAGTTTCATTGGTTTTCCTAAATAATCATATCACTTGTCTTCTTTACTTTTACGCACTTAATGATATGATTGAATGCGTTTAACATAGATCTAAATAATAAAACTAAGTAACTACTCAGCTAATTAATTAGGTTAAACAATCTAGATAAGTTAGAGTAAAAGCAATCTAGTCGTAACTTTTAATTAGGAGTCTAAACAAGCTCTTGTGTTTCACACAAATTTCGAGCTTTCAACTTCCAATCCTACTCCTGGGTGTGTTACTATTTGTGTTACTATTTTTCTTTATCATATATTTAAAAAAAATTGTTATTACATATAAATATAATAAGTTATTATTAATTTGGCAAAAAAAAAAAATGTATGATTAATTATTTATTTATATTAATTTATGTATTCAATGGTTGTTGTCTTATTGATCATTAAACTATTAATAACTTTTTAAAACTATTGTACAATATAGTTGTATTCTATACTAAATTGCACTTAGAATACTATTTTAGATTATTGTATATAATATAAAAGCTGTATATATAAGAAAATAAAAAAAAATATATTTTATTTTTTATTTGCTTCCATTACAAATTCCTAGCTCCACCATTGTTACCCCTTGAAAAACTAGTGGACCTGCCACTAAGATCAAGTAGGGCTTAGTACCATTTGATAGCTGATTGTTACAAGCAGTACTATAACCACCAAAAGCAAATTGCACCTTTCATCTGAAAAAATGCCATTATTTCACAAGCATACTTCTTTCGAACAAGATTCACTGATCTTGCTAATTTTGCAAACCAATAGAATGTAGAAAGTGAAAACCACAAATTAGCTCCAACACGTTTTAGCATAACTCTGATCTCTCTGTTGTTTACTTGTGTTTGTCCTTCTAAATTTCTCTGGTTTAGACTGTTAAATTCCGGATCCCAATACAGTAAGTGACTCACAACCTACATAATGTGGTCATAAGTTGTCACTATTGTTGGGTTAAAAAAGATTGACCCCGATTAGTTAATTCAATTACCCAAGTTGATTAATTAAGTCAAATTACATGTAAATCATGGAGGTACCAAAAAATTACCAAATAAACTAAATGCAACGAAAAATAAATAACTCGGTGATTTGTTGACAAATGGACCTCTTGTAAAGAAAAAATCCCACTGGGTGAATTTAAGGTCACTACTTCCAAGAATCCACTAATCAATAATCAAGCGGTTACAAGTATGAGGAATCTTACTACTGCCCTGCCCTATCCCAATATACCAACCTATAGTTGAACCTTCTCTTTAATACCTAATTGAACTTGATATTGTTGTTAGGATTAGTGCCCTTAAATCCTATTGTATGATGCTATGTATGATATTAAGTGTGACATTGTGTTTGACATTATGTATGACTTAATGTTATGTTTAATAAATTTGTTTTATTATTATCTGAAATGATGGTAACATGAATATTCGGACATTATCATTTAGTCCATGAAATGCATAGTATGTGATTTATGTGAAGAGTCACAGAAGATATAAATCACAAGTTCTTTGTAAACTCAGAATTATAGTTCATAGTCGGTGATGAAACTGGGCATTTCATCTGCGAAGACTATAACATATCAACTACGATGATTTGTCTTGATCATGGAAGTGCAGACTTCTAGTTGATGTGTTAATATGTTTTAAGAGTTAAGACATATTGAACTGGACCGCTGTGAGATTTATTATTCTCCTCAAAACTGTCAAATGAATAATAAATCTCACGACTTGTATTTGCATGAACTCTTAATCTTGAGAGAATAATGAACCTGATCATGAGGTGTAGGTTGCTTTGATATATCAGGAGTGAGATCTAAAGAAATGGTCAAAACCTCAGTATGTTGGGCAGCCACATTTAGTGTTGATGGAACATGTATTCTCAAGATGGAATTCATAGTCTCTTAACGGAGATATAAAGTATTCCCTTGAGATAAGTTTAATGAGTTTGTTATTCAGAGAGTTAGGCCTAACCACTTTAGTGAGACTAAAGTATATATTTATGGAATTAGATTTCATAAATATATAATGAATAACATTAAAGGATTAAACCGGGTACTCAATGATTAAGATGTAGTAATTTACAAAGTGGCAGTCTACATTAATGACTTTGTATTACTACGAATATTTTATGAAGGGATTGCATGTATAATAAAGTCTTGGGATATAATTTATAGATAAGACCTAGAGTGCAACTATATTTATATAGTGATATTAAATATAGTTAATGGTAACTTTGGACTTGTCAAGAGTTGACAGAAAAGTCCAAGGCCCATTGGAGCTAGTGTCTTATTGGTCCCTTTTGGTCCCACTCCAAGCCACACACTTAAGCCCAATTGGAAAGGCCCAAGAGACCAGCCCAATTAGATAATTGGTTAGGTACAAAAGGGAAAAACGTTCAGATTTTTCTGTGTGAGAAAAACATCATTGAAAAGTGGTGTGTATGAGAGTGTAAGTCACTCATTAGTCATCCCTTTGTTACCAATTGAGAGACCACACATCTTGGGCGTTAGTGGAATTGGAGTGAAGATTAAAAGTATTCCCAAGTGATTCAATCTTCAGTTTTTTGAAATTCACCGCTTCAAGGTATGATCTCTTGTTCTCAAAATTTTGAAATTTACTTAGTACGTGTTATCAATATCGAATGAAGTAGATCCGTTTAAAACTTATTTTCCGCTGCATTTATCTTTATATTCATCAATTGTAGCAGGGGCGGAGTCAGGGGGGGTCGAGAGGGGGCAACTACCCCTCCTGACTCCTCTAAAACTTTCTTAGCTATAGGCATATGAGAAAAGTTTGCCTACTCTGATGCATTAACATAGGGAAGAAAAAAAAAAAAAAAAACAAAAAACAAAACAACACTTAGTAAGAAAGGAACCAAAAACTGACATAGTCTTTCTCAAAAAAAGAAAAAAAAAAACATGGCACTGTAACAAAAAGAGCAAGGTTAACAAGTCAAAAGAACTTTTAGCTTTGGCTTGTCCCACCTTTTCACTTTCTCACTAATATACTGTCACAAACTCATAACACTTTTGCCTTTTATTTTTTATTTAATTTATTTAAATGGTAAGAAACACAATCATTTTCATAATAGTCGAGTTGGTAAATTTTTACTTATTTACAATTGTATATTTATTTTTTTATAAATATTTATTAATAATTTCAAATTAATTTTGCCCCCTCTGAACTAAAATCCTGGCTCCGCCACTGTATTGTAGTAGCTTTCTTTACTTTGTTGCACAAATCTCCAATCTATGACCAACTCTTTTGCACGGATTACAGTACGTAACTAATTCCAACAACTTGAATGATTATTGTTGGTTGCAAAATTTTTCACTTCATAAATGGTGAAGATCAAGAAGTACTTGGTTACAAAACTCTAAGGCGTACAAACGTAGTAGGTTCTTATAGAGTGAAGAAAGATTGAAAAGAAAATCACAGAAAAACACAAAGAAATACAGAGAAAGAAAGAAAGAAAAAGTAGAAGAAAGTGAAAGAGAGAAAAGAGGACGAGAGAGTTTATGAGAGAAAAATTCTTATTGATCAAAATGATTGTTTTTCTTTCTTAATTTACATTGAGCACTAATACTCTATATATAGTATACAAATGATGACTGTAACTGTATAAAAAAAATCCCAATCTTTGGGGATCTAAGCCCATGAATCCAGGAAATACAGCTGAGCTTCTAACAGCTTTTCGCGCCATCTGCAACGGTCATTTGATCCTCGCCACACGACACCGTTTAGCAACCTTCAGCCACACTCTCAGTGCCAACTCAAAACGATGCGTTTTGATTCTAAGCATTAATGAAACGGAGCGTTTAGAACATCTTCTATTTAAATGAAACGGTGCGTTCTAGGCTTTCCTTCTTCTTTGAACTCGTTGAACCCGAACCAGAGACAATCACAGAACCTCCATGATCATCTTCTTCAGCAGAACTATGCCACTTTCTTCTTTTGATTTTAGACTGAAAAATCGCATTAAAGAAAGTTGAGATGGCACTTCTGTTTGTTCTGTTTGTCGCCTATAAGGATGAGAAAATTTTTATGGATAATTAATTATGTGCATTACGACCCGGCCAACAGTGTTGCAACTCACTCCAATTCGAAGTATGATTTACTCTTTTTAGAAGTTCAAACTATGAATGCAACCAATACAGGTATGACCGCTATTTTTTTGTTATAAATTTATGCTTCCAAAGCATGATCTCATTCAAATTAGACCCTTAGAGCACCTGAAACTATTTTAGAGCTTTCAAATATTGAGGAGCCCAACTAAATTACATCATTTGCCCCCACCCTCCATGACCCAAAAAGTGTTGGCAATTTGCTCTTGTGAACCAATTAAAATGATATGGTTTGTGCAAGATATAACGACTTCCATTTTTAGCATGCTGCTCTTGTTAACTCTTACTTAATGTTATACCACCTTATAAATTTTGAATGGAATAATATTTTAAAAATATATCTTACCAATAAATTAA
Organism: Quercus aquifolioides; assembly: GCA_019022515.1. Taxonomy (NCBI): domain Eukaryota; kingdom Viridiplantae; phylum Streptophyta; class Magnoliopsida; order Fagales; family Fagaceae; genus Quercus; species Quercus aquifolioides. Next base: position 3,537,097 of record CM032333.1, read on the forward strand.
ATGTTGACTATATAGTTAACACCGAATATTTTATTTTACATTGACAAGCACATAGAGTTTACAGCGGTACAATGGAGAAGAGATATGGTTCTAATACAAGATATGTGAGAAATTTAATTATAAATTCAAAAATTAAGTAATGCTATGCAATCACACTACTTTATTGCAATATACATTATATTCATAGATGACATTGCATACTTCAACTATGCCCTTAGAAACATGGACTAAGTTTTATTATCAAAGAAAAAAGAGAGTAAAAATTGAGACACCTAGGTCGGCTAATATTTTGCTTCCCATCAATTCTTCTCCCATGATTGAATCTGCAAACCACTAAGAGTTGACTCTTGCAATCTTAAAGGGAAAGAAAACTGAAATACTCGACCAATCTGGAGCCTGGGATTATGGTAAGGAGTGAACAAAAATAACAAAAGCAGAGGAAAAGTATCTAGGCATTTATTACAAAGAAATTAACAATCTAATTACAGAGAAATGTGGTGACTGAAACTAATAACAGCTGGAACGTACAACCTAACAAACTAAAACAGAATTTCCCGCGCTTGAAACAACCACTCAATCACAAGTAACGGCTTCATCAGAACGACGTCGTGTGGATAAGTGCGTTAATAAGCTAAGCTAAGCTAATTATAAGAACGGCACCGTTTTCTTTATCAAGCACTAAGTGAAACGACATCGTGCCCTCGTTTTATTCTTTAGACTTCTGGGAGCAACCTATTCTCAATCATGTCCGAAGAAAGTTACTTGCCAAGTTGGCTCAACAACAGTGCCGTTGAAAGAAAAGTACTGTTCAAGAAACTGAAATTGAATAGCTCTTCACAAAGTCCAGGCCAAGGAAAGCATAATCAAGCAATATTGATCCTTGCAATCCTCTTAGTTACTTCTGTATTTTTTAACTTCTTTTCTGTAACTGCAATTTCTCCGGTTGTATTCTGCTTGTGGCAAGGAAAACTATCAAATTTTTCCAAAAATTTTCTTACAAAAGAACTTGATATGAATCTACGTTCATTTACAGATGAAGATCTTGAAGAAGCCACTGGTGGGTTCAAAGAAGAATTGGGAATGGGTTCTTTTGGCCCTGTTTATAAAAAGGTATTAGCATCAAGTCATAACAAATATGGTGCTGTCAAGAAGCTAGGCAATATGATGTAGGAAGGTGAGAGGGAATTTAAAACCGAAGTGACTGTGATTGACCAAACTCACCATAAGAATCTAGTTTGGTTACTTCGCTACTGTGATGAGGGTGAAGACCGACTTTTAGTGTACGAGTTTATGTTCAATGGCTCATTGTCAAGTTTCCTCTTTGGAGTAGTATGGCCATGTTGGTAACAAAGATTGTAGATTGCTTCAGGAGTTGCTAGAGGACTAATGTACTTACATAAAGAATGTAGCATACAAATCATTCATTGTGACATAAAGCTTCAAAAGAGTCAAAATTGGATGATTTTTTTACAGCCAAAATTTCCGACTTTGGACTAGCAAAACTTTTGATGAACCACCAATCCCGAACTCTCACTAGCATCAAGGGGACCAAAGGCTATGTTGCACCAGAGTGGTTCTCAGGAACACACACCCACCACAATAAAGGTGGATGTGTATAGTTTTGGAGTCATGTTGTTGGAGATCACTTTCTACAGGAGATGTGTGGAAATTGAGATGGAGAGGGCAGCAATTCTAATGGAATGGGGCTTATGACTGTTACTGTAAAGGTAAAGTGGAAAGATCAGTGGAAAATGATAAGGAGGCTCTTAGTGATCTGAAGTGGGTGAAGAAATTACTGATGGTGGCAATTTGGTGTATCCAGGATGTGCCATCATCAAGGCCTTCCATGAGGGAAGTCACTCATAACCAATATCCATGTACACTCTTCAAACAAGTAAGAACCACTCCTCTAAAGCACCTAAGAATGAACCAGTCACTCCATTTGGTCAATGTTCGGCTACACCTGTGCAATCAACTGGCACTCCATCTGTTCCCCCTGGATTTGAAACGACCAAGCAAAGCCACTTCATTGCAAATGTGTTTCATCGGATCTCTGATCTAGAACGGCTTCTTCACTCCTTCAACAATCAAAATTAAATATGTCTCACAACCATTGAAACACAACTGGATGCTATTCAACAGAAGCTGGAAGAAAGCCTTTAGCTATTTGTGCCAAAAAAGGGGAGAGCAGCACATAGTTAGGGGGAGAGCAGCTCAAGAATGAAAAGGAGTGTGCATATTGAAAGGGGGAGTTGTTTGCATATACTTGTCTTGTTTATAGATAATCTTTTTGCTAGTTTTTATAAACTCCAGTTTGGTTTTAATACTCTTGGGAAAATTTGTGATTCACTGGTATATATTTATTTATGATGTTTTTCAGTATTTGTTTGTACCTATTGCTTTTGTAAGCTTTCAAGGTATATGTACCCATGCTTTGTAGCGTTAGTACTTGATGTTAAATGTCATGCATTTTCTTTAAGTACATCACTCTTGTGCCCTTGTAGGATCTTGTTCCTAGATGCATATATGTTTTATGCATTGGTTGAGTGTTGGACATGCAAATAATACTTTGCAAATAAGCTTATTAGCTTGCATGTCCGGATGTTCATTCCTTATGTGAATGAGCATTGTGATCACTTTGTATAAGTGATTGTTCCTGTTTGGTCAAGCCATGGTCTATGTCTTATTTCCATTTTGCTTGATCGCATTGTGCTTGTTCCATATGCATTACAAGTTTTCTGCATACAATGATCAGATTGTGTTGTTGTGTTTCAGGAGATACTTGTTCTTATGGTTCAAGAGCTTCACAGATTCTAGAGTTAGGTGTGAGTGAGTTTTCCAACTGTTCCCAACTCACGCGTTAAGTCTAGAGTTTGTTGTAGGGTTTTGTCACGGAATAGCCAAAGGGGGAGATTGTAAGGTTGAATTTAATCAACCATCTTGTTGGCTTTATTCCGTGCCAATTTGCTTGTATTTCAGCACTTAGAAACCCTGTATTTAGGTGGGATTCATGTAAGGGTAGTGTGTGAGAGAGTGTGAAGAAATGCTCAAGTTTGTGCAAGATGCAGGGATTCGCGGCTGGAACTCGCGGGTGACTCGCGACTAGCAAGTCGCCAAATGCAGCACACGAGTAAAGTGTGCGAGAAGATGAACAGTCACGCCAGCTGGAGCACTACAGGACAAAAAGTCCAAACTGGCCGTTTTGTTATCTCGCGGCTTAAACTCGTGACTCAGTCAAGTTGCGAGGCCAAGCCGCCAACTAGCCCTGTTTGGGAAAAACTGACTCTTCGCATTCCTTTCTCACCCAAGTATAAATACCTCTTAAACCCATGAAATGTAGAGAGCTTCCAGAGAGAATTTTGAGAGAGAAACCCTAGAGAAAAACAAGATTGATTCATCTACAATCTTCATCTAAGAGACTCTTCAAATTCCTCTACTCTCTTCCTCTCTATAGTTACATCCTTGAGAGGTTCTCAACCAAATCCTTTTCTCACCACACCCACGTCTGTGAGAAGGTCTTTTGGTGCTTAAGGAAGCAGTTTGGAAGGGACCAATGGTTATTGGTTGATGCTATGGGCTATAGCGGAATCTGGTAAGCTAGAGAAGAAAAAGGTTCGACGCAACCTCGTTGGAGCAAGAAGAAGCTTGGAGGGCTTAGGTACTTGGGTAGATTAGGCTTGGAGGGTCTATTGCTGTTCATGTATCCCAACTACATTTTCTAGTGGATTATTTACCGCTTGGAGGGCAGCGAAGAGGTTTTACGCAGAGGACTTCGGTTTCCTCTTCGATAACACATCGTTGTGTTGTCTTTGTGTTTGCATCTCTCTTCCCTTATCTTTACCATTTAATTTCTGCTGTGGATGTGATTTTAAATCGGTTTAGATTGTTTATCAATTCTGTCAGAAGCTTATGTTCATTTTCCGCACATTTATTGTTTGATAATAAGCTTGAATTGGTATTTTGTATTTGGGGGTCTAAACGTTCATAGTGTTTTCAACGCTATTTGAACTTTCAGCTTCTTGACAGATTCTCGATCCATTGAGAAACTTTCTATTTGCTGGATAAATTCTCGATAGCTTCTTGATCCATCAAGGCTTTTTGTTGTCGACAGATTCTTGACAGCACCTCAACAGATTCATTTGTCGGGAATTAGTGCTCGATAGAATATCAATAGATCTCAATCCATTGAGACGCATTTTCTTTAAATAGATCCAACGTGAAATTTGGTTCATTTCTCTTCGATCTCTTTCGACAGAAAACTTCTCCTTTCTCTCCCAAACACTCTCTTTTCTCTCTAAACCTCAAACCCTCTTGGTTTTCGGCCTAAACCTTGCGTTTTACCTCTGGTATGCATCTCTAATCTCTCATTCTTCATGCATTTTAAGCATTTAGACCTAGGTTTTGGGTTTTGAAATTTTTTTGGGGTTTTTGAAAATTGATGAGTATTTTGTAAATTTTTTGGGTTAGGTTTTGCTTAAATGATGTTATATGCTCATGCATTGCATTACATTTGCATTTTTAACAAAGTTTCATGCATTTAGATGTGTGTTTCTCTATTGGAACCTTGTGTGCTAGTAGGATTGGGTTGGACTGAGCCCATGATGATATTTTTTGTTGCACGTCACACGATCATGCATTATTCATGCATACGTACCTTTCTTTTCCTTCTTTTGGTACTATGTTTTGATTGATGCTTTCTGTTTGTCTCCCTCCCCCCCCCTCTCTCTCTCTCTCTCTCTCTCTCAGATAGTCTACACATGGCACCCAAGCTCAAAACTACTTTGTCCTGAAACTCTCTTCGTTCCGGGGCATCATCTTCTAATTCTACTCCACTTCATGTCAGGTTTCGTAATGATAAACCTGTCAGGACTTTTCGGAGAACTTCTCCAAACGTGGCATTCATTCGGAACGCCACGTTATCCTATTAGACTTTTCCGATACTACTTTTCTGACTGTCATACACAGGCGGGGTTAGGAATCTCTTTGTGGGATACCCGTGAGTTTCCTATCCGTGATCATATAGGAGTTTTACTCCAATATGCATGAATTTGATTATTCTATACCTTGTTTCACCACTCATGTTTGAGGTACTCGTATAGTAGTTACTCCAGATCTTATATCCGAGGTACTACATGTTCAGATAGTGGAGTTTCCTGACTACCCCAGATGTCCTCGTCTGAAGACTGTGTCTAAAGACAAACTTCTAGCTCTCTTTTTTGAGACACCTTCATCATGGGGTAACTGCAACAGACCTTATGCTCGGGCTTTGCAAAAGGTCCGAGGTTCCTGAATATGGTGATGACATTTGTTCTACATCCGTTGTCTCACAATAATTCTATTACTGAGCCTCGTGCTCGATTTTTGTTGTCCCTCGTCGAGGACCTTACCATTGACTTTCCCTCTCATTTCATACTCTCCCTTATAGATGTCTATAAGGAAATGGCGACCTATGATAAGCTTATCTTTCCTTCTGCTATAACGAGGATCATTCGCCACTCTTCTGTCTCTTATCCCAAGTCTGCCCACTTCACAGTTATGTGTGCCATTAGCACGGTGTCCGTACGACAGAGCGAGGCCCAGTTTTGACTGAAGCGGCCACAGACCGAGATGGCGACTCCTTCAGCCCATTCCACTCCATCCACCTCCGCTCCTTCTTTTTCTTCCGCGGGTGGTGTGACGCTTGAAGCGATCATGGCGCAGCTTCAACACATGGATACTCACCTTGACACTTTCACTGATGAGATGAGTCAGGTGACCACCTGTGTGGGTCGTATTGCACGACTCGCCTTGGTGGCTTCATTGCTTCTCCCTCTCCATCTCCACAGGCTTCAAAGGATGAGGACGATAATGATGGCTCCAGTGATGATGATGATAATTAGGATGAGGATGCTAGCTCTTTCAGTGATGAGGAGATGACTGCTTCTCAGTGACTTGCCTTTAGTCATTTGTGACAAAAAGTGGGTGTAGTTTTGGGTATGAGAGTAGTCATGTACTTGGGGGGAGAGTTAGCATAGGACCTTTTTGTTAGGGGGAGTGTTTTTATATTTTTTAGGGATGTAGTGAGGACTTATGTATCTTTTCTTTTCTTTCTCTTTTAGATACATTATCTTTTGTACATCGGTTTTGTGACCACTTAGTGATAGCCAACATTGTATTTATCCTTGATATATATATTTGATGATGTTGTTATCACATTTCACCTATCTCTCCATGTGTTGTTTATTTTCTCTCTTCATACACATATTTCTTATTTATTGTATGCAATCTTTTAATTCTGTTTCACACTAAGATGCCTTGATGAGTTTTGTTTAAAGTGTTTCAGAAATACAAGTTGTCAAAATCTATCATGTCATGAACTCTCTTCTTGCAAAGTTTTTCAAGAGTTTGTATTAGGATTAGATTTTATTGTATTCAACAAGTGATTATGAGTTGAGTGATTTATGACTTCTCTCATATTTCATTTGTTTGTTGTGGTTTCGTCACGGATTGCCAAAGGGGGAGATTGTTAGGACATATGTGGAACATGTTATGAACATATGTTATTTAGAATTGGCTAATCCTTTGACAAAACGCACTTTACTTGTAATTGGGTAGATCTCAGATGTGTTTAATACTTCAAGGAACAAGAGTTCAAGTCCAAGTATTGAAGCCATGCAAATCTGTCCAAGAATCAAGTGAAAAAGTGTTGTTCATTAAAACTCGACAGATAGCTCAACAGATGTATCTATCGAGATTTAAATATTTGAAGCTCAAAAACTAGCTCGATAGCTGTATCTATTGAGAATTACAAAATTCATATTTCCAGATCCGTTTTTCATGCATATCCAAGTTATTTGTGTAGGGTTTCTTTTCTTACAACCCTAGACATATATAAGGACTATTTTAAGGGCTGTTTCACTGATGCAAAGGTTGTCGCACTTGTTGTTACAAGCATATTGTGACCGGAGACAATCTGCCCTACTTTATCTGTCTCTTGAAGAAGCTACTGCATTTGTACACCGTAGGGTTTTGTAACCAAGGAGCCTCTTGATCTTCATCGTCTGGATGAACTGAAGAACTTTGCAGCCAACATCTTTCTCAAGTTGGTGTGTTAGTCACGTACTTGGATCCGTGCATCGATTGGTTAGTCATGTACTTGGAGCCGTGCATTGAAATGAGAGATTGTCACTACATTACAAGTCCAATTGTGTATTGGGGTAAGGGTTCAACTGTAATTTGGTATAAGGTACTGGGATTCCTTTACTTGTAACCACTTGTTTTGATAATAGTGGATTTTTGAGAGTGGTGACCTTAAATTCACCTGGTGGGGTTTTGTCTCGGAGGTTTTCCTCATTTGTAAGCAAATCACCTTGTCAAATTTAATTTCCCCTGCATTTAGTTATTTGGTGATTTGTTTGTATTACCACGCGTATTGCTTGTTAAATTGACTTAATTATTTCACTTGGTTAATTAATTGTTTAATTTACCTAAGGGCTCAATACATTCTTGGCATATCATTAGTAAATCACCAAGTGATAACTTTCAAATTCAAAGAAACCTTGAAGTTAAAAAGGGCAATCCTAAGCAAAATCCTATTTTACGAAAACAAATAGGGGTTCAGAAGAAGCTTGTATAGTTTGAGAACAGGTTTTGATGGATCAAAGAGAAGAATCTACTTCAACCGATATGCCCTTAGGCATGGCCATACATAACATAGAAATCACACTTGGAAAGGATGAACAATTAGCTAGAGCAGCAAGTGCTGTGGTGAAACTGATTGCAAAAGAGTGAAAATCGGCCACACTAAAATTACCTTCTGAGGAGCTCCATTTGATATCCAAAAACTGCTCAAGTTAGCAATCTTAATTCTAATTATATTATTGAAATATTGATTTAATTTACATATAATAATTTAGTTTTGATAAGGCATACATTGCATGGGCATAAAACATATTACCATTTAATAAAAGATTTCAGAAGTTTTGGTTACACCAAGTGGATATGTTACCACCTCCTCCTAAAAAAAAAAAAAAAAAAAAGAAAAAAAAAAAAGATATGTTGCCTAATTACCACATGTTTTGATTTAATTTATACTTTTATGGCTATTTTATTTGTTTTCACCATATGCGGATGGTTTTAGCAACTGTCACAAGAGCTGGAAGAGTTTTCCTTTAGACTAGTATAAAGGTTAATTTTTTCATTCTAAAAATAGTTACCTTTTAAAAAAAAAAAAAAACAGATTCTTATTTTAGAATAGTAGAAATCTTTTTGGCTAAATCTTAAATGAATGCAAATGCTATCAATTGTTTTAATAAATTAATAATGCAAAGTGTGTTCCTTTTAAAGCTATTTTCCAACTATCACCAAACATCAATAGACATGAATACTAAGCTTGTACATTATTGAGTTAATAAATTTTGGATAGTTTTTCATTTCTAGTTTTGCTTTTCCCAAATCTAATATCTTCAAGTTTTCCTCTCTATCTCTCAATTCTCCTATTATTTGTAGATTCTATATTGTGCTTTCTTCTAAAGTCTTTGCATCGTTGAAGAAGACCTAGACTAAGACTTGGTATCCAAGGCGTCTTAATTTCCACCCACAACCATGACAAACTTTTTATATTTTACTAATATAAAATAAAAAGTAGAGGAAGACCATTCATTTTCTTTGTTTAATAAATACTTTTAATTAATTAACTCTTATGATTTGTCTTCTTTCTCAACTTTTTGCAATTAGGTCCTACTTTTCATAATGGAGCTTTTTGTTTTTATTGAGGGTGTTCATGTGAACACTTGACTAACACATAGCGCGGCCCCATTTTTTTTACTAATATAAAATGAAAACGTAGAAGAAGGCTGATTTGCCTTATTTGACACGTTCTTAGAAATTTTTTCAGAATTATGACTAACTCAAATATATTAATAATATTATGAGTTTTGCATTATTTAAATGATCTTAATTCAACAAAAGGCCAAAGACTTGGCTCATCATTTTTGTGCTTACTCAACTTTTAAGTGCTCTCTTGAAAAGTGTTTCATAGTGAAAAGTGAACACTAATCTATATTATTGGCATTATGAACTTTGCATTATTTTAGAAGTGCTAGACTACACAGGGGCAACGTTACATGTAGGCCAGGGGGTTCAAATGAGTCCACCCGGCCAAAAAATATATTTTATATAGAAAATTTCAAAGGTATTTTTTTTTGACTCGCTAAAATAATAATCAGAACATATTGTCCCTAAATTTTGTTTAAACACAACTAAAATAAGCTTGACTATAATCATTTTAATGCTACTTTCACAATATTTTTACAATAGTTTCACAGTAAAGGTTAAGTGGCAAGTTGTACTTGGTTTTTATCTAGACTTACAATTGACATTACTTTTTTTTTTTTTTTTTTTTTTGGCTAATACACTTTTTACCTACCTTTAATAAATTGCCATCTAGTTTTTTTTTTTTTTTTTGGGTGAAATTTTTATGAAAGCATTGTGTATGTAACACTACTCTTAAAATATTTAATATTATAAGAAATAAAAAAAAAAATGTTTCAAAATTTTGCTCATTGTTAAAAAATAAATAAACCTACTCTTCAAGACTCTTAGTTACTTTGCCATTGATAGCAGAAATGAAGCTGTTTTTCCCTAAATTTTTCTTCTTCATAAAAAAAAAAAAAAAAAAAAAAATTACACCACTATTACAACCAACAGATATGTATCTATATATGTGATTTTTTCCTCATACTCTTTGTCTCTCTTTCCCCCTTATATGATTTCTTAGCCTTTCTCTTTGTTTGATCAAGTAGTTTGATAAATACTCTATTGATTTCCAAGTCCAAGAAGTCTTTTAGTGCTTGCTCCAATTTCAAGAGAGTGACCACATGTATGGTTTAAAATCCATACACTTAAAAGCAAAAACTTTTATCGTTTAATGTTTTTTTTTCCTTAGTTTCACATTTGCTCCTAGTCTTACTCCTAGGTGTGTTACTATTTTACTTTATCATATATTATTATTTAATTGTTATAACATATAATATAATAATTTATTATTAGTTTAACCAAAAAAGAAAAAAATATGACTAGTTATTTAATTATATTTGTTTTTCTATTCAATGGTTGTTGTTTTAGTAATCTTTAAACTATTAATAATTTTTTAAACTATTGTACAATATAATTGTATTGTATACCAAATTGTATTTAGAATACTATTTTAGATTATTGTATATATAAGAAAATAAAATTAATCATTTTATTTTTTACTAACCCCAACAAATTCCTAACTCTACCACTGTTAACCCTTCCTAGAAAAAAATCTTGGAGTTGCCACTAAGACCACAAAAATAAAAAATTCACATATCTTTTCACATTTTTAATACTAATATTTAAAAAGAAAAACGATTTCAAGAAGATAATTTCTTTTCTTCCATTCAATAAAGAATTTCATTAAGGAATGGAAAAAGATTCAAAGGCCTAGCTTATATGCTTTCACTAGAGAAAAAACAGCTATGAATATATGAGATAACAAGGATAGGCCTCCAAGAAGAAACCATATTGGCCCAACTGGATCATGAGGAAATTTCGTGTGTCTTTCCAAAGTGGATTGTAAAAATAATGTGAGATCTGTATAGTTTAAAACCATTGGCCTAGAATTCATCCCACATACTCAAAATGCATCAAATATATATCTATCTATATATATATATATATATATATAGAGAGAGAGAGAGAGAGAGAGAGAGAGAGAGAGAGAGAGAGTAAAGGGTTAGAACTTAGAACAAAATCCAACAATATAAGGACTAATAAATTGCAATATATTATTGTATTGAGTAATAAAACATAAATTTCAAAACAATTAATTTCAATTTAATCATATATATATTTGAATTTGATAGAAAATTTAAATATACTCTATACTCTTATGAAAATGTAACTAAATTGTACCTAATCAAGTAAAGAAGTCAATTGCCAACCACATGAACCCACAACAGCTTAAAACTGTAATTATTTATGTGGGGGGAGAAAAGCCCAACCCAACGTATTGGGCCCAAGGCCCTATATGAGGAACACTGTTCGTCTGAGGAGATGAAAACATTCAATCAGAGGCCCATGTAAAAGGAGAATGTCTGGAGATGAACACGTGTACGATCCGAGGAGATGTTCATATGTCCGAGGAGTCCAATATCCTCGGATCCGAAGAAGTTTGGCCCGACAGGTGTATGGGAAGTTTAAGTGATCTTTCTGACAAATGTTAGGAGGGAAATGAGCCTCGGACACGCATGAAGATAACAGGAACAGAGAAATATCAAGGAGACAGACTTCAACCACCGCATTAAATGCACTGCACCTACCTTCCTGGCCGCATTTATGTGGAGAAGACCCCTGAACAGTGCATTCTCAGCTACCGCCACTCACACAAGGCTAAAGGGGGAGTATGATGGGACATGCACTCAAGTGGGCGTCTAGATGATGAACAAGTGGACGGTGAAGATGTAGGAAGGAAGTACTATATAAGATAAGGGTGCCTCTGATAGAAGGGGATCGAAAATCAGAAGTAGAAAAGAGTGTACTCCATTACTGTAGCTCCAAGAATTGTAACCCAAGTTTATGAATGAAAAACACCTCTTCGGACGTTGCATTTACATCTGTCCGAGCACATATTAATACAAATTCATCCACAAACATTGCTGTCTAATACTGTTATTTCATTGTTAGCCTAGCTCTTTCACCCACTCTCTACAAATTTATTGTCTTGGGTTCAATGGGCTCAAAATCCATACCTTTTTAGGCTTGGGCAGCAAAAATTGACCCTACAATTGGCGCCGTCTGTGGGAAGAGCTTGAGCAAGGGTGAAAACAACAGTTGATGATGGTAGGACAAGGTGAACAACAAGCAGAATCCAGGGCATCCCAACATGTGGAACCTTTTGTCAACTTAGAGAGGAGACAAAATCGTGAGGGCAGTGTACACACTGTGCGCCTTAGCCAGAGCCAGTCACAGGGCGGAAGTCACATGTCTCATGCAGAGAAGAACCGTGACTTACAACTGGAAGTAGAAAAACTAAAAAGGGAGTTGCGTCATGCAAAGAGGAAACGGGCTTCCTCATATTCTGAGGAGGATCTTGATGACGAGCAGGATGTCTCTTATCAGCATAAATCTAGGACACCAGCCAGCGAGTCCTACACCTATGAAGAGGAGTCCCATCGTAAGAGGCAACGTAGAAGCCCATCACGTGAGGACATGGAGAACGATGCCATGAATAGGGCTCTGAATCAGATATCTAGGTCACCCTTCACGCGCAGGATTGAGGAGGCCAGACTCCCTCGGCGCTTTAACCAGCCAACGTTCACCATCTACAATGGTAAAACTGACCCCGTGGAGCATGTGAGTCATTTTAACCAGAGGATGGCTGTCTACTCCAGAGACGAAGCTCTGATGTGCAAGGTTTTCCCTTCCAGTCTTGGGCCTATCGCCATGAGGTGGTTTGACGGCTTGAAGGCAGGCTCCATCAACTCCTTCAAAGAGCTCACTCAAGCATTCGGCTCCTGTTTTGTCACATGCTGAAGAGTGGCCAGACCTTTCTCTTCACTGCTATCCTTGTCCATGCAGGAAGACGAGTCCTTGAAGGCATATTCAGACAGATACTAGGAGATGTTCAATGATTAATCCGCTATCTAGCCCATGGCCCTTCGCCCAATGGGGCTTGGACATTGTGGGACCCTTCCCTAAAGCTGCAGGAAACAAGAAGTACCTTCTGGTCGGCACAGACTATTTCACCAAGTGGGTTGAAGCCGAGCCACTAGCCAATATCAGAGACGTTGATGTGCAAAAGTTCGTGTGGAAGAATATTGTCACTCGGTTTGGAGTTCCTCACACTCTCATTTTGGACAACGGCTTACAGTTCGATAGCAAGGCATTCAGGAATTATTGCAGCGAGCTGGGAATTATAAACAGATACTCCACTCCTGCCTATCCCCAGGGTAATGGACAAGTAGAAGCTGTCAACAAGGTCATACTGAATGGCTTAAAGAAGAGGCTGGATGATGCAAAGGACAAATGGGTAGAAGAATTGCCACATGTACTTTGGGCCTACAAGACTACGCCTCGTAGGTCTACTGCAGAGACTCCCTTCTCAATGACCTATGGGGCTGAAGCTATCATTCCCGTGGAGACCGGTTTCCCAACGTTAAAAACTAGCTCGTTCAGTCCGGTCGACAACGATGAGCAACTACAGAAGAGTTTAGACTTGATTGAGGAAAGGAGGGAGAATGCAATGGTTTGGCTGGCACATTACCAACAAAAACTCAGGCAAGGCTATGATGCGAACGTAAAGCTAAGGCCTCTAGAGCCTGGTGATCTAGTGCTGAGGAAAGTTGTGGGCACCGTAAAAAATCCAGCTTGGGGAAAACTAGGACCCAATTGGGAAGGGCCATATCGCATCACTTCAGGAGCAGGCATTGGGGCATATTTCTTGGAAGACCTAGATGGTCATGTAATACCACGTCCATGGAATGTAAATAACCTCAAGAGGTACTTTTATTAATCGAATCTTTTCTTCAACCGATGTGCCAATTCACTGCGTAAAGTCTTCTCTCAAGTGTTTAAACTTAAATCCAGTCATGCCTGTAGTCCTCGGACCAGATGATTAGGGTTAGTTAACACTCATTCGCCACTAGCTCAAGTGTTTAAACTTAAATCCAATCATGCCTGTAGTTCTCGGACCAGATGATTAGGGTTAGTTAACACTCCGTTACCGCTCAAGTGTTTAAACTTAAATCCAATCATGCCTGTAGTCCTCAGACCAGATGATTAGGGTTAGTTAACACTCAGTTACAGTTCTATAGTGTTTAAACTTAAATCCAATCATGCCTGTAGTCCTCGGACCAGATGATTAGGGTTAGTTAACACTCCATTACAGTTCTATAGTGTTTAAACTTAAATCCAATCATGCCTGTAGTCCTCGGACCAGATGATTAAGGTTAGTTAACACTCAGTTACAGTTCTATAGTATTTAAACTTAAATCCAATCATGCCTGTATTCCTCGGACCAGATGATTAGGGTTAGTTAACACTCCGTAGCAGTTCTTGTGTTTAAACTTAAATCCAATCATGTCTGTAGTCCTCGGACCAGATGATTAGGGTTAGTTAACACTCCGTTACAGTTCTATAGTGTTTAAACTTAAATCCAATCATGCCTGTAGTCCTCGGACCAGATGATTAGGGTTAGTTAACACTCAGTTACAGTTCTATAGTGTTTAAACTTAAATCCAATCATGCCTGTAGTCCTCGGACCAGATGATTAGGGTTAGTTAACACTCCGTTATAGTTCTATAGTGTTTAAACTTAAATCCAATCATGCCTGTAGTCCTCGGACCAGATGATTAGGGTTAGTTAACACTCCGTTACCGCTCAAGTGTTTAAACTTAAATCCAATCATGCCTGTAGTCCTCGGACCAGATGATTAGGGTTAGTTAACACTCCGTTACAGTTCTATAGTGTTTAAACTTAAATCCAATCATGCCTGTAGTCCTCGGACCAGATGATTAGGGTTAGTTAACACTCAATTACAGTTCTATAGTGTTTAAACTTAAATCCAATCATGCCTGTAGTCCTCGGACCAGATGATTAGGGTTAGTTAACACTCCGTTACAGTTCTATAGTGTTTAAACTTAAATCCAATCATGCCTGTAGTCCTCGGACCAGATGATTAGGGTTAGTTAACACTCAGTTACAGTTCTATAGTGTTTAAACTTAAATCCAATCATGCCTGTAGTCCTCGGACCAGATGATTAGGGTTAGTTAACACTCAGTTACAGTTCTATAGTGTTTAAACTTAAATCCAATCATGCTTGTAGTCCTCGGACCAGATGATTAGGGTTAGTTAACACTCCGTTACAGTTTTATAGTGTTTAAACTTAAATCCAATCATGCCTGTAGTCCTCGGACCAGATGATTAGGGTTAGTTAACACTCAGTTACAGTTCTATAGTGTTTAAACTTAAATCCAATCATGCCTGTAGTCCTCGGACCAGATGATTAGGGTTAGTTAACACTCAGTTACAGTTCTATAGTGTTTAAACTTAAATCCAATCATGCCTGTAGTCCTCGGACCAGATGATTAGGGTTAGTTAACACTCCGTTACAGTTCTATAGTGTTTAAACTTAAATCCAATCATGCCTGTAGTCCTCGGACCAGATGATTAGGGTTAGTTAACACTCCGTTACAGTTCTATAGTGTTTAAACTTAAATCCAATCATGCCTGTAGTCCTCGAACCAGATGATTAGGGTTAGTTAACACTCTGTTATAGTTCTATAGTGTTTAAACTTAAATCCAATCATGCCTGTAGTCCTCGGACCAGATGATTAGGGTTAGTTAACACTCCGTAGCAGTTCTAGTGTTTAAACTTAAATCCAATCATGCCTGTAGTCCTCGGACCAGATGATTAGGGTTAGTTAACACTCTGGTGCAGTTTTGTAAGTGTTTAAACCTAAATCTAATCATGCCTGTAGTCTTCGGACCAGATGATAAGGGTTAGTTAACACTCGAATACGTTCGTCCCCCGTGGTCCTTGAATCAAATGACACAGGTTAGTGAATGCCCCCACACAGCTATTGTCACTGGGGCTTAGTGCTAAAATTCCTGATTGCGTTTAAATTAATTCTCACTTATGACTGTCTTCCTTGGTTATACTTATGACTATCTCACTTACACAACTACTCGCTGCAATCATTACCTGTTAGTAACTTTTATTCGGATTGTTCTTTTCAATATCAATCTTAATTACTCACACCATCAGTATGATGTATCAATTAAGTTTATTTGCATTATTTTGTTATAAGTGCAATGTGCAGTTATATGCAACAGTAATAAGTAGTAAGACATGTATTAAAAACATCAGAGACAAATGGGAAGCCATTCTATAAATAAAAGAGGAGTTTACATTTCCTTGGATAAAAACAAAAGAAAGTATAGGTGCAAAAACAAAAGCCCTATATATCTATTCTTTTGCTGGAGGGAGTACAGGGTCAGCAGCCTGGCCTGTCCGAGCAGTTGCTTCAGGGGCTTGGTCTTTGGGCTCAGCAGGAGTTTTCTCTTTACCCGACCCTTGGCCTTTTCCTTTGACTGGTCCAGCGGGCTTATCCTTGTCACCTGGCTGACCAGCTTCTTTGGGTGCACCAAGGGTGGACGGAGGAGCTTGGCTGACCAGGTATGGCTCAGAAGCCTCAGGAAGCTGTGGGGCAGAAGGATCATCCATCGGGAGCTCTCGGATATCAGGATCATAGTACGTGCTCCCAAGTAACCTCAGGGGAGAGTCCGAGGGGACCCCAGCAGCGTCTAATGCCTTTTGCCATGTTATGTCGCAGTACTCACGACTAACTGAGGCAAATTGCTCAGTGAGCTGCTGCCCGGTGACATCTACCCCCAATTGATACGCCGCCTTCCTCTCAGCTTCAACTGACTCCTTGGCCAGTTGAGCCTTTTGCTCAGCTGCTTTGGCGCTCTCTTTGGCCTTTTGGAGTTCAGCTCTGAGGCCCTTCACTACCTCCCTTTCAGTCGCCAGGTTAACCTCTGACGCGTTCAGCAGTTTACGCTGTTCCTCGACCTGCTTTTCAACGTTCTTGATCCCAGCCACGAGGCTTCGCTTCTGAGTGGTCACCTCTTTAAGGTCCTCAGACATACGAGCATATTCCTCCTTCAGCTGGCCGAGAGATGCCTCTACCTTAGACTGGGACTGGGCTGCTGCTTGGGCCTTGAGGTTGGACTCCTTGTTCCATTCCTCGGCCACGTAAATCTGCTGAGTAATCTGCATGACAACATTTTCAACATTAGGTTAAGAAAGGAAGCAAAGCCAATTAAGGATAAAACCTGAATTAAGGAATAGTGCACTTACCATGGCCATATCCCTCTTAAGGGACAAGAATAGCTCCTGCTGCCTGAAGCGCCTGAAGGAGGCCATGTCATGTGGGAGAAGGAGTGGCTGCTGCAGAGCCTCAGCAACGTACCCTGCCCTTCCCCCGTCATAATTCCTGAGGGATGTGTCCCGAGAAATGGGGGAGCCATCCAGCTCCAGCCTTGGAGACCAGTTGCGAGGTCCTCCTCCTCGGCGGACGTCGGCGACGACTTCGTCCCGGTTTTCAGTGGAAGAGGCCCTTTTGCTTCGTTGGTCCCTTACTACCTTTTGTTGTTTATTTGTCTTGGGTAGCACGACCACCTCCCTCTCTTCTGGCTCGTGGGGCCTCTTCTTCTGCAGGTTTGGTATGGGTTTCAAACCTGGGTCAGGGACCTGCGTAGGCACTGGGGGCAGGGTCACTACTGGTTTAGACGTCCCAGCATCTTTCTGCTCGGGCTTTTTACCCCTGCCCTTCATTAAACTCCTTAGATCCATGTCGTCGTCCGAGGAGTCTTCGGAATGAGTGACTAGCAAATTAAGGTGGATGCCTGACTGTTCGTAGGCCTCTTCCTCGGCGTCTGAGACCTCTACCACTTGGTTCACTCCTGAAGCCTCTCCCTCAAATTGAAATCCGTCTATTTGCTCTTCTAGCGAGGAGGTGGAAGAGCCGACCGTCTCACCTTCAACCGCTTGTCCGAGGGGAACTTACTGGAGTGGTTGGACAAGAGGGGGTATAGCCCGAGGATTCGGATGAGGTACGGGTTCAAGATCGTCTGGCGCCAAGAAACCTTTCCGACCGACGTCAATACGTGCAAGGCGATGATCTCCTTGGACAATTGCGTTGCCGACTGGTTGGAAACCCTTTGGCTTCCCTGTGTATCCCAGAATAAGGGGAGCAGATCGGAGTTGCCCGTCCTCGCTCACGAAAATCTCTGACCTTAATAGGTAATTAAGGGCGGCAGTATTTGTAAGGCTGAGCCGAGGAGAAACTTGTCTTTTATCTGTTACAAATCACAGCAGAACATGGTTAGAAACTCAGAAATAGCAACCAAAAAGGAATCAGAAACCATTAAAAGACGAGGACCCTAGGCCTATGGTTAGTGTGCCTAAATCTAACATGTCCCACCTGGCTTCCCATGCTTGGTTGGGCAATGATGGCCGTCATGCCATGCGCCCGAGACGATCACATAGTCGTCTTTCATCCCTTTGTTGGATTTGGGAAGGCAGGAAATGAGCTTGACAACGTCCGACCGGGATTTTAAGTAATATCCCGCATCTTGCTAGCTGTGGCATTCGTACATATGTACTACATCGAGCCAGGTGAGTCCCAATCCTAGGTGACAGTTAAGGTCCTCAATTGCTCCTAGGATCCTAAACATATTAGGCGCGCATTGCCAGGGAGTAAGCCTATGGTTCCGAAGGTAGCTAGTGGTGATGGGACCCATGGGGATGGTCATTCCCCCTTCTTTGAAGGCGATGAGGGGGATAACGACTTCCCCCGTCTTCCGATCTGTTAGTATTTTTTCTGGGGGGCAATACCTCACACCCACATTTGGGGGTATGCGATATGCGGCCCTAAACGCCTCCAGTTGCTCAGGGCTATCCACCAAGTACTGGAGTTTCCCCATGGCGCTTAAACAAAATGACTGGCCGAAGAGAGAACTAAAGGATTTGGTGGACGACAACTCACAAAGACTAAATCGGAGAAAGGATTTCAGGCTTGTAGAAGGGTTCGTGCTAATTCTGGGGAAGTCTGAAACCGGCGACTGAGAGATTTGGACGGAGTGGCACGCTTGTTCTTGCTGGAGCGTCTGAAGATTTGCAAAGTGAGGAGGAAATAACTTCCTCTGAGGTTTTATACGGGGTCAAGCGAAGGGTCAGGGGCACTCCCGCCCAAATTCTGAAGAAAAAACCACAGCCGTTGGATCAGTCAGTCACTGTTGGATACGAAAGACAAAGCGCCACCTGGTGCAATTAATGCAGCGCCTTGGGAATATGGAAACCGCAGCTGCATTAATGAAGCGTGTGTTCCTATGTCTACGCACGTGCCAGTTCAAATCTGCCCGTTCTCAAGCTTTTGCTCCGTGGCAAGTCAAAATCCTACTTTTTCTCTTCGGATGCGAGGGAAAAACTACAATTTTGAGGGGCTAATGTGGGGGGAGAAAAGCCCAACCCAACGTATTGGGCCCAAGGCCCATATGAGGAACACTGTTCGTCCGAGGAGATGAAAACATTCAATCAGAGGCCCATGTAAAAGGAGAATGTCTAGAGATGTACACGTGTACGATCCGAGGAGATGTTCATATGTCCGAGGAGTCCAATATCCTCGGATCCAAAGAAGTTTGGCCCGACAGGTGTATGGGAGGTTCAAGTGATCTTTCTGACAAATATTAGGAGGGAAATGAGCCTCGGACACGCATGAAGATAACAGGAACAGAGAAATATCAACGAGACAGACTTCAACCACCGCATTAAATGCACTGCACCTACCTTCCTGGCCGCATTTATGTGGAGAAGACCCCTGAACAGTGCATTCTCAACTACCGCCACTCACACAAGGCTAAAGGGGGAGTATGATGGGACATGCACTCAAATGGGCGTCTAGATGATGAACAAGTGGACGGTGAAGATGTAGGAAGGAAGTACTATATAAGATAAGGGTGCCTCTGGTAGAAGGGGATCGAAAATCAGAAGTAGAAAAGAGTGTACTCCATTACTGTAGCTCCAAGAATTGTAACCCAAGTTTATCAATGAAAAACACCTCTTCGGACGTTGCATTTACATCTGTCCGAGCACATATTAATACAAATTCATTCACAAACATTGCTGTCTAACACTGTTATTTCATTGTTAGCCTAGCTCTTTCACCCACTCTCTACAAATTTATTGTCTTGGGTTCAATGGGCTCAAAATCCATACCTTCTTGGGCTTGGGCAGCAAAAATTGACCCTACAATTTATGTAAAAAAAAAAAAAACCTATAGTTATTTTTTCTAAAATTTATGTGAAAAAAAAAACTTATTAGAATTCTAGTATTCTTGTCTGAGTTTAATTACTTTGACAACAATTGAAAGCAAAACAATTGTGTGCTTAAGTTAGTGGAAATAATTATATATTTGTCAATTATTTTAAGAAATGCCTGCATATTCTTAACTATATTAATCCCAACAATTTACCTTCCTCTATTTTCAAACTCATATAATATAATCGAAATTTATTCCAAAAATACTATAACACATAATGAGAAAAAAAAAATCTTATTAAAATTACAAAATAAACTTATAGTGTACCCATGCATCACAGAAAATATTGAGTAATTTTATTAATTGAACTAACAGAACCTACCTAAACTAGATTTTTTAGTACACAACACAAGTGGAATTATTATTTTTAATTAATAAACAAACACATGCATACACATGTTTATGCATTGCACTTAATATCATCTTGCCAAAGTCCCCAAGGAGGGCTTAGTACTGTTTGATAGCTGATTGTTATAAGCAGTACTGCAACCACCAGAAGCATATTGCGCCTTTCATTTGAAATTGCCATTATTTCATGAGCATACTTATTTCGAACAAGATTCACTGATCTTGCTAATTTTGCAAGCAAATAGAATGTAGAAAGAGAAAACCACAAATTAGCTCCAACACGTTTTAGCATAACTTTGATCTCTCTGTTGTTTACTTGTGTTTGTCCTTCTAAATTTCTATGGTTTAGATTGTTAAATCTGGAATCCCAATACAGTAAGGGACTCACAACCTGCATAATGTGGTCATACATTGTCACTATTGTTGGGTTAAAAAATATTGACCTCGATTTAATTACCCAAGTTAATTAATTAGGTTAAATTGCAAATTGTGGAGGCATCAACAAATCACCAAATAAACTAAATGCAACAGAAAATAAATAACTCAGTAATTTGTTGATGAATGGGGAAAATCACTCGAAAGTCAAAAACTCCACTGGGTGAATTTATGGTCACCACTCCCAAGAATCCACTAATAATCAATAATCAAGCGGTTACATGTATGAAGAATCTTACCCCTACCCTGGCCTATCCCAATATACCAACTTACAGTTGAACATTCGCTTAAATATACCTAATTGAACTTGATATTGTAGTAGCCTTCTTTCATTTTGCACAAATCTCCAATCTGTGACTAACTCCTTTGCACGGATCCTAGTACGTGGCTAACTCTAGCAACTTGAATGATTATTGTTGGCTGAAAAGTTTTTTACTTCATAAATGATGAAGATCAAGAAGCACTTAGTTACAAAACCCTAATGCATACAAACGCAGTAGGTTCTTATAAAGTGTATGACTTCTAGGTCTCTTTTTCCGTCAATGATGACTTTTAAAATAAGCCTTATATATGACTAAGGTTGTGAGAAGAGAAACCGTAATTATTTAACCTAACTTAGATCTACCCAATTACAAGTAAAGTGCATTTTGTGAAAGGATAGCAAATTACATAGAAAATATAACCCTAACAACTATATAATCTCATAAGTGTGAATTATTAATCAAGTCCTATCCTTTGGCCCAGATCTTAATCCAATTCCAAATGCATAAACATCTTCTTCTTCTTTTATAATTTTTGAATTCAAATTATAATTAAAGAAGAAAAAAAAATGATTATATATAATGCATCTTACATGCAATTGCAAGGCCACTTAATCGTTTAAAGATAAGATACTTTATCTTAAAAATAAATAAATAGAAGGAGAAGATAAGATCTTATAAATTGAGAAAGAAGCTACAATTTTCTGCAGCTAACAGAGGAAATGTGATGACATTTATGGAAGAACCATTGATATCATTGTAATACTTAAGGGTGTATATTGCAAATTTTGAAAGTCGAGGAACTAATTTAGAACCAACTGTACACTGGTTAAAGAAGATTTAAGCCTTAAATTATTAATGGAAGTTGCTTTAAGTGAAACTTATTATTAAAGCCCCAAGAAGTTTAAAAATAGTACACTGATCTAAAAGCCTACACATTTGTCATCTGCTTCTTTAACTGTTAAAAGTCAAATCTTTGCTGCTCGTGAGTTTTAGAACCGAATTAATATCCCTACACTGAAGCTTCACCACAATCCTTGAAAACCAATTACAGCAGGCAGCCAAAATTTACGCTGGAACTATGCCACTTTCTTCTTTTGATTTTAGACAGAAAAATCGTATTAAAGAAAGCTGAGATGACACTTCTGTTTGTTCTGTTTGTCACCTATGAGGATGAGAAATTTTTTATGGATAATTGGAGTTTGAAACTAAACATAATTAAGTACGGCCAACAGTGTTTCAACTTACTCCAATTCGAAGTATAACTTACTCTTTTTTAGAAGTTCAAACTATGAATGCAACCAATACAGGTATGTGACCGCTATTTTTTCATTATAAATTTATGCTTCCAAAGCATGATCTCATTCAAATTAGACGCTTAGAGAATCTGAAAATATTTTAAAGCATTCAAATATTGAAGACTGAAGAGCCCAACTAAATTACATCATTTGCCCCCACCCTCCATGACCCAAAAGTATTGGCAGGTTACTCTTGTCAACCAATTAAATTGATATGGTTCGTGTAAGATATAACAACTTCTGTGTTTACTTAGCATGATGCTCTTGTTAACTCTTACTTAATGTTACACCACCTTATAAATTTTGAATGAAATAATATTTTGAAAATATACCTTATCAATAGATTAAATGTTGTCTATATTGTTAACGCGGAATATTTGATTTTATTTTATGTTGGCAAATACATGAATCAAAACTTGTCTTGTTATAGTTTTTAAAGTTTACAGATGTACAAAGGTGTAAAGATATGGTTCTAACACAAGATATGTGAGAAATTTGATTATAAATTCAAAAATTAATTAATGCTATGCAATCAAACTGCTTTATTGCAATATACATTATATTCATAGATGACATTGGGTACTTCAACTATGACCTTAGAAACATGGACTAAATTTTATTATCAAAGAAAAAAGAGAGTAAAAGTTGAGACACGTTAGGTCGGCTAATATTTTGCTTCCCATCAATTCTTCTCCCATGATTGAATCCGCAAACCACTTAGAGCTGAATCTTGCAATCTTAAAAAGTTAAGCGTATGCCTGACTCTTTTCCAAGCGGGAAGAAAAACTGAAATACTCGACCAATCTGGAGCTTGGGATTATGGTCAAGAGTACTTAACAAAAATAACAAAACCAGAGGAAGTAGCTAGACATTTATTACAAAGAAATTAACAAACTAATTACAGAGAAATGTGGTAACTGAAACTAATTACAGCTGGAACAACCTAACAAACTAAAACATAATTTCCCGCGCTTGTAACAACCACTCAATCACAAATAACGGCTTCATCAGAACGACTAAGTGTGGATAAGTGCGTTAATAAGCTAAGCTAATTATAAAAACGGCACCGTTTTCTTTATTTAGCACTAAGTGAAACGACACCGTGCCCTCGTTTTATTCTTTTTTTTTTTTTTTTTTTGGTAAACTGGCAATTTAATTAAAACAAAAGACTAGAGAACAGAGGCAACAAAAGAGCCACCCCTTGTTCGTATACAGACCACGTTTATCTGCCTCAATAAGAGGGAGCAAGTCCATAGGCGGACTAGAAAACGAAACAAAGTTTACAGATTGAAGAAGGCCTATTCTAGACAGCTTGTCGGCGCACATGTTGGCTTCACGAAAGATATGTCTGATCTGGCACTGAGGAAGGCGAGCAACCAGCAGCAAACAATCATCAAACAGAGGGGAGAGTATAGTATTAGCATAAACAGGGTTGTTGAGAGCAGCAACTACTGCACTAGCATCCAACTCAACAATGACAGAATGAAGGTTCATGTGGTTAAACCAACATGGTACCAGACTTCGGCTGTACGTCGTCCTCTAAAGCATGCTAGACACTGGGAATTTTGTGATAACAAGCACAAACTAAAGCATCATATGGGTTAGCTTCAACGAACCAACCAATACAATCTTACCAACCCAAGTCTTAGATTCTGGGAGAAACCTATTCTCTATCATGTCCGAAGAAAGTTACGAGGAGGGTAATTTCAGCTCCATTTCACTGGCATAGAGCAGACCTCCTACAATCTGATACATAATCAAATAGATGTTGACACCAATTATCCTTATGGATGTTTCTGAGCTAATCCTGGACAAGTCAGGCTACCTTCAAGTCAAGAACTGATACGGAAATATATCTAACTCTTTCTATAGGGTCAACACTTGATTTTGATAGTCCAGCACAACTGTCTCATTTTTTGTCGAATGGGTGAAGTTAAAGAATGAGCATGAAGAAGAATCAAGCAGTTGCACAACAGAGACAAGCCAGGTAGAGAGGCAGAGGGCTGAAACAGAGCACTGGAAGTGAAGCTATTCTGCTTGCTGCATAAACGACAGAGCTCTATTTGATCAATGCACTATGCTACTTGTAGTTTAGGGCTGTGTTTGTTTTGGCTTCAAATGGTTTCCGGAAATGGTTTTCCGTAAAATAGGCTGTTTGGGTGCGCAAGGAAAATTGGGTCAAACGGAAAATCATTTCCGTTGACCGAAAATAAGCCTTCTGATTACGGAAAACCAATTCCGTTTCTATTTTACCTTCAATTCACTTCCGGAAAAGAGAGAAAGAGAGAGAGAAAGAAGGACCAGACGCGCAACAGGGAGAAAGAGAGAGAGAAAGGACTCAGACGCGCACCCAGACCGCCGTCGTTGTCCCCTCCACGCGACGGTGAGAGAGACCGATCGCACCCAGACCGATCGCACCCCACCGAAGACCGATCCACCCAGACCGATCGCACCCCACCGAGATCGCATCACGCTCTTCGACGTCGCCTGGGAACCCCGAGCTCCAGTCCGACGATCGCACGCACCAGATCGCACCGGTCTCGTCGATCGCAGCACCGCGCCGATCACACCGCGCCGCTCGATCTGACCGCTCGATCTCGCCTCCGCTCGATCTCGTCGTTTCCCATGACCGATCTCATCGCCCATGACCGATCTCTCCCTTTCCATCCATTTTTGATCACTCTCTCGTCCTCGCTCTCTCAGTTTGACCGAATGTGGATTTGATCGAATGGAGTTGTTGTGATTTTTGTTTTTTGAAGTTTATACGTTGAAATTTCTATTATAAAACTTGTTTGGGAACTGAGAAAATGGGTAAGAAAATGTGAGAAAGTGTAGGAAAATAGCATTTTCAGTATGCAACCAAACACATGAAAATATTTTCTAGAAAATTTTTCATAATGCAGCCAAACACTCAGAAAATATTTTCCTTTCCCGAAAATACCATTTCCGGAAAATATCTATTTTCCGAAAAATATTTTACGGCAACCAAACACAGCCTAGGATTAGCTTAATTGGTAGTTTCTATTTATGTACACGTGTAAATGATTGATTGGTTGAAGAAGTCAAATCCGTATAATCTGAAGTTAGGTCTTTGAGTGTGTATAAAATATCTGATGTACTTTCATATGCTGCTTAATGCAATACAGAATTTCTTTCATCAAATTCTCACATTTGTCATCTGCTTCTTTAAAAATTATATTATTATATTTTAATAATATAATTTTTTAGAAAAAATAATATAAATTACCTAGACTCATGACACTGCTTAAAAGAACCCAAATTTAGACCCTCCCTCCCCGTTTATTTTGAAAAAAGAGAACCATATAAGTTCCTTTTTTTTTTTTTTAATATTAATCATTAGTCCGTCACCTATAAAAATCTAATTATACTTAGAAATAAATACATGTACCTCATGAAACACATAAAAATAAATTAATATTTTTCTTAAATTTATTTTTTTTTTCAAAATAGAAAAGAATACAAAAAATAAGTAACTTTTTTTTTTTTTTTCATATTGTTTGATCTTTCAACAAGAGATGGAAGTCCCAAATACTTCTCAAACTCTTTGATCTTGGGAACACCGAGAGCCTCTTGAATGGATTGGTATGTCATCATCACCGTCTAAACATTTGAATTTAACTCTTATACAATTCAGTAGGGATACAGTGGAGGCAGCTTGGCTTTTTGATGCTCCTGGTCAAGCCATGTCTCGGGTAGAAGGGAAGATTAGCCACTGCCAAGCAAAACTTAAGTGGTGGAGCCGGGTGGCAATTGGGAATATTACCCGTTTACTGAAGGAGAAAAAAGAATTATTACGAAAGGCGGAGGAGGCTGCAATAGCGGGTAGGTCCATGAATCGGGTGCTTAGGCTGAAAAAAGAAATAAATGATCTTTTATCTAAAGAAGAAAAAATGTGGAAACAGAGATCCCGGGCTTTGTGGCTACATGAGGGTGATAATAACACTCGCTATTTCCATAGTCGTGCTACTCACAGGTTCAGGAGAAACAGGATTGAGGCTTTGGAGAATTCTAGTGGAGAAAGGTGTGTGGATGAAAATGGCATAGCAAATATTTTGGTGGATTTTTATCAGAATCTTTTTGCTTCTTCCTCACCAAACCAGATTGAGGAAGCCCTAGTAGCTACTCCTATGGTGGTAACGGAGGAGATGAACCTTGAACTTGTGGCACCTTTTGAGAGAGCAGAAGTGGATATGGCTTTAAAACAAATGGATCCTTTAAAAGCACCTGGACCAGACGGGATGCCTCCACTATTTTTTCAGCAATTTTGGTCGACAATTGGTGATGAAGTGGCAGAGGCGGTTCTCACTTGTCTCAACACGGGCTCAATACCACCATCAATAAACCGAACCTTTATCTCTCTCATCCCAAAGGTCAAAAGCCCGGTAAGAGTTTCAGATTACCGCCCTATTGCTCTATGTAACATTCTCTATAAGCTTATTTCTAAGGTGCTAGCAAATAGACTCAAAATAATTTTACCTTGTATTATTTCTGAATCTCAAAGTGCTTTTCAGTCCAGTAAAGCAATTACTGATAATATTCTAGTTGCCTTTGAGACTTTGCACCATATGAAAAATCAAAAATCCAAGAAGGGGGGTTTTATGGCTATGAAGTTAGACATGAGTAAGGCGTACGACCGGGTGGAGTGGATTTATTTGGTGAAAATTATGGAGAAGTTGGGTTTTTGTGAGAAGTGGGTGTCTCTTGTTTTGGAGTGTATTAGCACTGTGTCTTACTCAATATTGGTGAATGGAGAGCCGAGGGGAGATATTAGACCTTCAAGGGGTCTAAGGCAGGGGGACCCTTTGTCTCCATACCTTTTTCTGATATGCTCAGAAGGATTGAATAGGATGCTTCAAAAGGCAGCAGCTGATGATGGTATAAGGGGCTTCTCTTTATGTAAGAGGGGGCCAAAAATCTCACATTTATTTTTTGCAGATGATAGCTTATTGTTTTGCAGAGCCTCTTTGTCAGATTTACAGGTCATTCAAAATATTCTATCATTGTATGAGAAAGCATCAGGCCAAAAGTTGAACCGGGAGAAGACAACCATTTTCTTCAGTAAAGCAGTAAGTGAAGACACCAAGACCCAAATCTCCAATTATTTGGAGGTACCTGAGATAAAAGAATATGAAAAGTACCTTGGCTTACCGGCCATGGTGGGGAGGAAGAAGAAAGAAAGCCTCAACTATATAAAAGAGAGAGTATGGAGCAAACTCCAAGGGTGGAAAGAGAAGCTTTTGTCCCAAGCGGGTAGAGAGATTTTGCTCAAAGCGGTGGTGCAAGCAATTCCCACTTTTGCGATGAGTTGTTTCAAACTACCTGGGGGCCTTTGTGATGAAATTGAAGCTTTAATCCGAAAATTCTTTTGGGGACAAAAGGGGGAGCAAAGAAAAATTCATTGGAAAAAATGGGAGGTTTTATGTAAGCCTAAATCCGAAGGTGGGATGGGATTCAAAGACTTGGGAAAATTTAACGATGCAATGTTGGCAAAACAGGTTTGGAGACTACTAAAAGACCAAAACTCCCTCTTTTTTCGGGTTTTCAAAGCAAAATATTTTCCAAAGGGGTCGATCTTTGAAGCTCAAGTGGCAGGAGGGTCATATGCTTGGCAGAGTATTCTCAAAGCTAGGAAGGTGATTTCGAGGGGTATGAGATGGAGGATAGGGGATGGAAAAAGCATAAATATTTATAATGACAACTGGCTTCCTGGGATGGGCTCGGCCAAAGTAGTTTCTCCACATGTGCCTACATTGGAAGGTGCACAAGTTGCTGCTCTCATAAACCCGGACACAAGGACCTGGAATCAGAACATGTTACAACAAAATTTTTTGAGTTTTGAGGTTGACCGTATAAAAGCCATACCACTGTGTTGGACAGTACAGAACGATTGTCTAATATGGCCGGCTTGTGGTAGTGGGGAATACTCAGTTAAAACGGGATATAAGCTTCTGTGTGAAGAAGAATACTCTAGTGCCGCATCGAGCTCAGATGGGTCGGAGCAGAATCTTTTTTGGAAGCGCATTTGGAGATTGCGTGTCCCAAACAAAATTAAATTGTTCCTTTGGCGAGTATGTTCAAATGCTTTGCCAACAAAGGAAAATTTGAAGAGGAGGAAGATTCTAGACGATGCCAAATGCAGTGCTTGCCTCTCGGCCCAGGAGACCACGTTCCACGCCATCTGGAGTTGCGAGATGATACATCAAATTTGGACCCCCTGTTTCGGCTGGGTCCGAACAGAGCACCCTCGAATTCAAGACGTGCAGGAGCTTATTCATCTGGTTGGGCAGCGGACTGATAGTCTTGAGCTGTTTGCAGTTGTGGCGTGGTGTATTTGGAACCACAGAAATAGGTTGAGACTGAATGAGAAGGGCATGGCGATTGATAGAATTTTTACAGCAGCCAAGGAGTACCTCTTGGACTTTCAGCTGAAACTTCCGAGGCCTGCACCTAAACAATCCAAGGCGAGTATAAGATGGAGACCTCCGTTGGGTGAGTTATATAAAACTAACTATGACGGGGCTGTGTTCAGTGAGTCGGGCGAGGCTGGTATCGAAGTTGTAGTCCGTGATGCAAAGGGGGAGGTTATTGCGGCCCTTGCTGAAAAAATCACCTATCCGGGGTCAGTGGTGGTGTTAGAAGCCTTAGCTGCAAGAAGGGCTGTAAAATTTATTGTGGAGCTGGGCATCTCGTTGTCTGAATTTGAGGGGGACTCAGAGGTGGTGTATAGGGCGTTGCGGACAGCGGATTGGAGTCACTCGTCCATTGGCCAGATTATCAAAGACATTTTGTCTATTGTGGGTTCAATTAGAACCTTTTCTTTCTCTCATACTAGGCGGCAGGGTAACTGTGTGGCCCATGCTTTGGCTAAGAGAGCAATTGTTTCTTTTCCTTTACTAGTGTGGATGGAGCATGTTCCATCTGACATAGAACAGCTTGTTATTTCTGATTTTGCAACTACTTAATAAAAGCATTTGATGTTGATTCTCAAAAAAAAAAAAAAAAAAAAAATTTTAGGAAGGATTTGTTGTGGGGGAGTGGTTTTACTAGTTTCCTTTTATAGGTCGTGGATCATAGGCCTATGAAGGGAGTAAGGAGTATTAAAGGAGCAGGCCCAGCCCAAAGTGCATAAAGGACTGAGCATGTCCATGAGTCTGATGCAACCCAATGCTTAGCCGACTTATCACCCACCTCAGTTCGCATAGTGGAGATGTTAGGCCGAGGTATAGTTGCAGCTTGATTAGCATAGGGCCAAGGAATTAGAGTTTAGATGTTCATCTCATCTCATAGCAATGGCTCCATACCGACTCAGCCTCTTCAAAAGGTGGAGGAAACACCTGATGGGACTATAATGCACTACTAAAGGGAGGATCAACCAGTATAAATAGGATCTCTTCCCATTTGAACAGGGGGTTAGAAATACAGAGAGAGAAAGAAAAGAATTTTGAGAGAGAGAGATTGTTTCTTCTGGATACCAGGTTATCGTATCATCCTCGGATTTCTATTATCTGGACTGTGGGCACGGTGACTTTCTAGGGAATGACAGCCAGTATGATCAACAAACAAGTGATAACTCTGGAAATGGCGGATCATGGTGTGGGCCTTTCAAAACATGGCAAACCATATACAACTATGATATAACATATGGGTTGAGTGAGGAGGAGGCCAATCTAGTGTTAGGTGGGGAGGTGGCATTGTGGTCTGAGCAAGCAGATCCTGCAGTTTTAGATGCAAGAATTTGGCCAAGAACTTCAGCAATGGCAGAGACACTGTGGTCTGGAAACCGAGATGAGACAGGTAAGAAAAGGTATGCTGAGGCAACAGATAGGTTGAACGAGTGGAGATATAGAATGGTACGAAGAGGTATTGGAGCTGAACCCATTCAGCCTTTTGCTTAGTTATTTCCTTCTTTTTCTTTTTTGTTGATAAGTAGCTATTTCCTTCTTATATACTTGAAAAATAATAATACTAATAATTGTTACTGATTTGATTTTTTGTGTTACTTTTCTTGCTATAGAATGCATTAGTTGAGGAAGATGAATGGTAATTGTATTTCATTTTCCAAATTATTGAGCCTTCAACTCATGTGACAAATAGTTTGACTCCTCTCTTGTTTTAAATCACTCTGTTGTGTGCAACGCTAATTTAAGCAATGAGCCTCCTCAATCTTTTTATTGATATTTCTTTTACAATTTTTACCCTGCATTTGAATCTTTCTCTTCACCTATCAAAAAGTAAATAAATCTTTCTCTTGGCTAGCACTAGCTTGAGAGGGTGTTATATAAAGGAATTAAGATTGTGATGAAGCTATAGAGGAGAAGAATGAAAAGGAAGTGGGGTTTTGGCTATGATACTTTCCTTGGTGGAACTAGAACAGGTAATCTTGTACTCTAGTTTCTGTCACAGTGATTAGATGATTGGATTTTTGTTCGATTTTTACAAAATACTTTTAAGGAATTTTTAAAATTATTTAAATGAAGGAATTTACATTAATTAATGAAATTGAAATTCTGTCAACTCAAATTTCTAATAATTGAATGAGTAGAATTAATACTAAAGAAAATAGAACATTTTGAAAATGATCATATGGATGATAATGGTGGTGAGAATAACTAGGTAATAGTGGAGGTGTGGAGTCATGGTTGTAGACCTCACAGGAATTTATAAAGCTATGTCTACCACATAAAATAGAATGGCTTTGATTTATTAAATTATCCAATTTCTAAGAATGTATACCTGGCATTAAGTATTGCAATCAATTTGCAAATTATAGTACCTAGAACCATAGACATTGTACAATAAAATGTAGCTTGGCACAGAAAGATAGCTTAAGGATTGCAACAAACCAGCCCTCATCGTAGAGAAAGAAGCTGTGATTTTCTGCAGCAAACAGAGAAAGAACAGAGCAGTAAAACAAGGACTCCAGGGCCTGGTTTTTATTCATTCACTGTTTCAGCCAGTAAATTTAGTATGTATACATGAGCATGGCTCATTTTCAACCTTAAAAGTTACAAGGGAATCACTTCATAATCATACACTATTTTTTAGTTGACCAAACCAAACACAAGTTAAAACTAGTTTTACAACTTATTTTTTTATTTGAAGTAACAGTTCTGTGAACAGTTTCAGAATTTTCAGCCCAAAATGGCTTCATATGTTTGCATTGCTTATATAAAGAGTTAAGTTTTCTTTTTCTTTTTTCCCCTGTAGATAGAGGGCGGCATAAGAGCATTCTCATCAGCTCTCTCATAAAAAATGTCATTTTGCCACACTAAAAACCTACTTTATCATTTTAACACATCATTTTACAATATACCATTTATCAGATGTTCTATTTTTCTGTTCTAAACATTAAAATAATATATACATCACATTAAAATAATATATTTACTCAACACCCAACAATATACAAACACACAACCCCGTGGCAGTCACCACCAACCAAGAACCACCGATACAACCACCGCCACAAACTACAACCACAATCACCGGTATGGCAGCTTCAGAATTCCAAATCCAAACAAATTCCAAATCCAAATCCAAAAACCTCAACAACAAAAAAAAAAAAATTTCCAAATCCAAATTCCAACAAATTCCAAATCCAAAAACCTCAACAACCAAAAAAAAAAAAAAAAAAAAAAAAAAAAAAAAAAAAAAAAAATCAAAACCTTCAACAAAACCCCACCATACACAAGGCGGCATGGCAGCTTCAGACCGAGATGGGTTCAGATCGAGGCGACATGGCAGCTTCAGACCAAGGTGGCAATGGTGGCTTCAGACTGGCGACGATGGCGTCTTCAGATCGGCGGCGATGGAGTCTTCAAACGAGAAGCGATGGCGGCGGCTTGATCGGTGAGGGCGGTGGCTTGATCGGTGATCAGCGGCTTGATCGGTGAGGCCGCCGTACCGTTGATTTGAGGGTGAGGGAGAGTGATCTGAAGAAATCGTCTGATTCGGTGTATCAGATCATAGAACAGAGAGGAGAAATCGAAAAAGGGGGGAAAAAAACCGGTGAACCTGATTTTATAGGAAAGAGAAAGCAAAAGGGAGAAGAAAAGAGCATGGAGAGTGGAGATGGTGAAGCAGAAATGGAGTGGCTGTCTGGCTGAACGTGAAGAAGAAGAAGTTATATTTTAATCGGAGGAGAGAGAAAGACCAATAAAAAAGTAATAAACGGAAATGGCATTTTCATCCGTACGCTCTCAAAAATGAGAGCGTACTGTAGCATGTCTTATAATTTTAGCACATTTAAAACATCTGATGATGCTATGTTTTTGGTGTTTGGTGTGCCAAATATTTAGTATTTGATACATTTAGCACACCTGATGAGAATGCTCTAATGGTTTCATATTTAGTATTGCTCATTATTTCTTGTTCTTTGATACCATAGTAGAACAAAATGTTGAGAGAAAAAAAAAGTACTAGAGTTTTAGTTGTTATTCTTGGTAAAATTTTATAGAACTTGGAAGCAATATTTTGTAATGCTAACGGGTCAGCTAAACTGAGTTTGTCCACATGTCCAACCTACACATTTGTCATCTGCTTCTTTACCTGTTTAAAGTCTAGCATAACTGCCTCCATAGACCAGCTAGAGCTACACATTCCATTACACAAATCAGAAACTGCTTTGCTGCACGTGAGTACTAGAACTGTGTGAATATCCCTACGCTGAAGCTTCAGCATAATTTGGCAAATAGCAAGGCAGGCTGCAACCTGCAGTTATTTTAGAAATTGAAAATCACTTAAATTTTTTTTGACACTTACTGTTTGTTCTGTTTGTCGCCTATACAGATGAAAATATATTTATTGATATTTGGAGGTTGAAACTAAACATAATTAAGTTTATGCGTAGCAACCAGACCAACACTGTTTTACCTTATTCCAATCTGAAGTACAATTTATGTTCAACTCATTCTACAGGTCATTGCTGTCTGCTGGGTGGAAAAAGAAGGAAGGGCCATGTGGTTTGAAGTCAAGACGTTAATGCCAAATTATTTCTTGTAGAAACTTTCTTCCTTTGATATTGATTGTTTTGGTTGTTTGCAGATAAAATATGCTGATATCTGTCAATCTTCACCACTTAGCTTTTGTATCCACTCAAAGCATAAGCCTTCCACAATCCTGAGTAAATGAAAACCCACCTGAACATGTCAAACTATCCATGATTAATTTATTTTGTCAATTTCAGATCATGTGCCAGCCAAGATTGTCATATTGAGGTTGAAAATCCAAAAAATAAGTTAACCAAAACAGTGCCATTTGAAAACTATGTGATCTATGAGATGTATCAATTAACTACTTGCTGCCTGCAGTTTGATTTTCCTGACTATTTTGACCATTGGCAAATTTCAAAGTAGACACCAGTGCTCAACAATATTCACCAAGGCTACACTTTTAAGTTCTTCATAAGTCGACCATTGACCACTTTGTATTAGCCCTATCTTTTTCCAATGGCTTCATTACTGTCTCATTTCCATTGCCAATTGTTTATCCTTGTTATCAGTTATCACCCTCCTGGTTCCTGCAATAGCTCAAGTCAACAATAACATAAGTGTGGGTTCAACTCTCTTTGCCACTGACAATAACTCCACATGGACTTCACCATCTGGCTATTTTGCATTTGGTTTCCACTGGCTTCCAGGTGAACAAGATCAGTTCCTACTTGCTATCTGGTTCGCTAAGATACCAGATGAAACTATAGTTTGGTTTGCAAAGAGAGACAATCAAAAGCTGACCAGACAGCTTGTACTCAAAGCTCCAAGTAGATTGGAGTTGTGGAGGTCCAACAACAGTGAGAATCGTGAAGTATCAAATGGGGCCATGCTAGACACTGGGAATTTTGTGATAACAAGCACAGACTAAAGTATCATATGGGTTAGCTTCAACGAACCAACCAATACAATCTTACCAACCCAAGTCTTAGATTCTGGGAGCAACCTATTCTCTATCATGTCTGAAGAAAGTTACGAGGGGGGAAATTTCAGCTCCATTTCACTGGCATAGAGCAGACCTCCTACAATCTGATACTTAATCAAATAGATGTCGACACCAAATATCCTTATGGAGTTTATTATAGTCATCAGGATGTTTCTGAGCTAATCCTGGACAAGTCAGGCTACCTTCAAGTCAAGAACTCATAGGGAAATATATCTAACCTTACATCAGAGGGTGCGGTCTTCAAGACAGACTCTTACTATAGGGCAACACTTGATTTTGATGGAGTTTTCAGATTCTATGCTCACCCAAGACTGAAGTTGGTCTCTCATCTTCCACCTTGGCATTGAGAAGTATCAGCCCCAAGCTCATTCTTGGGCCTACTGTACTGCTACAAATTCCTTGGTACTCTCTTATACTATTGTACTGCACTGTGCCACCTGTGTAGTTGTATTGTACTATTAGTACTCTTGAATTGATTGATTTCTCTATATATAGGCTCCCTCTATATAGTACCGTTCATTAAGCAATGTACTTATTCTCAGTTTCTACCTATACAATCCTCCAATTTCTTAAAGACTACACTTGGGCTTGGTTGCTTAATTGTTATCAATTTGCTAGTTTAAGTGCTTGAAGACAAAGACATTGTACTATAAAATGATGCTTGACAGGGAGTTTCATATGAAAAGGGAAAAAACTAATGTTAGGCTGTATATTTCAGCAGATAAGACGCACAAAGATAGCTTAAAGGTTGCAACAAAACAACCCTTTTCAGTAGAGAAAGAAGCTCTAATTTTCTGCAGCAAAACAAGGACTCCAGACCTAATTTATATTCATTCACTGTTTGAGCAAGTACTCATTTTCAGCCTTACAAGTGAACCACTTCATAATCATACGACTAATTCTTTAGTTAACAAAACCAAAGACAAGTTCTATGAACAGTGTCAGAACACGTTAACCATAACAAGGGACATGATATTCAGCTGAATAGCTTTTTATGTTTCCATTGCTTAGATTGACTGCAATGGATTTTCATTTTTATTCCCCTGCAGATAGAGGGTGGCATAATGATATGATTTTACATTTTCACTAGGCTTGTCTAACCATGGCACAATATTTTTTGTTTTCTAATACTATAGTTCCAAAAGTACAAAACAAAATGTTGGTGAAAAAAAGACAATCAAAGAGCTTTATTTATTTTTCCAGCTATTCATATAAGACTTTAAAGCACTATTTGCTATTGCTAACAATTGAAAGTCCAGTACAACTGCCTCCATGCCCATGCACTATTTGCTGCTGGTGAATACTATAACTGAATGCATACCCCTACACTGAATAGCAAGGCAGGCTGCACTTAACAAAGTCAAAGTACTGAACAGACCAAGCTAGAACCATTCTTTGTTCTTTTTTCTTTTTTTTCTTTTTTTTTTTTCACTTGTTTTGAAGAATAGACATTTATGGATTCTGTCCATTATGACCAGGCCAATGGGGTTTTAACTTATTCCGATTCAAAGTAGAGTTTATTCTTTTTTAAAAGCTTCACTCTAACATTGCAAACAATATAACAATGACCACTGTTTCATCGACAGGATAGTATGATCTTTTTGAAATTTAAAGCACCCAATAATATCCGGAGCTTTTAGAACAAAATGCTCTTTAAATATTAAGGTATGAGAGAAATTCAAAAATTAAGTAATGCTATGCAATCACACTGCTTTATTACAATATAAATTAAGTAGTTCAACTATGCCCATAGAAACATAGACTAAATTTTATCACTATCAAAGAAACAAAAGCATAAATTGACACACATTACAGATGCATACAGGTCCAAGGTCTGCAATTTTTTTCCCCCATCAATTCTTCTTCCATGATTGAATACTCAAACCACGTAGCCTGACTCTTTCCAAAGAGGGAAAATTCGCCAGTAAGATTGCAGAAATCAAGGCTGAAAGAAAAACTGAAATAATTGACCAATCTGGAGCCTGAGTGAAGAAAAATAACAAAACCAGAAGAAGTAGGCATTGATTACAAAGAAATTAATGTACCCAGCTGGAATGAGGAGAACAATTACTGAGTATGAGAACAACACAAATGTGCAAGTACTGTAAATCAATGGCTGAATATCAGAAAAGGGGTTCCTTCCAAAGCAATGGCTGTCCCTGCTTTGTGTGCTGCCGTGGTATTGCACTGAGTCTGATCATAGCCTCCAAGATAAAAGCTGTATTAAAACAACGCAGATGACCGCATAAATCACTAATGGAGTTGTCAGAAATTGAGTACCGGCTACGGTCCGGACTGAATAAAAATAGCTTAAATAGAGGTAGATATTGAGTGCGAAGAACATAGACTTCAAGTACAAATTTTGAATGAAGAGAACAATTAATGAGCTTGAGAACGAAAACAGTAAGCTATTACATATGAGGAACAGCTTAAAAAGGGGATCTTCGAAAGCAATGGCTGTCCCTGCTATGTGTTCACACGCTAATGTGGTATTGGACTGACTCAGATAAATGATTTGAGGATAATTACTGCTCCCTAATGTTTGATTGAAGGGAGGAATCTGATGATAACTACTCCCTGGTTCTGTGGTAATGCACAGACCATTATCTTGCCAAACTCCACCAGGAGGAGTGAGTACCGCTTGAAAGCTGAGAGTTGCAAGCAGTGCTGAAACCACCAGAAGCATACTGCGCCTTTCCTCTGTTACTTTCCCTATTTCACGTCTTAAATTCTTAATCCAAAAAAAATGAACAGATGACGGTGTTGACAGCCATTGGTACTTTGGATTTGGATACCTATCAAATGTAGAAAGAGATGAACCCGGTTTAGCTCCAGCACGGCGTAGCATAACCCTAATCTCTTTGTTGTCTTCTTGCAACATGTCCCATGCTGTTTTATCCTCTAAATTCTTACTGTTTACATCCAGAAAACTCTTACGCATATAGTTTACATCCATAAATCTGTTAGCCCAAGAGAGGAAGTGTCTCACAGCCTGCGTAATGTAAATCAGTCAAGTCTCGTCCGTGGTCTGTTCTTAATCCAAATGCATTGAGTTTCATATATTTTATAATTAAGAAAAAAAAATAATATTTTGGTCCCTATACTTTAGCAAAAGTTTGTTTTTCATCCCTAAACTTTAAGAAGTTCATTTTTCATCCTTAAACTATTGAAAATTTTTTATTTATATCTTTAAACTTTACTAAAAGTTTGTTTTTCATTCCTAAATTATTGAAAAAATCCTTTTTCATCCTTATTTTTTGTCTCTATACCATTGGAAAACTCTTTACAAAGTTTAGGGATGAAAAAATAACTTTTTAAAGTTTAAGGATAAAATATAAACTTTTAGTAAAGTTTAGGGACCAAAATAGTAATTTACCCAAAAAATAATCATATTCTATTACATGCAATTGCAAAGCCACAGAATAATTAAAAGATAAGATATATAGAATTGTTATCTAGAATATTCATGGTTGGTTATTTTATGTTTTTTTTTTTTTCCCTTTTATTCATATTTTGTTAATACTTAGTGTGCGTTTGGCATGGCTTAATTTTGTCAACTTATTTTACTATTCAGCTTATTCTTGTTACTATTTATAGGTTCTACTGCACTTTTTGGTACTATTCACGGGTCCCACTGTACTAATTCAATTAACTTTTACCTTTATCTACAATACTTTCAGCAAAAAATTTTCAATTTCAGCAAAATAAGCGGATTCCAAACAGACATTCAGTAGATGCTAATGGAGAGAGTTTACCTGAGTTTGATTT
The DNA here is from genome assembly GCA_019022515.1 of Quercus aquifolioides. NCBI lineage: Eukaryota > Viridiplantae > Streptophyta > Magnoliopsida > Fagales > Fagaceae > Quercus > Quercus aquifolioides. Next base: position 3,575,048 of record CM032333.1, read on the forward strand.
TTTGATACTAAAATGTGTAACACAGTATTGCCTTCATTGTCCCGCCACTTCAGGACTTTTCTTTTATTAAATTTAGCATTTTCAGAAGAATTATTTGCAAGCCATCCCACCAAGAATTGAAATGCCTCGAGCCTATTATATTTAAGGGCAATATGCAAAGCCGTCTCGTTTCGCACCGTCACATCTGTAATAGAATCAGGACAAAGTAATAGAAATTTGTCCAGTAGATTAAGGTGCTCACCTCTTTCTACTATGTAATGCAAAGGAGTGAGACGCTCCCTTCCTTTGACACGAAGAAGGTCCCCATCAATTTGTAGAAGCCGAACCACCAGCATGGTATAATTATTCCTTAGAGCAAGGTGAATAGGGCTAAACCCATTTTGATTTAGTTTCCTTGCAAATGAGGGCTTTAAACTCATCATCTCTAGGGCAAATTGGATGTTCCCATAAGATGCAGCTATGTGTAAAGGAGTATTAACGAATGGTAGCTCGTCGATGTACTCTAGAAGTTTTACATCCTCTCCAATTAAGTTGTAAAATTCATCAATGTTATTATCATCACTTCGAGTATTTGGAAAAAGAGATACACCTGATGAAGCTCCAGCACTATGTAGCATAAGCCCAATCTCTCTGCTATTTATTTGTGTTTGTCCTTGCAAGATATCCCATGCTGTTTTACCCTCTAAATTTGTACTATTTACGTCAACAAATTTGAACCCCCAAGCAAGTAAGTGGCTAACAATCTGCATAATGTAAATTAGTTAAGTCTCATCCTTGGTCGTTCTTAATCCAAATGCATAAGCTTCTTCTTCTTTTATAATTTTTTTAACTAAAATTATAAATTTATAATTAAAGAAGAAAAAAAAATGATCATTATGCATTATATGCAGTTGATAATTAAGCCACTGAATCATTAGAAAAATAAAATAATTCTTTTATATATTACCAGTGATGGGACTGTACGTACGTATACCGCAGTTAAAGGAGGCTATAACTCCCTAAAATTTTAAACATTTTTAAGTAGTATATTTAGTTAAAAAAATTTACTTGGCCCCAAAAAATGAGTCTCGGTTTGAAAACAAATTCAAAAAACAAAATGATTATCTAGACCATTTGTAATTTTTTTTTTTTTTTTTATGCTCATATTTTGTTAATATTGAATAGATGTTAATGGAGGGACAAACTTGCCTGGGGTTTAGTTTTTGATACCGTAATGTGCAACACAGTATTGCCTTCATCGTCCTTCTGGTCCAAGACCCTTTTTACATTTAATGAAGCATTTTTAAAGAAATTTCTTCCGAGCCATACCACCAAAAATTTGAAAGCCTTGAGCTGGTCATTTTTTAGGGCAATATGTAGAGCCGTCTCATCTCGCACTGTCACATCTACAATGGAATCAGGACAGATTAATAGAAATTTGTCTAATAGATCAACGTGATGATCACCTGCTGCTACAACATAATGCAAAGGAGTGATACATTCATTTCCTTTGACATGAGCAAGGTCCCTATCAATCTCTAGAAACTGACACACTAGCTTAATATGCCCATTTTTTAGAGCAAGGTGAATAGGGCTAAACCCATCTGGATTTAGTTTCCGAGCAAATGAGGGCTTCAATCTCATCATCTCCCTGGCAAATTGGATGTGCCCAGCAGATGCAGCTATGTGTAAAGGAGTTTGAACACATTGTACCTGGTCTATGTGATCCAAAAGATTTACATCCTCTCCAATTAATTGGTGCAAGGCATTAATATCTCCACTTTCAGCAGCCTGCTCCATCCTCTCATCCATTTTGAGAAGGCTGATATATTTTGAGGCAGGGTTTTTCTTGGTCTGAACTTGTTAATGTGTGCCTTGATTTAGTAGTGCTGCATATAACAAAGCCAATATTACCACCTCATCCTAATTAGTGTCCAAGATCTCCAGCAAGTCACCTAATTAAAACTTCAGTATGTTTTAGATTCTTAATTATTCCTACGTGGTTTTGGCTGCTTTGGAATATTATTTTTATTTGATTTAGATTATGTTCCATGGCAAGCCAGCTTTAGGGTAGCATATATTTTAGGTTACGATTTATTCTTTCACTATATCATAACAAAGTCTTTCTTATTTGTGAGAGAAATACACTTCCTCTACTTCAAATCCTTTAATCTTTATTGCCGTTGTTGTTATTATCGAATTATCCACACAAAAATAAGTAAAAAAGAAAAAGACTTCGACATAAGTGTGGAATGATCTCAATCCCAAAAGAAACTGTTGAATGATTTTTTTTTTTTATTATTAAAAAAAATGAGTTCTTTTGAGTAGAAGTGTCATTCTTTCAGCTTCATTTGTAAATGTCATGTTTGCTTCTTGGTGATTATGTTGGCTTCTTTTATAGAATAACATTTATGCATCTAAGTAGTCTATACCACTTACAAACGGAATTTTATCCATCATTGGTGTCATGATCATCTTCTAGGTGTCTAAAATAGTCTTAAAAAAAAAAAAAAGGAAATTTAACCTACATTGGTGTCATTTGTTTTAATATTTCTAAGATATATAGTCCTATAAAAAATTGGACAAATTTTTAAGATTTAGAATAATTTTTTTAATCCACTAAACATGCGTAGATCAACGTGAAGAGGCTAATATACCCATAAATGAAAAATTTATTAGACCCTCAAAATGGTGCAACATGCATACCAAATGTATGAGTTTTTTTTCCCCTCTTTTAGTATGACCAAATGTATGATTGATGCTAAGGAAAAAAAAAAAAAAAACTACCTCCTTGTTCCTTCTTCTTCTTTTGGGTTTTAGGTATCTTCTTCTTCTTCTTTTCTTGTGAGTTTCGGCCTCTTCTTCTTCTTTGTTTTGTTTTGTTTTGTTTTTTTTTTTTTCCTTCTTCTTCTGGTTTTGCCGTTTCAATCCACTACCTCTTCTTTTTTATTTGTGTGTCACTGTGTTGTAATGCTGTCCTCCGCTTGTGTTTAGAAATTTTCTTTGTTTTGATTTTGTGGGCCCACGCTCTACTGCTTCCTTTAAAGCTCTTTTGTTTTGTCCACTTAAGTTTTAAAATTTATTTATTTTTTGCTTCTTTTCTTTGTTTTTTTGAGCTCCACGTGACTTACAATAAAATGGAAACGTTCAGCGGTTTGGCTCCTAATTTTAAACAACTGTTTTCATTATTTAAATATTAAAAATTATTGTTAAAAAAAATCATGTTTGGTAGACACATTTTTTTTTAGAATATTTGAGTTATGGTGTTCATTTTGAAGTGTTTAAACACTAAATTTAGAATGCTTTTCATACCAATTTTCAAATTATAAACAACGTTACTTATACCATCTTAAGGGCACCATCGTAAATATTTAAAAAAATGGGGCCGACTTTGATTAGACAACACCTCCGTTGCCAATACCCAACTACATTTCTTTTTCTCTCCAAACTTTTCTTTTTTTATTATCTGTTTCTCTGTTGCACAGTTGCATGTTATTCTTTATCTTTCCTCTTTCTTTCTTTTTACTTTTTCCTTTCCTTTTTCTCCTACACGCTGCTGCTCTTTCTTCTTCTTTGCTTTAATTTTTTTTTTCTCTCTCTTGCACGCTGTTTTCTTCTTCTTCTTCTTCTTCTTTTTTTTCTTTTTTCTTTTTTGTAAATATCCTATTTGATGGGTTTCTCTTATTTTTCTTTTTTATGGGTTGGATGACCAGTGACTCAGTTGGATAGAATAGTAATTTGGCTTTTCTTTTGTCTGGTTTTTCTGGGTTTTTCTTTTCTCTTGTCTCAACTAAAAAAAATAGCAATTTGGCTTTGATTCAGTTGGGGTTTTGCATTGTTTAGTGAATTGTTCAAGCTTGGACTTGTAAAGGAGAGAGACGGAACGAAGATGAGAGATAGAATAAATAATTAATTACATTTTTAACTGTTTATGTTAGAAAATTTACAGTTTTCTGAAAAACACCTTCACGTACCAAATTCACAATTATATTTTTTTTACTTTTAAAAAGAAAATGTTACTAGAAATATAATACTAAATACATTTCTTGTATTACGTGTACTTTAAATATGTGTTTTCACAATATTTTTTAAATCACATTTTTCACATTATTTTAAACAACAATATTTAAAATCTGCTACCAAATAGGTCATTAGCCTTTTAAATATCTTTTAATGTTTCACAGTCACTAAAATTAACATCTAGATTTGTCATTTTTTTTTCCATATTATTACTTTTATTATATTCTGTATATAATTGAACTGATACTTGTTGTTGTTGTTGTTATTATTATTATTATTGAACTGATATTTGAGCTTAAAGATTATAGCATACAACGATACGCCAAAATATGCCAGTACCAAAATATTCTATTCCAAGGGACAAATTGAATCGGACTCTGAAATGGTATTCATAACATTACTTCTAAAATTTATAATAGTTTAATAATTTCTGACAAACTTAAAAATAAAGAAAAAAAAAATCACATTAAGTGACGATTTATGTTTTTGAAAGTTAAAGTTGGAGGTGGGCTGCCAATTCAAACCCATCAAAAGAAAAAAAGAAAAATATAAAGAAAAAGAAAAAGAAAAAGCGAAAAACCCAACATCAGTTTTACTTCAGGTGGTTGTCTTTCTTTTTCGTTCTTCTTTTTCTTTACTTCTTTCAGTTTGTCCACCGGCTGCCAGATCCTCTGGCCTTTCTCATTACTTTATACGATGGCTCTCCTCTACCGCTCTAAGTTACCTCTATATTTTTCTAATTTTTATTTATTTATTATTCTGACTTCGTGATCCTCATCCATATTCCATAGGCCATTCTCTCTCTTAATCTAGTCAAGCCTTTTCTTCTCTCTCTGGTTAATCCTTTTTAAAATAACCTTACTTTGCTCTCTCTCTTTTAAATCCTTTTTGAATTTTGTTTTTTTTTTGTTCTTTTTTTTATTTGTTTTTGTTTTTTTTTTTAAATTTCATTAGCCCCTACTATTGGGCTGGCTATTTTTTCAAAAAGTACTATTAGTATCAGCGGATAAGATAAGTTTTGGTGATATACATTAGTACTTGGTTAGGGTTTGGCTTGAGAGAGAATAATTATTTGTTCCACTACTGTCTACTTTGATGAATTTAGATTAATGTATAATTTATTATTTAAAATTTATTGAAGATAATTTGTTCTTCTTAAAAATTGAATTATTTCTAAAAGTATTTTTCATCTCTTTATCTCTACATATATATCATTTTATTATTTTGGATGTTCTTTTTTTCTTTTTTCTTTTGAAATTTGTGTATGTTCGATTGATTGATTTTTATTTTTTATTATTTTTTTTTTTTTGTAGTGGTCTATACCCTGTAAAATTTTGTTATAGAGTTTATATATATATATATATATATATGTGTGTGTGTGTGTGTGTGTTTGTGTGTGTATGTATGTATGTATGTAAGTATGGTACAACTAAACTTTTTTAAGTTTCAAATTAATGATTCAAATTTCATGATAATCAAACATCATCCCAAATTTATAATTGATATTACACAAATAATTAATATATAAAACTTACATGGATATTACTCAAATAATTGATAGATACATTCAAATACATATATAGTCATGTAGATTGTATTTTAATATAAACTCAAAATCTTACTTCCAAAATATCTAAGAATTAACTCAAACCAAGACTATAAGAGGGAGAGAGAGTACACGTGATGTGGAACTTAAAAAACACACCACCAAAATGTATCAACCCAAAGTATAGATACAAAAAATGCAAAAATTCATCAATCTAAATTAGTGTTTCAAGAAAGAATAAATAATAGAGAGAGAGAGAGAGAGAGAGAGAATAATCACATTTTTTGGGAGAGAATGTGAGAAAAATAGTAAATTTAGATAAAAGAAGATGAGTAAAAGAATACTCAAAAGAAAATGTACAGTTGTAAATAACAAATTATCTAAGCCATTATGCTACGTAATAGAATAACATTACATCATTATATACTATATAATGTTATAGGATAACATATATTGATCAAAGAAAAGAAAAGAGAAGATAAAAAATTAAAATATAACCAAATCGCATCAACCTAAAGTAGTATTCAACACAAAAATTCATCAACTTAAAATAGAGATGCAATAAAGAATTAAAAATCCACCAAAGAAAGAAATACACACACACAGAGTTCACCTTTTTGTGTGGGAAAAATATAAATTGAATGGAAGAGAGAATAGCAACATTTTATAGTAAATAAAATGGGAGAAGAAGAGTCAAATATAAGGAAGGTAAAGGGATGGAGGAATTGCACTGTTAAGATATAGAATAACGGAGAGATAAAAATGTAAAAGTGTGGGAAAATTATGGATTAAATGGAAAAGAGAAAAGCAAAATTTTATAGTAAATAAAATGGGTGAAGAAGAGTCGAAGAAATGGAAGGTGAAGGGATGAAAGAATTGTAACATTAAGGTATAAAGTAGTGAGGAGATAAAAGCGTAAAAGTGTGGGGAAAATGTTGGAGGAAGTATAATTGTAAGGTGAGAAATTAATAAAGAGAAAAATAGTTAAGAATGAGAGAGAGTTGGAAACAGGTGGATGACGTGACTACTAATATGTCTCAACTTAGAAAATAAATACTACGCTTCAGCTTTTAGATATACATGACTAATATGTCTTAATTGAAACGTAATAACAATAAATATTGCATTTCAGCTTTTAGATATGTATAAATGCAGATGTAGATGTAGATGTAGATTTGGAATAGGTTTGTCTCCAAACTTTGTCCTCAATATTTTTCCATTTTGTTTTTTTATTCATATTTTATTAATACTGGGTACATTTTAATTAGTTTGAACCATGCGCTGTCGGATCACGTTACAAGGAAGGGAATACATGTAATAACAGGCCAAACCAAGTAATCCAGTGAATGCACTAATAGGCCTACGGGCCATTGGTTTGAATTGTCTGGATATATCAAATATTAGATGAATGGCCGATGGCCAAAATTGGGAATTAACACTGATTTCCAAACAATATAATTAGTAGGCACGGTTTCAAAAGTATATATTTTACTAACATCTCGAGTCTCAAAAACTCGATTTTGGGCTATAAATCGAGTCTCAAAGACTCAATTTTCATGTTCTAATCACGTCTGATGTGGCATTTTTTTCACGTGGCGTCCACTTGGAAATCGAGTCTCTAAGACTCAATTTATAAGCCAAAAAAAATTTAAGTCTAAGTCTCTCATGTACAAGCCATTCCCCAGACCCAAAAAAAAATTTACACCTTCTCTTCCTCTCTCCCCACTCTCTGTTTTGTTCTTTCCTTTCTCTGTCTCGGTCCATCTCTCTCAAATCGGCATGGAGGGTGTGGGTTTGTGGGGATCGGCATGATGGAGGGTGTGGGTTTGTGGAGATCAGCGTCTGTGGTGGACATCGGCGTTTGTGTTCGAGGTTGAGGTGTGGGTCACGGTGGTTGGTTGCTGCATTGTGGAATCGATGAATCGATGGTTAGGTTATGGGAATCGGTGGCTGGGTTGTGGGATTCGGTGATTGGGTTATGGAGTTGGTGATTGGGTTGTGGGAAATGGTGAGTGGGCTGTGGGTTGTGTAGGTTTGGGTTTTGGTGGGTCATTAGGTGGCGGAGTCCGGTCTATTTGGATTTGTGGGTATGGATTTGGCGGTGGTAGTGTCGTTGGATTTTAGGTGGCAGTGGTGGCTGCTGTGTTGTAGGTGAGTTTTTTTTTTTTTTTTTCCTCTCTCTCTCTCTCTCTCTCTCTCTCTCTCTCTTTCTCCTCGGATTTTTTCTCTCTCTGATCTGATTTGGGTTTTCAAGTTCAGTTTTTAGTTAAAATAAAAAAACCCAGAAAAATTGTTTAATTGTTGAATAAATAGCGAATGTGTGTTTCTGGGATTGTTGTGACTCTGGGATTTCTTAATTTTTTTTTTGGGTATTTCTGGGAATAACTTTTACATGAGAGACTTAGACTAAAATTTATTTTGGCTTATAAATCGAGTCTTAGAGACTCGATTTCCAGGTGGACGCCACGTGGAAAATACGCCAAACCAGACGTGATCAGAACACTGAAATCGAATCTTTGAGACTCGATTTATAAACTCAAAATCGAGTTTTTTAAACTTGAGATGTTAGTAAAAAATATGGTTTGAAAACAATGCCTACTAATTATATTATTTGAAAATCAGTGTTAATTTCCAATTTTGGCCATGACCGATCGAGTGAAAATCAAAAGGTTGTAGACAATGAGTTAGTGTGGGCCCAAGTTGGGTCATAAAAAAAAAAAAAAAAGGAGACCAGCCTCAGTGTAAGTGGATCCCGAATACACATTTCAGTCGATTGCCAATTTGCCATTTTGTTTAGGGATTAAATTATCAATTGTGCTACTCACATTTTCTTATTTCTAGAATTTTGTGTGTTAACTTAGAATTAGATACCACATAAAATGTGGATGTATCTTTAATAATTAATGGATGTCTCTTCAAAATATGATTATTAGAATTAGTATGCTCAATGGTATAAGTCATTAATGTGGTCCCCTAAGGCCTCAACAAAAAAAAAAAACCCTAAATTTTAACTTAATTAAGGCAAAATATTAATCAATAAATAAAATAATATTTTTTATATATGAAAAACAAACAAAAAAGAGAAAGAAATGCTACGTCCACAACATTTTTCACAACACTTTTACAACAAATCATATATAGCAAGTTGTTGCAGGCTATTATTGATAGTAAAAAAATAATTTTAGTGGTAGGTTCAAATAAAAAACAAAAAGTAAACTTTTTATTTTTATTTTATAAGAAGTAACTTTTTTTTTTTTTTTTTTTGAGATAAAGATAGAAACTTTTATTTATATAAGGTAAGTATAAAGGTACAGCACCATAGCCATCACAACACAGGTGCATAAACACCAAGCCTACTAGAGAGAAATACATTAGAATAACAAATACTAGAACAACATACAACAAATTATAACAATATTCAAAACAGAATTAATGGTTCTCCATTGCCCCTTCCAATATCACAACACAGGTGCAGAGTTTCAGCATTGCTAAATACCAGACGAGCATACAAAAAACCCCATTACTGCACATAATCTTTAATACTCTTCCAAGCCAATTGCCCCTTCCAATTTCACAGCACGTGCATAATTTCAGAGCTGCTGGAGAAGTACATCAAATACCAGAACAGCCATCAACAAATTATAATAAGGTTAAAAAAAAAAAAAACCCGTTACTGCACATAATCTTTAATACTCTTCCAAGTAGCCAATTGCCCCTTCCAATTTCACAGCACGTGCATAATTTCAGAACTGTTGGAGAACTACACTAAATACCAGAACAACACACAACAAATTATAACAAGGTTCAAAACACATTATTAATGGTTCCCCATTGCTACACATAATCTCTGATACTCTTCCAAGTAGCCAACTGCCCCTTCCAATATAGCTTTTGGTCAAAAAGTCTCTAACCCACCTAACATTTTATGGTAAACAAAAAATCCATGTTTCTTCCTTTCTTCAATTCCATTCTCATTATCTCTATAGGACAAGCAGTATTGTCCTTCCCAATCTCAGCAGTTGAATCCTCAATCCAAGTATGGCCAAAGCCACGAACTTTTTGATGGCCACAACCACAACCACAAGCCACTCTTCTCTCTTCCACCTTCACCATTTCAGCTCCCAACCAAACGCATATACAACTCTCCTCCGCCATCAAACGCTACCTCAATCTTATTCAAACCGAGCACCACATTCCATTAGTCCCTCCCGTACTCAACTTCACTACCTCCACCCCTCATTTACAGACCCTTTTGGTCTATGTCTCTGACCTCACTGCCCCACTTCACTATAACGTGAACGAGTCCTATACACTCATTATTCCCACATGGGGTCCTGCCAATTTGTCTGCAGAGACTGTGTGCGGTGCCATGAGAGGCCTAGAGACTTTTTCTCAGCTTGTTTGGGGTGACCCTTTACGTGTGGCTGTGGGGTTGTACATATGGGATGCACCACTTTTTGGACACAGGGGGGTTATGTTGGATACTTCTAGGAATTACTACTTAGTTGAGGACATATTGAGGACTATTGGGGCTATGAGTGTGAATAAGATGAATGTGTTTCATTGGCACATCACTGACTCACACTCTTTCCCACTTTTGGTGCCGTCTGAGCCTGATTTGGCAGCTAAGGGGTCTTATGGCCCGGACATGCTGTACACTCCTGATGATGTAAACAAAATTGTGCAGTTTGGCTTGGATCATGGAGTGAGAATTATTCCAGAGATTGACTCACCCGGTCAGTAAAAATTCTCTCTTTTGCCTTTACTTTTTTGCTTGCAATCCTACTCTCTTTCTTTTTGGTACAAAATTTTTGGGATTGTATTGCTAGTTATAAAAGGTCCTGTCTAGTACATAAAATTGTCACTTTTACAGGTTTGACAGAGGCAATTGGTAGGTCGTCTCTTACCCAATTTTGCATTGTATTGCAAAGAAACTACTAAACAAATTCTTAGCTAGCTGGCATTGGATATGCAGATCTAACTCATCTAAGTTTATTCCAAAAGGGGAAAAACTTAGGTATAGTTCCTTTAAGAGTTGTACTTTGGGTTCCTCAATTGTATCCAACAAGAAGATTGTATTGACCTATGCAATGCGAATAGTGTCATACTATCATCCTCTCCCAAGTACAAATGAATTCAACCATGTGGTTTATTGGCCAATACAAACACATGATTGAATTTAATTGAGGAGCCTAAGGGTTAGTACATAAAGAACTTTACCTAAGATTTAACCCTCCAAAATTATGGTATTCTTAAATAGGTTCAGAAATCAATCAGGCAACTTCAAAAGACAAAGCGGTTGAATCTCACAATTTCTGATGAACCTTTTATACCATAAAAGGAGAGAAATGAAATTGTGTTTAGTGAACTTATTTCAAACAACCTATTTACTACAATCAGTCTAAATCTAACCCAACAAGTCCCATATATGCATCTCTTGCCCTTGTAATTAAAAATTAGGATGCCTAGATAATTTCTTGATGAACAAGTGACTTTTGTTCAACTAACAAAACATGCATAGTAGCAAAAACAAGCTGCTATTCAAAGCTTCAAACACCTCTTACCAGTGATACAAATAGATCTTACACAATGATAAACATTATGGATAAAACTGACCATAACTACCATTACCTTTTTTTGATAGGTAATCAGTAAATTAATATTAATGAAAAAAAAAAAGAGAACAGTACAAGATGTTCATGATGATGAACAACAAGAAAAAAAAAAAGAAAAAAAAAAAGAACACACAGTACAACAAAAACAAGGGTAATCAAGGAACTAAGCTGAGGTAAGACATAAACTCAGAGAGAGAAGAACAATCAGTAAAACCCCAACAATGAGACCACTCCAAAAGACTACGATGACTTAAAACCTTTAACTTATCCAACGTCTTCTCCTTGTCCTCAAAAGATCGATGATTACGTTCCAACCACACAATCCACATTAAGCACCCTGGAACCAAATTCCAAATGTCCGACTTATGCTTCCCAAGCCACTGATGCGAACAAGATAACAAACCAGCCACCAAACCTGGCATAACCCAATGAATACCAAAAGCCTGAAGCATAAAAGACCATAGGGAATGAGTACCAAAACAATGAAGAAGAAGTTGGTCCACCGACTCCCCATCACGGCAACACATACAACACCAATTAGCCAAAGGACGACCCTTAAGCATTAGATTATTGTTCGCGTAAAATAATCTGCAAGCGCACAGAATCGTAACAAGTAGTAAAGTGTTTTTAGAAAACGAATGTCGAACCCACAAGGATTAACTATGTTATTGAATACCGAAATTCACTAAATTAATTACTATTTGGAAAATCGAAAATAAAAGGAACGTTCTACTATCTGAATTAAGTTAAACTATTTAATAAAAATAAATCTACGAATAAAAAGAATTAACAAAGCGTAAAAATCTAACAGTGTAAAAATATGATAAGAATGGATCTAGAGCAGTTGATTTCACCTAACAAATCCCACACAATTTATTCTTCCTAATTATTAAATTCTAATAATCTCCAGTTGATGATTAAAAATTCCTTAACTATTCAATATCTTCTCTCGAATAATATCAAAAATATCTTCAGCTAACAATTCCATATCTCTATGTGAATTTAATTAACTGGAGACTCATTACGTACTTTGAATTTTCTGAAAAATCACACTAGTCGCGGTAAAGCATCTCTACTTTCGCTCAACTAATGGTGTTTAATTCTAGAACTAAAATAACAAATCACCTCTCGGTCTCATTGTAATTCAATTGATCAAACTATAATTTGTAAAAAATAGTAAGCATTAAGAATAAGAATTAAACACTCAATCATGAAAATATTAAAAATAAAATAACTCAGAAAATAAATTGCGTGTTCATTGCTAGACTACATCAATGCTCTAGAAAATAAAATTTAGTTCATAATAAAATTGAAAAGAAAACAAATAAAACTTATGTCTTTCATTTGCATTGGTTGATCAAAATGAAGCTCTCGCCTTTGTCCTCAAATCCTCCTCTTCATAAAGACTCCCAAAAGCAAATTCTTCTATGCGGCAGCCCCCTTTTTCCTCTCAGGTTTCTCCTCCCTTCTTTTTACCCTAAAGAGCCTTTAAATAGGTCAAGGAATCCTATTACAAGTTGAATTCCCGTTTGGAGAAAATCCCAGATTTTTAGGCTTCACTTAACCGACGATTTTGGCCCATTTAACGTCAGAATTCGGACTTTTGGTAAACTACAAAGTTGTAGCCCTTTAAGTTAAATTTCCAGCCCAACTTGAATCACCTCGATTGGACATCTGAGCCGAAAGTTATGCCAAAAATACTAACTGATGTGCAGGCTGGAATCCTAATCCGAATTGGACTTAAATTTAATTGGGTCTTCAAGTCAACCAATTTACATCCACAAGATGTGGATTAATCTGAAATCTTCTCAATCCTTCAAAGTATAAATGAATAGATAAATATAGTAAAAAATCAAATCAAATCAAAAGAAATAAAGGAAAACTAACAATTTTAATAAATAAGAGGATAATAAAAATCATGTAAAAATTACACTTATCAATTATCCAAAGTTAACAATAACATATGTGTGGTTTCAACTCTCTTAGCCACTAATAATAACTCCACATGGTCTTCACCATCTGGCGATTTTACATTTGGATTCCACTGGCTTCCAGGTGAACAAGATCAGTTCCTACTTGCTATCTGATTTGCTAAGATACCAGAAGAAACTATAGTTTGGTTTGTAAAAAGAGACAATCAAAAGCTACCAGACAGCTTGTACTCAAAGCTCCAAGTGGATTGGAGTTGTGGAGTATCAAATGGGGCTATGCTAGACATTGGGAATTTTGTGATAACAAGCACAAACTAAAGCATCGTATGGGTTAGCTTCAACGACCCAACCAATACAATCTTACCAACCCAAGTCTTAGATTCTGGGAGCATACTATTCTCTATCATGTCCGAAGAAAATTACGAGGGGGGAAATTTCAGCTCCATTTCACTGGAATAGAGCAGACATCCTACAATCTGATACTTAATCAAATAGATGTCGACACCAAATATCCTTATGGAGTTTATTATAGTCATCAAGATGTTTCTGAGCTAATCCTGGACAAGTTAGGCTACCTTCAAGTCAAGAATGCATAGGGAAATATATCTAACCTTATATTAGAGGGTGCGGTCTTCAGGACAAACTTACTATAGGGCAACACTTGATTTTGATAGAATTTTAGACTCTATGCTCACCCAGAGCTGGCTTGCCAACTGGTATGCTTCTAATAACATCTGCTTGGTCATTGGTGGCAATTTTGGAAGTTGCACTTGTGGTTATAACAGCATACTTACTCTGGAAGCTTATGGTAAGCCAGTGTGCCAATGTGCCTCAGGCTTTTCTCTCTTGGATGTAAATAAGAGGAATATTGGCTGCAAACAAGATGATTTAAGCTACATAAGTGACTATTACAAGATGGGATCCTTTATTTCAAAGGATCAATTTGAATTCTTGGAGATGGAGTATGTTGTTTGGCCTTTAGCTCACTGTGAACTGTTACAGCCTACAACAGAATCTGTGTGCAAGATTTCCTGTGTGCAGTTGCCATTTTCCAGCAACCAGAGTATTATAATGGCACAGGAAGATGTTGGAAGAAGAAATTACCACTTTCTCATGGGAGGCTCAACAGCAGTGCAGTTGAAAGAAAAGTACTATTCAAGAAATTGAAATTGAATAGCTTTTCACAAAATCCAGGCCTAGGAAAGTAGAATCAAGCAATATTGATCCTTGCAATCCTCTTAGGTACTGTATTTTTTAACTTCTGAGGTTAGAACCCTTAAGCAAGAGCTAACCATCCTTAGAGTTGATCACAATTTCCTTGATCAAAGGTTGAAAAATCTGGAAAGCACTTCTCATCAAGACAATGAGGAAAGAACCTCATACCAGAACATTTCTGATGATGAAGAAACAGTTAACCCCACTGCAGACATGGTTCAACATCAAGACCCTGTCCCATCCAATGACAAGTTCTTGGTAACCATCAGTAGGATTAACTTCCAGAAATGGCACTCCAAAGTCAGGATTGTCATAAGTAAAGATTTTGAATTTGAGGTCATAGCCTTGATGGATTCAGGTGCTGATCTCAACTGCATTCAGGAAGGAATCATTCCCTCCAAATACTTCAGGAAAACCAGAGAAAGGTTAACTTCTGCAAGTGGAGGTAAAATGCAGATTGAATTCAAAATACCAAAAGCTCATGTGTGTCAAGACAACACATGTTTCAAAACCACATTTGTTCTTGTGAAAAACATGACAGATAGAGTGATATTAGGAAATCCCTTTATGTGTCTGTTGTACCCTTTCACCACGGATAGTGAAGGAATCACTACCCACCCTTTTGGCCAACCAGTTAAGTTTAAGTTTCTTAGAAGCCCTGAACCTAGAGATATTAGAACTCTCCAGGAAGTTGCTGTCTCTAAGACCCTTAACCTTATACAAGCCAAAACTCACCACCTTACTTCCCTCCAAGATGATTTGAAATACAAGAAAATTGAGGAACAATTAACTTGTACAACCATCCAGGAAGAGATCAGCAAGTTTGAAGAAAAACTAAAAAGGGAAGTTTGTTCTGATCTCCCAACAGCCTTCTGGCATAGGAAAAGACACGAGGTTGCGCTCCCCTATGTCAAAGATTTCCATGAAAAGGACATCCCAACCAAAGCTCGACCTATCCAAATGAATCAAGAACTTATGGATACCTGTAGAGCAGAGATTGAGGATCTCCTCAGAAAAGGAATCATCAGAAAATCTAGGTCTCCTTGTTCTTGTTCAGCCTTTTATGTCCAGAAAAATGCTGAAATTGAAAGAGGTGTTCCTAGGTTAGTCATTAATTACAAGCCCCTTAACAAAGTCTTAGAATGGATAAGGTACCCAATCCCAAACAAAAAAGACCTAGTTAATCGGCTTAGCAAGGCAGTAGTTTTCAGTAAGTTTGACATGAAAAGTGGTTTTTGGCAGATACAAATTAGAGAGTCTGACCGTTACAAAACAGCCTTCACCACACCCTTTGGTCATTACGAATGGAATGTAATGCCCTTCGGTCTCAAAAATGCACCTTCTGAATTCCAAAACATCATGAATGAGATATGCAATCCATTCTCCAGCCATATCATTGTATACATTGATGATGTACTCATCTTCTCAGAATCCCTGGACCAACATAGAAAGCACCTAAGAGCATTTTTTCATACAATCAAGCTCAACGGTCTTGTTGTTTCAGCCCCAAAAATCAAACTTTTCCAAACCAAAGTTCGATTCTTAGGTTTTGATATCCACCATGGTGTCATCAAACCCATAGATAGAGCCATTCAGTTTGCTGACAAGTTTCCTGATGAAATCCTAGAAAAAACACAACTTCAAAGATTTCTAGGATCCCTTAATTACATAGCAGACTTCTATCAAAATCTTAGGCAACAGTGCAAGCCTCTTTTTGATAGACTTCGTGCTAATCCTCCTCCTTGGACCCCTCACCATACTGCTGTTGTCCAAGCCACAAAAAAATATGTCAAATCCCTCCCCTGTCTAGGAATTCCTTCAGAAAATTCCTTCAAGATTGTTCAAACCGATGCCTCCAACATTGGTTACGGTGGCATCCTCCTCCAGCGTGCTTACCCCACCTCCCCTGAACAGATTGTCTGTTTTCATTCAGGAATTTGGACTCCCACTCAGACTAATTATAGCACTATTAAAAAAGAAATTTTATCTATAGTACTATGCATTTCAAAGTTCCAAAGTGACCTTTTGAATCAAAAATTTTTAGTTCGAATTGATTGTAAATCTGCAAAACATGTTTTAGAAAGAGATGTTCAAAACATTGCATCAAAACAAATTTTTGCACGATGGCAAGCCATCTTATCAGTTTTTGATTTCGACATTGAATTCATACAAGGAACTCAAAACAGTATCCCTGACTTCCTCACCCGTGAATTTTTGCAGTGTCCACACCAAGATGTCCGGGAAAAAGCCAGTACAACCCCAAACCCCAAAACTTCCTAGACAGCAAACTACCTCGAAAACCAGCCAGGCAAAGAACCCTCCTAGTCATCAGCTAGTTCCAATCCCTGCCTCTTCTATAGCCAACAGATATGTTGTCTCCACCATCCCCAGGCCCAACTACCAAAGACCATCTCAAGGTCATCCTAGTTACAATTCGGCCTTAGCCTCCCCCCCTCCCAAGCCTATCACCCCGTACACTGTTGACGACCCTTTTGGTGCCATCATACCCCAAAGGCCTTCTTACCAGTCCAAGCAATCCAACTCTTGTTATATCAAAAAACCCTTTGTCCAGCATATCTCTTATATTGAACCTCACCTAGTTCATATAACAGATCCACTAGCCCTAGCCATGGAAATTCTGCCCAACGGATGGCATTTTCTCCCAAAAAGCCCAGGGAAAAACATCAGATTCTACAAGAGCATCCTTATTCAAGAAAAGTCTGCTCGAATAGAAAACATCATGAACAAAAAAGACCCTTCCCAGGTTCCCTACCACAAATTTGTCATCAGAAGTTTTGTTAGTTGTTCTGATTGGGGACATCATCCCTCCCTTCTAAAACTCTCTCAGATACCAAAGGTCTCACAGAACTCCAATACAGTTATTATGACTACATGGATGCCTTTGAGAAAATCCTTTTCTACCAAAATCAGGACTTTGATCATTCCTGGTTTATAATGTTTGATAAAAGTTTCTCCGGTCCGATACCTTTATGGTTCCTAAAGTGGTGGGAAATGTTTGGTTCAATTCCTCAAATCTTCCCAGAACCTTTACAGGATGCCCTCAGGTATTTCAGCTCAAGATTCCAAGTCTCAGCACACGGTTCCCAGTTTTCAGCAATTTTGCACATGACAGTTATGTACATAATCCACTGGATAAGCATGTGGAATTATGCACTCAACTCCAACCTGCTTGATAGGGAATTCTCAGTAAAATGGTGGGATAGTTTCAAATTCAACGATACCATCCATAAGACGTATAAAGACTTCCCTCTCCCAATTCAGAAGGCCATTCCTTACAATACAAGATCTCAGTCAAGCCTAGACTCCATCCAGATCATCGAAAAATCTAGCAAAGAATTAAAAGATCTTGCCCAGCAAATCCAGATCCAAGCAGAAAAGCTAGAGTCAGAAGAAAAGGTTTCTCCTACCTCTTCAGCAGCTTTAGTTAACAAATATCCTTTTGACCCATTCCAGGATTCCCAGGATCCCTATGATGGTTACGATTTTGATGAAGACTAGCACCAGTCACTATTTGGAACAGTTCCCAGACCCGGTTACTATGCAAGATTCTGCACAGGAACAGTACCCGGACAAATCACTATTCCTCAAACAGTAAAAGATGAACAGTGATTTTGAAAAGCAAGGGGACAAAGCACTATTCATGTACAGTGACCGCTATTGTTCACTCTACAGTGCCCCGACAAATAATCACGAGGTTACTATTTGCTTTCGGCTGAAATGATTATTCACCAGAGTAAAAGCATTTTACCCTCCGGAATTTCAGCAGTCTTCAGCAGGATCCGATGCTCCCTTCCTCTATATAAGGCAGCCTCCTCTCCAGTCTGAAGCAGGTCCAATTTAGTACAGGTCCTGAAGTCTTTTAGCTCAGAGTAAGGATCGTGGCAGTAGGAAGTTGAGTTGCACGAGGTTAGGCATTGTCTTGTTGTACCCCTGTTTCAGATCTAAGGATAGATCCAGAAGTTTGAGGTTAAAGAAAACTAGGCTATAATCGTTTAACTAGGCTTTTAATCATGAATATGAAAAGATTGTTTAGAAGTAACTCTTCCACTAGCATTAGGTCATCCAGTACATCACTCCCAGAGATTCCCCAGTCAGATGGAATTCTCAATTCCGAGAGTTTTGAGTTATTAGGTTTTCTGTGATCTATTTATATTGAACTCCTCATTTTCTACATTGAATTAACTCACTTGGCACAAAAAATTTTTTTTAAAAAAAACTAAAATTAGGTGAGATACATGGCACATAATTAAACTTTAATTGATTTCTAATTTGAAATCTATTTAGATTTTCTCTCAGCTTTACCTATTAATACACACACACACACACACACACACACACACACACACACACACACACACACATATAGATTAATTGGCAAAGCTCAAAGAAACACACACCTATAGATTAATTGGCAAAGCTCAGAGAAAAAGTTCAATTAGAATTTGAAATTAGAATCCAATTTTGCGCAATGTGTCTAAATTTATATGGGGATCACATCATAATTATCCACTTAAGTTTGTGCCATATGTTCACTTAAGTTTTTTAATCTTTGTGCCAAGTGAGTTAATGAGTGCAAAATACTAAAAATCTAATATTAATAAACTATAAAATTAAAAAAAAAAAAAAATCAATCACATATACTCAATAAAAATCACCACATGTTCTATCTTATTAAAAATTAGAAAAAAAAATGATCATAATTAGCATTAAATTTAGGTAAGAATTTTAATATGTGACTAATTACGTTTACATTTATTTAAAAAAATTTTACTAATTATTTGTATTTTTATAATAAAAATTAGGCTCATACGTATGCATGTGTTCATGCTATTTTTTAAAATAATTTCACTAATTATTTATATTTTTATAATAAAAATTATGTTTAATTTTAAATGCATGTATGCATTTGCATGGGTTACATGCTAAAATATAAAGGCAGAAACCTCATGCGAGAGAGCCCAAGTTGAACTTGGATTTCCTAATACCGTTAGGTAATGGTTTGAAAGCAATCAAATAACAAGAGTCCTCCTAGGACTCGGTCACTTATTAGGGGACCAAAAAACAAGCCACATGTAACATTTACATATAAAGATCTTGAAGAAATCACTAGTGGGTTCAAAGAAGAATAAGGTAAGGGTTCTTTTGCCAACGTTTATAAAGGGGTATTAGCATCAAGTCATAACACTCAAAGAATCTAGAAAAGATGGTGATAGTGTACAAGTTTATTTGGCAACAAAAAATGCAGATTGCATCAAGAGTTGCTAGAGGACTAATGTACTTGCATGAAGAATGTAACACCCAAATCATTCATTGGGACATAAAGCCTATTCTGAACTCTCACTAGCATCAAGGGGGACTAAAGGCTATATTGCACTAGAGTGGTTCAGGAACACACCCGTCACAATAAAGGTGGATGTTTATAGTTTCTGAGTCATGTTGTTGGAGATCACTTGTTGCAGGAGATGTGCGGAAATTGAGATGGAGAGGGTAGCAATTCTAACGGAATGGGCTTGTGAATGTTACTATCAAGGTAAAGTGGAAAGATTGGTGGAAAATGATGAGGAGGCTCTTAGTGATCTGAAGTGGGTGAAGAAATATAGTGATGGTGGCAATTTTGTGTATCCAGGATGTGCCATCATTAAGGCCTTCCATGAGGGAAGCCATTCATATGCTAGAAGGCATTCATGAGATTTCTACACCTCCTTGTCCTTTCCTCAACAGTTCAACATCTGAACCTGATTTTCGGTCATCCTAGGTGGGATTTTCAGTCATCCTACGTTTGCTAAGGCTGAATATTTTGCTCTAGATGAGACTAGCTTGGAGTTCCTTTGGTTACGTTAGCTTTTTCAGGATTTGGGGTCCCTCTTGCTTCTACTACTCCTATATATACTATGACAACAAAAGTTCTATTAAGATTGGCCCTATCAATTCCATCCACTAATGGACCAAGCATAACAATATTGATTGTGATCTTCTTCATCATCTCCTCCGGGGCTCCCTCCAATTCTACTTTGTTCCATCTAATGATCACCCTACAAACAAGTGACAATTACTATTTGTTCTGTTTGTCACTTGTTTTGAAGAATAGACGTTTATGGATACTTATTAGAGGTTGAAATCAATCATAATTCTATGTATTATGACCAGGCCAACGGTTTTACCTTATTCTGATTCAAAGTAGAGTTTATTCTTTTCTAAAAGCTTCACTCTATTATTGCAAATAATATAAGTGTGACCAATGTTTCATGGTCATGATAGTATGCTTCCAAAACATGATCTTATTGAAATCTAAATCACCCAATAATAACCTG
Source organism: Quercus aquifolioides (assembly GCA_019022515.1). NCBI lineage: Eukaryota > Viridiplantae > Streptophyta > Magnoliopsida > Fagales > Fagaceae > Quercus > Quercus aquifolioides. The sequence goes on from CM032333.1 coordinate 3,595,686, forward strand.
AGCTTTTAGAACCAAACACTCTTAGAAATTTGATTATAAATTCAAAAATTAATGCTAGCCAATCACACTGCTTTATTGCAATATACATTAAGTACTACAACGATGCACAAAGAAACATAGACTAAATTTTATTATCAAAGAAATAGAAAATAAAAATTGACACACATTACAGATGCATACAGCTCCAAGGTCGGCTACTTTTTTTAATTCTGTCATTTCTTCTCCCATGATTGAATCTACAAACCACTTAGCCTGGCTCTTTCCAAAGCAGAAAAATTCGACCAATCTGGAGCCTGGGAAAAAAAATAACAAAACCAGAGGAAGTAGGCAACATCTGGAATGAGGAGAACAATTACTGTAAATCAAGAATATCAGAAAGGGGCTTCCTTCCAAACCAATGGCTGTCCCTAAGTCTGATCATTGCTTCCAGGAAAAAAGTTGTGCTACGAAAATAAACAAGGCCAAAATAGTTGTCAAAATACCCGCCATATATGCCCTATATGGATCACCGGCTATGGCGAGTTGTGCATAAGAATAGCTAAAACAGAGGGTGACATTGAGTGCGAAGAACAGAACCTTCATGTACCCATTTGGAACGAGGAAAATAATTAATGAGTTTGAGATCAGAAATGTGATAGCATTACAAGCGAGGAACACCTGAAAAAGGCCATCTTCGAAAGCAATGGCTGTCCCTGCTTTGTGTTCACACGCTAATGTGCTATTGAACGGAGTTTTATTGTCGGTATTGGGGTCAAAAAAACCTGCTTTGGTCGGTATTATTGTATTGGACAAATCAATGGTTCCATCAGGACTACTCCCTACTTCAGTGGTATTGCACTGACCATTATCTTGCCAAAGTCCACCAGGAGGGCTGAGTACCGCTTGATAGCTGACTGTTACAAGCAGTACTGCAACCACCAGAAGCAAACTGCGCCTTTCTTCTGATAATTTCCTTATTTCACGTTTAAAATCCGTTTTCAAAAATTGAAAACAACTTGATACTGGCAGCCTTTGGTACTTTTCATACCTATTAAATGTAGAAAGAGATGAACCCGATTTAGCTTTAACACGGCGTAGCATATTCCGAATCTCTCTGTTCTGTACTTGTGTCTGCCCCTGCAAGATATCCCATGCTGTTTGACCCTCTAAATTCTTATGGTTTACATCGACAAATTTGTAACCCCAAGCAAGTAAGTGCTTCACAGCCTGCGTAATGTAAATTAGTCAAGTCTTATCCTTGCATAAGTTTCTTATAAGAAAAAAAATTATCATAATGTATTACATGCAATTGAAAGCCACTGAATCATTAAAAGATAAGATAATTTTTTTATATATTACGCTAGTGACAGAACTGTACATAGACCGAGGGAGGCCACCACTCTCTAAAATTTTAAACATTTTAAAATATATTTTAAATTTTGGGAAAAAAAGAAGAAGAAAGAAATTTACTTGACCCAAAAAATGAGTTTTGGTTCAAAAAATAAAATGGTCATCTAGACTATTCATGGTTGGTTATTTTAGGTGTTTTTTATTTATTCAAATTTTGCTAATACTTAGTAGATGTTTTCTTTTTGCTAATATAATGCTTAGCAGATGTTATTGGAGAGAACTTGCCTCGGATTGATTTTTTGATACTGCAATGTGTAACACAGTATTGCCTTCATCATCCTTCCAGTTCAGGACTGTTCTTTGATACAATTTAGCATTTTCATAAACAATTACTCCAAGCCATGTCACTAAGAATTTAAAAACCTCGAGCCTGTTATATTTGAGGGCAATATGCAAAGCAGTCTCGTTTCGCCCCGTCACATCTACAATAGAATCAGGACAGATCAATAAAAATTCTTCCAATAGATCATGGTTTTTACCACTTTGTACTATGTAATGCAAAGGAGTGAGACGCTCCCTTCCTTTGACATGAACAAGGTCCCCATCAATTTGTAGAAGCCGACGCACCAGCTCAATGTGTCCATTTTGTAGAGCGAGGTGAATAGGGCTAAACCCATTTTGATTTAGTTTCCGTGCAAATGAGGGCTTTAAACCCATCATCTCCATGGCAAATGAGATTTGCCCAGCAGATGCAGCTATGTGTAAAGGAGTATCGGCAAATGGTGACTCATCGATGTGCTCCAAAAGTTTTACATCCTCTCTAATTAATTGGTAAAAGGCATTAATATCTCCATTTTCAGCAAACTGCTTCATCCTCTCATCCATTTTTAAGAAGGCTAATATATTAAGCCAGGGTTTTTCTTGGCCTGAACTTGTTGATGTGTGACTTGAATTAGTAGGTGCTGCATACAACAAAACCAATATTAGCACTTCATCTTAATTACTTTTTTCCCTTTAAGTTTGAGGTGGTGTCATTCCTCTAAACCTAAGGGGATGGAGTAATTAAATATGACTACAATTAAATATTTTCAATTTACAAGTCATTGTAAAATAACATTTATTTATACATTAAAAGAAGTAGCTTGTACACTTAGAAAAGGAATTTTATCCTTTATTGATTACATGTTTTGAAAATCTAGTTGTCAGATTGCATGTTCTTTATATTCTTAATACACATGTCAAATTTCGTGTCAATTGAATGTTATTTACTATTCAACTTATAAACTTGTTTTTTATGCATAATTTTATATTGCAAAAACTACAAATATAAACATATGATATGACAGAGTTGTTAATCTTTGATTTTATGGAAATTTTTTAAGCATGGAGGATATAAGAAAAAAAAATGTAATCTAATGATATATTTGTCAAAATTTACATCCAATAAAAAATATTGAGTGGAGGGATTAAGATCAGGTGCAATACCTAAAGCATTGCACCTGATGCAATAGCTCTCAATGGTTAAGATTGAGAGTTGAAAAAAGCAATTTTCAATCTCAACCATTGAATAAATAAAGTGCAAAAAAGTAAAAAAGTGAAAGTTGTAAAAACAATTTATGAGTAAGGATGGGGTAATTGCACTGGGTGCAATACCCTAGCAATCGCACCCGATCCAAATCCTTGAGTGAAGTACAGCTGACTTTGTAGTTATTGACTATAACTAAGTTTTTAACCAAACTTTATACTTAAATATATGAGAGATATTAAGGGTATTTATTAATTTTACAAGAGATCTAACAAATGATGTGTCAACTTTTTAATCACGAAGCAAAAAAGTAAGAAGGAATTTATCTAATCTAATATGGAAAATGCTAAAACTATATACATTTTTACAAAAAACTTTTATATATATAATTGATGTAGTGAGTGATTCTTGATAAGTGAAAATAGTGCCGTGCCGACTCTACTAAATAAGCAATTGATGCGGTCGCCTAAGGCTCCAAGTAGAATAAAGGCCCTCAAATTTTAACCAATATGATTATTTCTTTAATAAATTAAGCCCAAATATTAGCCAACAAATAAAAAAATATTTTTTTATCAGATGAAAAACAAGAAAAAAGAGAGAGAAATACTAAATCCACAACATTTTTACAACAAATTCTAGGTAGCAAGTTGTTATAGGTTGTAAGTGATGACAAAAAAATAATTTCAGTCGTGGGTTCAAATTAGAACTAGTAACCATTTAATACCTAAGATTTGTAAAAAAGAGAGCAATACACACAAAAATTTCACAACATTTTACTAGTTCTCACCTAGGTCCGCCACTAACATCACCCTCTTACTTATCACTATCAATCTACCACATCAATAGGTGTGAAAAATTTTGTCAATTTTTTGTGTTTATAGAATTTCTAAAAAACAATTCTACATGGTTCATGTTAATCTATATATATCTAAAAAATGAAGTATAACATTTATTGTTGCTACGTTTCGGTTGAACCATCTCAGCAGCCACGTCATTATCATTTTTATTTTGTTTCTAATTTTTCCTATATATTTTTTAAAACATTTTCTCATTCAATAAGGTGACTTAAAAATCTATTATTTAAAACTTAAAATATCTTTTAACCATTATTTTTTTTTATTAATTTTCCAAAACTATCCCTCTCTTTTACCCTTTCATCTCCCCACTACTTTCTACCTTAATATCATTCACTCTCTACCTTTTTATCTTCCTTTAGTTTGACTCTTCTTATTCTTAACATATTGCTATAAATTTGACATTTTCTTTTTCATTCTATGCAAAGTTTTCTCACAAAGAAGGTTACTTCTCTCTCTCTCTCTCTCTCTCTCTCTCTCTCTCTCTCTCTATTTTTTTTTTCATTTTTTTTTATTGCCTCCATACTTAAGTTGATGAATTTTTGTATTAATTAGAATTCTACTTTGGGTTGATGTGATTTAGTTTTATGTTTTAAGTTGTTATCTTTTCTATTATCTTTGATTATTAAATATTATCCTATTGCATTATACATCTAGTATATAATAATATAATGTTATTATATTACATAGAATGACTTGGATAATTTAATGTTTATTGTTATATATTTTATTTTTACTCTTTTTTTCTTCTTATGTTATATTATTCAACATTTAAATTCAATCACATCCTCTATACTTATGTAGCACAAATCAAGAAAATGGCTAGATACACACTTGCCTTCCTTTACCATACATTAGGAGAATCAAAATATTTGTGTGATGAAGGGTCATATAATTTATAATTTAGATACCACTCTTTGAATGTGTCTAGGCCTATAAATTGAGCAATTTGTAGTCTTATAAGGCTATTGAGAATGGATTTTTTGAATCAAGACTAAAAATATACGGACTACTATATATCAGTTAGAGAAAAACCTTTATCATAGATATATTAATTTTTTTTGCCACAAATTTAAATCACGTAAACTTAATAATTTTATATTATGTGTTAGCATCATGTCTGCTTCTTCTTCTTCTTCTCAAAAATATTATGTGTCATCTTTAAAGGATGCCAACAATATTGATCTTATGAGAAAAGTTACATAAAATATTGAGAAAAAAATGTTTTATATTACAGTCTACTAAAAGTGCTTTTTTAAAATTTAAATCTTCTATTTTTTATATCACTGACATGTTTTATAGTTACCACATGTGATAACTTAAGTTTTAATATTCTTAAGTTGTTTCAGCCAAAAAAAAAAAAAAAAAAAAAAAAAAAAGAAGGTTGCCACAAAACATGAGTTCATGTAAGGCCACCAAACTTGATAATTTGCAAATGATGGAACCATTCGCGACAATATTTGCATAGTTATATAGTTCCAGGTAAAGCAATCAAGCAAACTTTAAGTCTTCAAAAAACACATATCTACCAGTGGTTAAACGTTCATCTTGGGTAGTTTTAACTTTTCATATAATTTTAGCTCTGCATATTTATCTATTTTAATTTAGATTTAAAAGAAAACTTTAATTTAGATATTTATAAGTAAACAATGAAATAATGATTCATGAATAAAAAAAAAAAATCATCTATACATGTTGATCTTGTGTGGTCTACTATAATTTAGATGATTATAACTTAATAATGAAGTCTATAAACAAGGTAATTAAAACAATCATGTGTCTACAATTCAAAAAGTTCCCATTTCGTTTTTCAAAAAAAGGCCTTTTACATTTCCTTGGAAATTTTTTAAATATATATATTTTTAACTTTGACATACCACTAACCTAACCGCTTCATACATTAAAAAACAATTTAATGCTCATTATTACTTCCGTTAAGATATTATATATGTCTTAATTGATTGAGACCAAACTAGAGAAATGCCTTTTATATTTCCTTGAAAATTCATAAAGGGGAGAAAAAAAAATCCTATGATATACCATTAACGTAACTATATCTATAACTATTTAAATCATTCATGATATCTATTTCTTACTGATAACCATAAAAACTACAACTAGCGAGGGAACATACAAAGTAATTAAGAATAAATGATGGAAGAAAAAATGAAATGAAATTAAACACCAATAGTAACCATTATTTGGAAAATAAAAAGGTGGCCAAGAAGAGTAAGAAATAAAATAGAAATAACTATACAGTGGACATTGAAAACTTTATAGTGCAATAAAATCAACCATTACATTCACTTAATTAAACCAATAATCAACAATTAAATATAACAATACAAAATTTTAACTTAAAACTAATCAAACTCTAACTAGGGAAATTATATTTCCCATTATAACTAAAAATGAGATGTTCTTTGGTAATTTAGAAATTATATTAGAAATAAAATTTAAAAATTTTATAATCTCTTTTTTTGACATTTCATTTAACCTTATATACACACACACACACACACACACACACCATGACTTAAAAAAATCTAATGAACAATTTCACCTCTTATTTAATGTCTATGTTATGCAAATTATCAATCAATAAATATATGATAATGGTAAGAAACAATATAAACAAGATTATAAAAAATATGATAAAACTTTTTTTTTTTAAATTCTTTACAAATTCTAGGGACTAAAATATTATTCTACCTAAAAATTATCACGCACAATGTACGAGTCTACAACTAATTAGTAATAATTTTGCATCTAAAAAAAGATAATAGAATTTAAATAATATTTTATTTTATGAAAAGTTATATTTAAACATATAAAGGCCTCAATTTCAGTTTTCTCCTTAGACCCCAACTGTATTAAGCTGCCCTTGAGTAAAAAAGTGATGTTAGTAATAGGCCCAAATGAGAACCAATAAAAATTTGCAACATCACTAGTTTGTAAAAATGTTGTAAAATCGTTTGTGCCTGTAGTTTTATTCATCTGATGTTGATGTGCCATTCATTATATTCATTGTCATTTTAGTTTTTGAGTATTTTGTATTCAAATTTGTAATAGTTTAATATTTTCCGAAAAACTTAAAGTGAAGAAAAAAAATCCAAAAAAAAAAAAAAAAAAACTCACTTTTAGTGATGATTTTATAAAAAAAAATAAAAATAATTGATGGTAGGTGGTAAGATGCCAGTTGTGATGGGTAATACTTGTTGCACATAAGTTCTTACCCACAATTTTACATACATCTCATTTTTTAATTGAAACTGTGACTTAAAGTCATGATTTTCAACTTGTGTAAAATTGTGTATAACAATTCGTGTATAATAAACACAACTTTGACAATATAAAAATATAAAGAAGAAGAAAAATGCAACAGAAATTTTACCTTAGGTTCTTGTAGTTCGCTTCCTCCTTCCGCTTCTTCTTCTCCTTCTTTTTCTTTCAGTTTGTCTACCTTTAAAGGGTACTGCGAGAAGTGAGAACCCTTTGGCCTTTCTCATTGATTTATACAAGCCATGTGCTCTACTAGTCTCACCTTTGACCTAGACTAGTCTACTGCTTTCTTGGATCCTTGAATCAATTACTTGCTAGTGATGATTGGTAATTGGGATATTAAAAGTTTTACAACATAGCTTTTACAAATGGAAATATCACCAATCGCAAAAGGTTATTTGAACACTCATTTACTTATCACATATCAATTTGTAATTTTTTTTAATAAATAAATT